>OU795041.1:48596998-49196998 GCA_917208275.1 Patella pellucida | reverse complement strand
TTTTTTTTTTTATTTTTATTATTTTTTTAATTTTAAGTAAAAGACTAGAATATTGAACAAAAATAATGTTTTTAATGTACCTATAAACAGAACCATGAATGTACCACTTATTAATGTATATACTAAATATTATCTGAATAAATTTATTTACAAAAAAAAAAGAAAAAAAAAGGCGCTGGTTCGTTAGCCTGGAGGTCGAGTGTTCGATCCCTGCATTGGCCGAGAAAGTTCATCTCGATTTTTCCGACGTGATTTCCCCTTGTCAGTGATGCAGAAGGAGGGCCTGACAAGGACAGCTGCCTAGTCGTTGGGATGAGACGAAAAACCGAGGTAATGTTGGAGTGCACGTAAAAGATCCCTTGGCAGTTGGCATTCGATATAAGAGTAGGCCCGGGCAAAAATTTTCCCCCATAGTACACTGTATGGCGTATGCCCGTCTTCAATTAGCTCAGGTTAAGTGCATAACAGTAGGACGTTAGACCCCATTTCATTCATTCATTCTTCATTATAGGCGCCCCCCCCCCCGAGATGAGGCACCGCACAAATCATGCCTTTTCAATTTTAAAGACTATCACGCCGTTTTGAATGCCCAATTCATTCGTAGGGGCCTAACAAATTATACTAGCATTATATTATTGGGTCCATGGTCTCGGCATTATTGGCGCCCGTCTGGGATGAGGCACCCCACAAATCATGCCGTTTTCGGCACCCCATTGATCAAGTCGTCGGCGCCCAACCAATCTAACTCGGCATTATGATCTATGTGTGGCCCGACAAACATATACACATATTGTCATTATAAGGTGCCCCACCAATCATGTCTTTATGGTCGCCCCTCCGGAATAAGGCACCCCACAGATCAAGCCGTTTTGGGTGCCCTATCAGTTGTGGTTTTAACCGTGTGGATCATTTGGGGGCACCTCATATATAACAACTTGATCTGTCGAGGGCGCCCAACCAATGGGCAAAGGGCGCCAAAACTTTCCAGGAGGGGCAGCTGCCCCCCTTGCCCCGCGCCTGCTTTAAATAATGTTAATTCGTATCTATTTGCCAAATTCTCTTTAAGCTGAACTGTTTCCACGACAGCAGTTTTTCAAATTTTGAGATAAACTATAATCATGTAGCCTAATAACTATCATATTCCTGAAGCAACGGCCCGAGAAATCCCTCTCTGGCCATTGCTGGAATGGCGTCTGTTTCTTGAACTTACACGGGAATGTGTCTATTCTTTCCATTCAATCAAATCTACCACTTACGTACAGTAACATGACAGTCCGTCGTTTAATCTTGGGTCTTCCTTAATATTTTGGACAAAGATTTAAGGTATTAAAAACGTTGAAAGTATGTTCGTTACCATACAGTAGTGTTTACTTTATGTCAATACCGATAGCCTTGTTTGTCACGCAATTAGTTTTACTGCAATATCTAACTATGCGCTTGTTAATATAGCATAAAAAAACGTGCAGCCACGACGTAACGTTATGTAAACACAGTTGCTCCATGAAAGAGTCGACAAAAATGAGCATAGGAGTGATTCTGTAAGCTTAGACGGAGTGGCAATATTGGGATCAGGAAGCACATCGATATAGGGGAGTTAACCTATCTTTTTCAATGGCAATAGGGTAATTTTAAAATGTTTATTAAATATTGTACTGATTGTGTTAATTTGTTAGTAAATCGGGATTACATAAACGAAAAAAACTTTTTAATCTTGATGTTCTTTGGATCAATGGTTTAGTCATTTGTTGACGATGACGGCATTAAATCAATAGAAATGGATTTGAATGACTTCAATCACGATTGGTTAACTCTAATGTTTATTTTTTGCATTTTAGTGGAAACTATTGATTGTGCGTTTAAAGTAATATTTTGTGTTTAACACTCATGTTAAAAAATGAACGTACCGGGGTAT
The DNA here is from genome assembly GCA_917208275.1 of Patella pellucida. Lineage (NCBI taxonomy): Eukaryota > Metazoa > Mollusca > Gastropoda > Patellidae > Patella > Patella pellucida. The sequence goes on along the minus strand of OU795041.1, from coordinate 49,195,086 downwards.
ATCTGATTCGCATTCTGTTTCATACGATTGTTATGGAATATTTAAATATGATTGAATTTGCATGATTGTCAATGCGCTCGTTGTATCTACACGTGACTAATTAGCGTTGTCACGTGGCACATACCACTCTCTAAAAAAATGACAGCCTCCACAGAAGAACCGTGACATTGATTGAACCTTGAACTTTGCAACTCGATTGTAATATGTAGACATTTTAATGAAGATGAAGGATAGTAATATCTTTGGTTGGCTGCTCACTTATCTCTTGTTTCTGCTGCTGTACAGAATATGACAAGTGTGGTGTTAGCCCCTTTCAAACTAGCTGGTTGGAATGTATGTGTGAGAGAGATTTTAATTACTGCAGGGTGGCTTGATGGGAAGGACACTGGCATAGTGGAGAGAGAGATGGGGGTTAACGTCCACTTGAACCAACTAGATCATTAGAGGTCTTTAGCAGTGGTAGGAAACTGGAGGACCCGGAGAAACCCCACAAGGTTTGGCAGGTGACCCTACTCCTTGTCAATTACAACCAAGGATTTGAAACAAGGCCAGTTGAGTCAATGATACAGGCATTATGATACAGCACGAACTTGCTAGCCATTTGGCCATCCAACCCTCCACTAACACAGGGGGGTTGGGATGGCTTGCGGCTGTGGTTTCAACCCTCGTGTGAGCGTATGTGGCATGGAGATAGGGGCGCCTTCTCAACCTTGTGGGTTTCCTCCGGGCACTCCGGTTTCCTCCCACTGCTAAAGACCCCTACGCGCAAGCGAATTATTGAAATAAATTTAAACCATGTGTTAGTCCCTAAGTGGCCTGGTTGTGTTGAGTGGACGTTAAACCCCATTTTCCCCTCTCCCTCTCTCTCCACTAACACAAACTAGGTAATTTCGGAACTAACGTATGGTTCAATTTTATTTCAACAATTCGCTTGCGCATAGGGGTCTTTAGCAGTGGGGTGAAACCTGAATACCGGAGGAAACCAAGCAGGTTGGACAGGCGACCCTATTCCTTGTTATTTACAACTGGGGAATCAAAACCATGCCAGTTGACTCAATAACAGACCTTATAAAACAGCGCACCATCCCCACCAACCCCAAAGTTAATTATAAATTTTAATCTCTCTGTAGGGTGATAAAGATCACCAATTAATTTTTTTTCACAACCTTGTTATGCTCAAATATTTTTCAATATTCAAGGATGATAACTCTGACAACAGTTATCAGAAATTGTTGAAAATCAACAGTGCCTTGTCTTCTCATAAAAAAAACCCCATTTAAACCCAATCTGTAATAATTTAGTAAGATTTTTTTCTCATTGATCAAGGGCAATATCTCCTACAATAGTCCAGTCAATCTAAGGCTGAATTTTGGCCAGCCTCAAAAAAATTGCAAAAGAAATAGTTTAAAGTGTTTTAATAAGATAAATATATCCTCTATCACATATCAAAAGTCTAACGCTTACAGAAGCGGGGAACATTTTAAAAATTTAACTTTTTATCACACACCCTACTGTAATAATATATTCTTAAAATGTTCCTGATAATTTCTTTGCCGAGATTTAAATTTAACCTGACCGTCTCGGATTTTGATGAAAATCGGCATACATGTTCTTTTAGCACCCGAAAGACGATATTTCAAATTTCAGTTCGTTCGGAATTGTATTTTTGGAAATATGGAGCGTCAAAATTTGACATTTTTCGCAAAAAGGGGGCGTGGTCGCCACACTTTAGACCCTCATATTTCAGCAACCAATGGCTCAAATCTAATAATTTGTATGTTGCTGGAAAGAGAATTCAATAAGGACTATGTCAAGGTGTCATGACAATTCGACCTTTTGCATGTTGCATGCATCATTAGCCTATATGATTGGTGAGAGCAAAAGAAATCAAAATAACGAAATTGTGACAAACAAATTTGTCCAAATTATAGAGAGAAATGAGTGAAAATTAATTAATCAAAAATTCAAGTATTGTTTAGTTAAGAGATCTTGGGAGTTAATTTCATATACCTGTAATGGTTCATCTCAAGTTCAAAATATTCCATTATATTTATTTGTAGCATGTAGGCCTTATCTCCATTAAGGTAGCAATATTTTTAATAATTATAAAAGCCAACCTCATTGTCTCTATCCATGTAGTTCAAACAAACTATATCCTGATAATAAACAAATTGTTAAAATCTTACAAATCTCCACATTTCTCAAATGTAACACTTCTTTAAAACTCAATTTCTTTTTATTAATAGGCTACTAAAATAAGGTCTGTTTACAGTAAGTGACTTTGTCCAGTGATAAAAAATATGCATTTTTCAAGACTATTCCAAGTAATGGATATTTATTTAGACTGTTAGAATTCAAAGTTTATAAGCATATTCAACATTTCAAATGATTAAAGGTTCATAAATCATAACAAATTATTTTGGCTTGCATAGAGACTTTGATATCAGCCACCCACTTTCTCCTTAATCCAGCTATTCTGTGCATGTCCTCGCTGCTGATACTCTACATCGGTTACGTCCTCATTGGATTAGCCAGTGAGGGAGTTTTAGCCACATAGCGGTACAAGATATCTTGAGCACTGATCCAACACTTGTCGTCATCATTAGGCCATTCTCACCATCGAGGCAGTGATGGCTCTCTGTACTCAAAATATTAAAAAAATCAAATTCTTCAATGTCACACCAGAGGAGGTAAATAGTTGTAAAACAGGGTTAAAAGAAAGGTTTGAAAAGGCCAGAATCGTCAAAGGCACACTTCAGTTTCACCGATTTTTCTCAATTTCAAAATCAAAGTATTGCCTTGTCATATTTTCAAATGTTATCATTGCTTGATAATGACTAGAGAAGCCTAGTCAAACGTCGCTCAGTTATAAGCAGTAGTTGTATTCCATAGAATTGTGATCTGTATAAATGCGTTGAAGTTGTGTGCTCATGCTGCCGCACCAGAATTGGTAACTGTAACAAATGCAGAGGAGGACATGTCAGAGTAGAGATGAAAGCCAATAAACCCGAAATCAAAACCCAAAACTATGTTTACAATGTCTATGACAATGATAAGACCAGCCAAGCTCTTTCATTGGCCTCATGATGACATCCTCATTGAATTAGTCAGTGAGGGTATTTTGACCACACAAGATATCTTGAGCACTGATCCAACAATTGTCGTCATCATAAGGCCAATGAAAGCGCTTGGCTTGGTCCATGTTGTAGTCCCTGTTCTTCTGAATCTCCCCCACCAGGTCTATCCACAAATCATTGCCCTAGACACAGCAAACATAGTTTGGGGTTTTGATTTCGGACGGAAAGGCTTTGAACTCCCCTGACCTGTCCTCCTTGGACAGTTACCATACAGTTACTTGGAATAATCTTGAACAATGCATATTTGGTATCACTGGACAGGGTCACTCACTCATTACAAACACTAAAACAGGCTTTTTGGGGCCGTTTCTTCATAAAATAATTACCGGTAACAATAATGATAAAATCAGTTTTCTGCAACAAACAATGGAGTCGGTCGGAACAGTTTGAGTGGAGTCAGAGGCGAAAGGTTGTAGACCTAAAACGCTATACTAGTAGATCCAGGTCGTTTCTCCCACAAAATGTATAACTTCATCCTACTTTTACCAATCATATAGACTAATGATGCATGAAACATGCATTTACATTCATTATTTCCTTGGGTATGCATATTATGATTGGAATTTATTTCCTTATAAAGAATAATACACCTCTAGATGTTTTATATATTATTGCCAACATCTTGGGCTAAAATTCTGACCAAGAATCATGTCAAGGTCACGTGATCCACAAGGTCAAATCCAAGGTCAAACAAAGGGTCAAATTTTCATGACACCTTGACATAGTCCTACATCAAAAGTAATGATATTATATTTGGGTTCCTTATTGAATTCTCTTTCCAGCAACATACACATTTTTAGAATTGGGCTATTGGTTGCTGAAATATGAGGGTCTAAAGTGTGGCGGCAATGCCCTTTTTTGCCGAAAATGTCAAATTTTGACGCTCCATATTTCCAAAAATACAATTCAGATCGATCTGAAATTTGAAATATCGTCTTTCGGGTGCTAACAAAACATGTATGCCGATTTTAATCAAAACCCGACACGGTCGGTCGGGTAATTTGACACGGAATGACACATAGGGGTGAATTTATTTCCAAGTTTTTTAATTGTTTCCCCACCTTCGACTTAATTAGACTTTTGATATATTATTCAGACATTGTCAAAGGACATTTATATCGCAAAATTAATTCTTTTGCAATTTGTTTGAGGTTTAATCTTAGATTGACTGGACTACAAGAATTATCAGAAAGTATAAAAAAATGAATTGGCTTCAAGTATCATCGTACAGTATTTCTTAGATATGGTAATGTAAAATAATGCAAAAAATATAATAGCCGTTTTTATTGTTTAATAATAATTTGAAGATATATCATGAGCTATAAGAAAATATGAAAGATATATATCAAAACATTAAAGCATAACAGATGTGTTTTGGATTAACAGGATTTTCTTGGCAATAATATAATCTATTAAAAATTATACAAAAAGGGCAAGGATTTAAGGCATTGTTCAACAAAATGCACATATTATATTCGCCAAAACTTCAAAACACAAGAACCGCAGTCAGATGGCAAATGTTGGCCAATTTCTGTTGTACCATTACTGTTGCAGATTCTTTAAATTGTATTCATTATCTACAATTAAAACAGTCTCCAGAATGCTGACCCAGAATGTACAAGATCCCATTGAATTAACAAATTAACATGCCTGATGTGACTATCTTGTCCTTTCTTCAAGAAGCATTATTAGACATAAGTTAAGAATTTACTCATATTTCAACCACTGCACATAGTTTCTTATTAGGTGGGGTTTTGGATGGCCGAATAGTTAGCATGTGCGCGCTGTATCATAAAGCCTTCATTTAGTCAGCTGGCGTGGTTTCGAATCCCTGGTTTTCTCCAGTTTCCTCCTACTGCTAAAAACCCCTACGTGCAAGCTAATTATTGAAATAAAATTAAACCATGTTAGACCCAAAATGACCTAGTTTGTTGAGTGGACGTTAAAACCAACTTCTCTCTCTCTCTCTATCTCTTTTTAGGTTATTTGATACACTAAAACAACAAACGTTTTATAAAGGCTATATTATATTTAAAGGGACAATCCCGAATTAAACAGAGGCTCAAAAATAAAAGTCTGAGAATGTATGAAAATAAAACGCCAAAATATAGGGGAATGGTGTATTTACCTTGTCTCAAAATTTCAACTCAAAATATCGAGTCGTTTGGACGTAAACGCTAAAACTGCTTATCCGGACACGTAACCCTTTAAAGATTTCGGGTAAATTGTTTCGTTGGGTGACCTTATAACCGATTACGGTTACTTGAGAGGGTTATGCAGTGAAAAACCTATGTGCCGTACTTGAAAGACAAAGGCAAATTTCAACTACACATTATTTTTATAAAAAAAAATGTTTGGTTTAATCCAGATACCACAAAATACACCTCGGGGCACCGGTCTCAAATTCCAGATGAAGACTGACGGATTTAAGTCGTTTGAAAACGTATCATAAATACTGGAGTGTTTGCTTGGCCGTTGACTCGAATATTTTAAGGGATTTTAACACAAAATTAAGCAGTTTTATTCCCAAAACAAATATCGGGATTAGCCTTTTAAAATAAGGTGAACTTTTTGTCTTGCTGGCTTAACGACGACTCTCGTGTTGTTTCTAGAAACACGACGATCTAACTCATAGGGCCTAATATAATTGTAAGTGGCTAAAATACAATATGTTATTAATAAAGACGGCTTCGCCCCCCCCCCCCCCCGTGTATTCGAGGTGAAAAGAAATCGGACTTAACGTCCTACTGTCAGAAATACTGTCATTGTATATAATATATTTCATTAAAAATAAACTATTTAGTTTTAATTTTCTGATCGCAAAATGAGCCGTTTCAGCTACATTTTTTTTTACCGTGCTAAATCTGGCACTTTCAACAAGTGAAGCTTATGATGTCATCCAGTGCCGGACTGGGCCCACTTGCCCACTTGCCCACTTGCCAATGGCAAGTGGGCCTAAGCCGAAAAAAAAATATGGGCCTAAGCCGCAAAGAAAAAAGAAGTAAAAAAAAGAAAAAGAGAGGGTAGTAAAAGAGGAGAGGAGAGGAAACAGGGAAAGGAAAGGAACGAAAAGCAGAAAGATAGATTTCGTTGGAAGAGACAAATTCTACCACCTGGTGAAATTATGCATAAATTCATGAGTTTAACCTCAAGATGGTGACAGCATTATAAACCGACAATCTTTCTTCAGTCACTCCCAGCTCCATTCGGCAAACCTCGACAGATTCCGGTACTCTCCGCAACCTACATCTAGACTCGGATGTATGATAGTAATTGATATGTACCTACGACCATACATTTGCGATGCGGTTAGTCAACTACCGATTTACTTCAACAGGAAAACGTGCCACTTTCACAAAATAGTCCCAAAATGGCGTCTTTTCTAGATATATAATATCTATGGGGGCAGACATTTTTTAGTTTGTTGATATAATCTCCATGGCCATGGGGGCAGCCATTGTTTATGCGGGTTCTTTAAAATAGTTCCAAAATGGCGGACTTAATCATACAGCCGAGTCCAGAAACACCAGGCCTCAGAAACACCAGGTTATCAAATAATCTATATAAAAGTCCTTTCAAGTATTTCGAGTCCCACTAATTGATATTCTTTTCTACAACAGAAATGGGTCAGTTAAACTTGATAGACATTAAATGCTTATAGCCAACAATAATTACTTCAGAGATGGTACAATGATAAACACAAGGTTAGCGCTTGGTCAATCGGTTCAAGTTCATGCCAACCAATGGGGCGATATGGAGGTAATTTGGGGAAATCAAAGGCATTTTCTTGATGATAAATTATGATATAAATGAACATCAGTCAACCGAGGATCCATAATAAAGGGCGTGAGTGAGTTGTGTGGTACATAATGTACATTATTAAATGATGGGTTTATGTTTATGTCAAGGCCACGGTGGGTATTCATCTTAAAGAGGAAATTTCAAAGTTTTAAGTTATATTTTTAAAATTTATTAAATTGAAACCTTAAGATATATGGTATCGATAAACAGTCCCACCTTGCTAAAGAATAATCCTATAATTCACTATTGTCGGCTGAGAAATTGGCAAAAATTCCCGCGCTTGGAGATGGCCGTCCATGTTGTCAATAGGAAAACAAGGGAGGTATTTGTCTTTTTTTTGTCATGATTTTTAAGGGTGGGAAATAATGCCCATGATCGTATTATAGTGAGTTGATAACCTATTGAGCAAAAGACATAGAAATAATTATGTTTTGACTTTCTTAGAAAATTTGAAATTCTCGCTTTATTGACATAGCCTACTGGCACATCTTTTATATGTTTTAGGTTTCAACAAACTTCCAATATGTCTTCAATTTTGTAATACCGACGAGTTCTAAGTTTTGAATTGCAAGAAATATATTCGGTTTTATAAATTCATGTAGTATTGAACTGGAACCTTATGGTTTTTTGAATGTTAGATTTTGAAAGCTGCAAGGAAGATAAGTTGAACTGGTTCATGAAGTAGGATATTGCTGCTGACCATGATAATTTTGGATGGGGTTTGCCTATTTCTACATCTTCCATATCTGCCATATGACGTCAAGTGCGGATTGTGTGTTAGAGTAAGGGTTAGGACCTGTAGATGTCGTCAAAGTCTCGAGATGTAAACATGGCTAGCGCTCCTAACCCTTACTCTAACCCTAACGCACAATCCACATAATATTATACGGCGTCGTGTGCAGGGTCATCGAACGTTCTCCACGCAGGGTCATCCAACGTTCTCCATGTTATGAAGCCAAGCCAAACGAAATAAATGAACTGTAAACACACGAAACGAAATAGGACCTGCTGGAAAATTCACCTGTTCTTCTGTGAACGCCAATGTTTAAAGTTACCTTTGGCAATAGGAGCATTGTAGTTTAAAGGAGCTAAACCCCTAATTCAATATTTTCTATAATATTCGAAATTAAAGACACGAATTAGAATTCATAATGAATCAATTGCATTTAATCAATATTGATGTTGTTGTCTTGTCATATAATTATAGAATCCTAATATCAAATATATAAGACACAATTAACATTTTATAATCAGAACACGAGTCGTGTAGGCCTACCGTGTGGTTTCGGGTGCCATTTACTAATGAACAGGGTGGAAATAATTAGTAAAGGCTGATTCACACATGAAAAATAATCATTTAAAAACGTGTAGAATGACCAAGCAGGCGTAATATCGTTCAATTTGAGTTGTTCGCGTATTTGGTTAGAAATAACAATTATTTATTTTCAAAAATTGTATATAAATCACTATACATACATTCATACATAACACATTAATATTATGTGCTTTCAAACCATTTTTGTTATTTCAAGGTTCCCAAAAATAGAGCCATAGCCCTTTAATTAAACTCTTTTTTATTATTAGACATTGGTACATGAAAACTAAGTAGAAGGTCATTGACGTTTTTCAGATTAAAGTGCAATTAAAGACACCCCTCAATAAACACGAAAAGCGTCAATGGAGTAAACTATTCTGTCGTTATAAAACATCAATTGTCCACGGGCAAAATAAATAACCCGTATAGACATCGTTTCTTTATACAGGCCTATGAATTTATAGTCTTATTTAAAGAGATTTTTTTAAAACTTCGTAAGTGCTTACATTATATCTTAAGTGTGAATTACATTTTCAATGTCGAATCAAATTAACAAATTATAATTTTATTTCGATCCATATTATGATGATTCACTGCTAAAATTCGTTTGATATCAAAGAAAATATATCTAATTGTTTTGGAAGGGGAATATAGACAGATGAAGTAGGCAAATATTTCATATCAACCGCTAATGACGTCATCCCAGGTCGATGTATTCGACTCATATCAACCGCTGATGATCGAAATAATACAAAAAAACACAGAAATAGATTTTTATTCTTTCTTTTGACAATTAAAAATTATAATGGTACAATTTGTAACATCCAAAACCGAAATAGACAGTGTACTTATCGGCATCGACTCGACCATGTCTAAGATATCTTTCAGAATCCTCTTTCCGTCCACACACTCCTGGACTTGATAGTATTTATCGCACAAGATTTCCATTATAAAGTATTTTTGGGTACAGTCCATGCATTTAAACAGTCGGTCAAATACTTCTCTAAACTTAGTGAAAACCTTCAATCATTGTTCACTGACTGTCAAAATTATCGGAAAAGAACGCTTTTTGATCCAAATTTTCTTTAAGTTTGAATAGATCCTCATCGATAGTTGCATCGACATCAATTACATCGTCAATTTGTTGACTTCGTATTCCTATCCATTTTGTTTGTGCTTTTGCTATTTAATTCTTTTAAATGGCACCGTATAAACAACACCAACCACGTAATTGCACGTGATTAATTCGGTAATTTTCGTTATTTGACGGAAACTACCGAGTAGGTAGCAAATCGTTGTTGGCCTTTAATGGAAGAATCCATTTCATTTATGTGTGGGCGTTGTATATGTCAGATATAAACCCATTATCCCTCAGTTGATATATTATATCACCCTTGGGTTATATAACATAGCAACCTCGGATAGGTTAATATCCTATAAATACTCTTATATCATATCGAGTTTCAACTGTCAAGGGATCCATTATATGCACGCCAATGTGTACACGGCTACAGGCCCGAAGCCAGAAACCAAAATTTAGCCGACATAGGGGGCGAGGAAGATAAATTTCCGACAACAAAAAATCAATGAACGAAGGTCATCGCCGAATTCCGTCAGAAGGAGGAGGGGAGAGCACGAAAATTAGAAGCTGTGAGAGTGAATTTAGGACTCTATGACATGCAGGTGGCGAATGTGTCGGAAAATTAAGAGTTTCCAACCGACATTAACTGTCACTCGGCCGAATTTGAGAGGATATGTCGTGCTAAAACTCTCTCCCGGCGAAAATGCGAGCATAGCTAACCAGCGATTTTTGTCCGACGCAGACACTGGCATCCGGATGAACTTTCTCGGCCAGAGCAGGGATCGAACACGGGACCTCTAGATTAGCGAGCGGACGTCAAACTGGCCAGGCCCTCTAACTAGCATTATATTATTGCCGCCCTCGATCTCTTCATTATAGGCGCCCCTCCGGGATGAGGCACCGCACAAATCATGCCTTTTCAATTATTTTGAAGACTATCACGCCGTGTTGGATGCCCAATTCATTCGTGGGCGCCTGAAAAAAATTATACTAGCATTATATTATGGGGCCCATGGTCTCAGCATTATTGGCGCCCGTCCGGGATGAGGCACCCCACAAATCATGCTGTTTTCGGCACCCCATTGATCAAGTCGTCGGCGCCCAATCAATCTAACTCGGCATTATGATCTATGTGTGGCCAAACATATACACATATTGTCATTATAAGGCGCCCCACCAATCAGGTCTTTATGGTCGCCCCTCCGAAATAAGGCACCCAACATGTTCGAACTTATTAGCAAAATTATAAATGATCAAAATATTACTCTAAAAATTATTTTACAGGGAGACGAAAGCTTATCAATGGAATCAAATATACAACTAACTAAAGCCGTTCACCGATTTATCAAACAAAGTCACAGATTTTAATTTCAAAATCAGCACAATATACACTTCCACACAACCTCTGTAAATATGTTCTTTAAATTTAATGTTTGTACATTCTTTAATCACATTTTGTAAAACATACTCTTATTATACCTTTGTATCTATGGAAAGAGCTGATATAGGCTTCAAGCCTGTTGCTCAATCACATTCGTTTATGAATAAAATATTGTTTAAATCAAAAGATCAAGCCGTTTTGGGTGCCCTATCAGTTGTGGTTTTAATCGTGTGGATCATTTGGGGGCACCTCATATATAACAACTTGATCTGTCGAGGGCGCCCAACCAATAGGCAAAGGGCACCAGACATTTCCAGGAGGGGCAGCTGCCCCCCTTGCCCCGCGCCTGCTTTAAATAATGTTATTCGTATCTATTTGCCAAATTCTCTTTGGGCTGAACTCTTTCCACGACAACAGTTTTCAAATTTTGAGATAAACTATAATCATGTAGCCTAATAACTATCATATTCCTGAAGCAACAACACGAGATACCCCTCTCTGGCCATTGCTGGAATGGCGTCGGTTTCTTGAACTTACGCGGGAATGTGTCTATTCTTTCCATTCAATCAAATCTACCACTTACGTACAGTAACATGACAGTCCGTCGTTAAATCTTGGGTCTTCCTTAATATTTTGGACAAAGATTTAAGGTATTAAAAACGTTGAAGGTATGTTCGTTACCATACAGTAGTGTTTACTTTATGTCAGTACCGATAGCCTCGTTTGTCACGCAATTAGTTTTACTGCAATGTCCTGCTATGCGCTTGTTAATATAGCATAAAAAAACGTGCAGCCATGACGTAACGTTATGTAAACACAGTTGCCCTAATTAATCGTCCTGCTTTAAAGGTAATACCTTTGTAACGAAGTCAGTGATTGGGTCAGTAATAGGACCACTGACCAGTCATAATTAGTGACAATGATACCCACTCAGTCCAGCAAGGAGTAGTAGTAGGATTAGCTCTAATCAAACGGAACACTGCGAGGAGGATGAATAACAATATCCGCCGTACATATCCCACTTCCCAGCACCTTAATAATAGTTTTATCCCCCCCCCCGGCCTTTAAAGCATAATATTTAACTACGTCTGGCAGAAAGTAAAAATTCAAACCCTTTCTTGAGTCCATGAGAGAGTCGACAAAAATGAGCATAGGAGTGATTCTGTAAGCTTAGACGTAGTGGCAATATTGGCATCAGGAAGCACACATCGATGTAGGGGAGTTAACCTATCTTATTCAATGGCAATAGGGTAATTTTAAAATGTTTATTAAATATTGTACTGATTGTGTTAATTTGTTAGTAAATCGAGATTACATAAACGAAAAAAACCTTTTAATCTTGCTGTTCTTTGGACCAATGGTTTAGTCATTTGTTGATGATCTCGGACAAAAATAGTGGCGGCATCAAATCAATAGAAATGGATTAATGGGGGGGGGGGATAGGATATATAACAACATAGCTTTTTTGTGCATAATATTATAGTGCAACATCACGTTAGAAAGGGCTTTTCTCGACCTAAAACGGGTGTGTCCATTAGCTGGTGAAGGGCGTTTCCCTAAGCAAAAAGGGCGTGGCTAAAAAAAATAGCTTTTTACCCCCACCCAGCTTCGGCTGGCGCCGCCGCTGAACTCTAATGGGTTTTTTTGCAATTTAGTGGAGAACTATTGATTGTGCGTTTAAAGTAATATTTTGTGTTTAACACTCATGTTAAAAAATGAACGTACCGGGGTATATCTGATTCGCATTCTGTTTCATACGATTGTTATGGAATATTTAAATATGATTGAATTTGCATGATTGTCAATGCGCTCGTTGTATCTACACGTGACTAATTAGCGTTGTCACGTGGCACATACCACCCTCTAAAAAAAATGACAGCCTCCACAGAAGAAGCACCGTCACATTGATTGAACCTTGAACTTTGCAACTCGATTGTCATATGTAGACATTTTATTGAAGATGAGGGATAGTAATATCTTTGGTTGGCTGCTCACTTATCTCTTGTTTCTGCTGCTGTACAGAATATTACAAGTGTGGTGTTAGCCCCTTTCAAACTAGCTGGTTTGAATGTATGTGTGAGAGATTTTAATTACTGCAGGGTGGCTTGATGGGAAGGACACTGGCATAGTGGAGAGAGAGAGAGATGGGGGTTAACGTCCACTTGAACCAACTAGATCATTTCGGGACTAATATATGGTTTAATTTTATTTCAATAATCGATTGCGCTTAGAGGTCTTTAGCAGTGGTAGGAAACTGGAGGACCCGGAGAAAACCCACATGGTTTGGCAGGTGACCCTACTCCTTGTCAAGTACAACCAAGGATTTGAAACAAGGCCAGTTGAGTCAATGATACAGGCTTTATGATACAGCACGAACTTGCTAGCCATTTGGCCATCCAACCCTCCACTAACACAGGGGGGTTGGGATGGCCTAGTGGTCTAGAGTGTCGCGCTTCGACGTATGGTTCAATTTTATTTCAACAGTTTGCTTGCGCATAGGGGTCTTTAGCAGTGGGGGGAAACCTGAATACTGGAGGAAACCCATGAGGTTTGACAGGCGACCCTATTTCTTGTAAATTACAACTGGGGTATCAAACCCATGCCAGTTGACTCAATAACAGACCTTTTAAAACAGCGCACCATCCCCCACCCACCACAAAGTCAATTATAAATTTCAATCTCTCTGTAGGGTGATAAAGATCACCAATTACTTTTTTTACAACCTTGTTATGCTCAAATATTTTTCAATATAACAAGGATGATAACTCTGACAACAACAGTGCCTTGTCTTCTCATAAAAAAACCCCATTTAAACCCAGTCTGTAATAATTTAGTCTACAAGATTTTTTCTCATTGATCAAGGGCAATATCTCCTACAGGAATTATCAGAAAGTATTAAAAATGAATTGGCTTCAAGTATCATTGTACAGTATATCTTAGATATGGTAATGTAAAATAATGCAAAAAATATAATAGCCGTTTTTATTGTTTAATAATAATAGGGGTGGGCAAATGGGAGGTCGAATTTCGGGAACGAGTGTTTTCTAAGGCGATTTTTGCTGCTGAATCCGAATCTGGTGAAATTTTTGTTCTGTGACGTCATTTTGAGCTGGTTCCGTGGCCATTTTCAAAATGACTTTTTTTCAGTTATTACCCTCGTATCGACAAAGGATGTTAACAAATCATAAATGGGAGTGCAATTTTAGAATCCACAGTCTTGAAAACATATATTTTAACATATTAGACAACTAGTTCCAATATTGTCTCGCTTTTATGAGAAAAAAAGCCATTTTTGGGCCGCCATTTTAAAAACCACGGAACCAGCTCAAAATGACGTCACAGAACAAAAATTTCACCAGATTCGGATTCAGCAGCAAAAATCGCCATAGAAAACACTCGTTCCCAAAATTCGACCTCCATTTGCCCACCCCTAATAATAATTTGAAGATATATCATGAGCTATAAGAAAATATGAAAGATATATATCATAACATTAAAGCATAACAGATGTGTTTTGGATTAACAGGATTTTCTTGGCAATAATATAATCTATTAAAAATTATACAAAAAAGGCAAGGATTTAAGGCATTGTTCAACAAAATGCACATATCATATTCGCCAAAACTTCAAAACACAAGAACCGAAGTCAGATGGCAAATGTTAGCCAATTTTTGTTGTACCATTACTGTTGCAGATTCTTTAAATTGTATTCATTATCTACAATTAAAACAGTCTCCAGAATGCTGACCCAGAATGTACAAGATCCCATTGAATTAACAAATTAACATGCCTGATGTGACTATCTTGTCCTTTCTTCAAGAAGCATTATTAGACATAAGTTAAGAATTTACTCATATTTCAACCACTGCACATAGTTTCTTATTAGGTGGGGTTTTGGATGGCCGAATAGTTAGCATGTGCGCGCAGTATCATAAAGCCTTCATTTAGTCAGCTGGCGTGGTTTCGAATCCCTTGTTTTCTCCAGTTTCCTCCCACTGCTAAAAACCCCTACGGGCAAGCTAATTATTGAAATAAAATTAAACCATGTTAGTTCCAAAATGACCTAGTTTGTGTCGAGTGGACGTTAAACCTAATTTCTCTCTCCCTTTAGGTTATTTGATACACTAAAACAACAAACGTTTTTAAAGGGCTATATTATAGTTAAAATAAGGTGAACAAGTTTGAGTAAATTCTCAACTTAAGTCTGAGAATGCTTTGTGAACTCAGGGCCTGAGTAATTGTCACTTACAGTTTATTAACCAAGCCATGTGCATATGCTCCGTCATCTGTATATATATCTGGCTGCAGCTGAATACACCACGAAAGGTGTTGGAATGAAAACTACTAACAGAATAGTTTTGTTTTTAACAAAAAAATTACTAGTTAGCAAACATGTAGTTATTGAGTGAAACAACATAAAACAATATGTGGGTGATTTCTTAAAATAAGGTGTCAACAAAAAGTAGCCTAATTACCGGTAAAGGAAAGTTTTTATCTTAAAACAAATTTAAACAGAAACAGTCAACATTGGGGACCACAGTTATGAGGTAATACTATAATTAAGAAAGAGTTCACAAAAACAATCTGTCAACAATAAACAGTACATTAATTTCTTGTAATGTATTTTAATTTTTTAAAACCTGTAGTAAAAATAACTTGATTCCAATATAATGCTGTTGATGGTGTCACATAAGTAGATATAACATGCTCACAAAATCAAGGTATTTTGAATAGACAAAACTGGAATACAGTTTAACAAACTTGTGTATTAGGCTATTAGGGGTCATAATACTGTGAAGATATACTGTGCATGGCTGTTTAATAGCACAACCATGGTGATATTATTATTTAATTATATCATCCACATGATTAAATAGCCAAGTTAAATATTTAACTCTCAAGGGCCATTGTCTGTTGAATTGACAGATTTGTAGTAAATATTTTATATTTGCCACATCGTTACAGTTCTTTAAAGTCTTGGGAAAATACCTTATTTGATAGTGTTGGGAGAGCAAATACACAAGATCTCTAATATATATATGTTTAAAAAGTAAAGTTGTATTTAAGTGAGGTGGATAGGTTAATAAAATTATTATTGTATATATAATATTATTACATCACATTAATAAACACATGAACTGTGTAGAACACTAATTATATTATAGAAGTTAGAACACATTAATTAACCATATCTTGTATTATAACATAATCATGACCATATTATATTATAACACAGGCATGGATTTAACCTAACCATAAATCATAATATTATAATATGTTATGTAACAATTATGTGGATTAATCCATATATTATAACAATAAGCGTAGAACACCATGTCTTATAACAATAACACAGATCTAATAATGTATGCTGTTCACGTGTCTAAGACTTCTGTTAGGGCCTGAAATAAAAGATTTATAAATCTATGTATTGTAGCAATCCATTGTAATATATATCTATATTATTAACAGATCAGATATAGATGTAGCTGCTTTGACCAAGTCACGCATTTGATATGATATTGACTACTGTATTAATTGTACCTTAAACATGACCCAAAATAAGAGAATCGTGTGTATGATCGAGAGTTATCTCCCCTAGCAACTGTTTAATTAATAGTTATGGTATTTACTACAGTATTAATTGTACTTCCCACCATAGGAACATGCAACCCCTCTGAAACTATTTAAACATGACCCAAAAAAGAGAATCGTGTGTATGATCGAGAGTTATCGCCCCTAACAACTGTTTAATTAATAGTTATGGTATTTACTACAGTATTAATTGTACTTCCCACCATAGGAACATGCAACCCCTCTGAAACCATTTAAACATGACCCCAAAAAGAGAATCCTGTGTATGATCCACGAGTTACCACACTTAGTAACTGAACTGTTTAATTATTAGATATCAGTGAGAGTTTCAGTGGCATTTAGCCAAAAAATCAGTTTAGAATAATCAAAAATATAAAATAAATAAAAGTTCACACATCTGACTTAAAATATGTGCTACTCCAAATGTTTATATACGACATCAAACAGATATTATAAATTCAATAACATCAGAATAAGATAAACGTAATGACAATAAGTTTCCATTTATTAGCAGTAACATTCCAATATCACCAGATTACGGAGTGTATGTGTCTCAGCTAGTTCGATAGGAGAGAGCTTGTTCTTTTTATTTTGATAACTACAGGGATACTTGCCCACTAAACTTACAAAAACCTTTTAAAAAATTTATGGCTGTCATATTGACTTGATCAGTAAATATAGCATGTCTCTTTATATTTAATTGACGCATATACTAATACTATCTTCCTGATTATGTCTACTACATCTGTTAGTAGTTAGTACTGTTCCTTTTTCACACAGAAAGTCCAATGGCCAATTTCGCTATTTTACCGAGATTTCCTCTAATAGCTGAACAGTCTGTTTTGCATTTTGCTTTTTTACCGTTTCTTTTATATTTTAGGACTTTGAATTTTGTCTTAAGGCTTGTTCATACTTGGTTTTATTCTATCAAAAGACAATCATACACTAAACTAGTAAATCTTTTACTGCATATTATAGATAAGTTGAAAACATTTACCTTTCTGGCAAAGTATGGTAGTACATTGAAACATGCTCTATGTACATGTGGACTGTAGTATTTCATACTCATGTCATCTAATTCTTTATTACTATAATTTTTTACAGGTTCTTTTAAATTAATAGACTGAAAAATAAAAAAATGGAATTTGCCAGTAATTTAGGTAATTTTATTGCACAGATGATAAAAAATGGCAACCATAACAATTATTCATCTGAGTATTAGGCCTACCTGGTATTGAATAAAACAAATACGTACTGCATGCTTTATCACAAAAATTGGAATCTCACATTATGATTTTTGGGGACTACCAAGTTATATATATTACCAAGCCAATCACTTACCAAATCATTACTACATAAGAAAAAGCCCATGTGACCACCTGCATATGTTGGTGTATAACCAGATGCATAGGCTACAGCAGGAAACACTTCCTTACAATATGTTAATATCTTCTTAATAAAATCTAAATCAAACCATAGCGTCTCTCCTGAAACAAATATGAATTCTAAATTATAAAGGGGGGCAACTCCTGAAATATAGTAAAAGCAAGTTGTACAGAAAATAAAGAAAATAGTGATAAATATTACAGGTAGAGATAAAGCACTGACTTAATGACAAAAATATCTTAACCAAATGCAACATTTGAAACATCTTTGCTGTGTTTAATTATGCTATGATTCTAATATGTTAGAAATTATGTAAATACTATAGAATTTTATCCTAAAGAAAATGGGAAAGGACCCCCATAAAACGCTATAGATTTTTAATAGAATTCTAGAGAAAACTACACTGGTATTCTATAGGACTTTTTGCTAAGGGGTGCCTTCAAATAGGAATTATTTCAAGTAATAGTCACGAAAAGGATGAAAGTAATCTTTTCTGCATTGATTTTTGTGCTTTAAACCAAAAAACTGTCTTTGATACTGAAATGATTCCTAATTCAGAAGATATGTTTGTAAGAATAGCCAATCGTGGGCATCGATATCTGTCGCAATTAAACTTATTGAAAGGGTATTGGCAAGTTCCCATTGCGGATAATTTCAAATTTGATTGCCTTTCAAATGACATGCAAGTACAAGGTCATGCATTTTGGCTTGGTTAATGGTCCAACTACTTTCTGTCGACAATAAAATATTTGCTTCTGGGAGTTTAAAAATTGAAAAATGCTCTTATACTTTTATGTTACTGTTTACTAAGACAGGTGGTTGGAACGTGTGAATATTCTGTTTTGTTATCTAAGCCCTTCATAGTTAATTGTTCCTTTGTATTTGATCACATCAAGTGTTTGGAACATAAGGTAAGATTAGGGTTATTGAACTGATTCTGGATTAACTAGATGTTATAAGGAGGCTGAATATCCTGGCATCCTCATACAAAGAAACAGGTGAGATCATACCAAATATTCCTGGAAGGCAAACCTGTGGTTGTCACGCAAGATTCGCCCACATTTTACAAGAGAGAATAAGATTTTAAAAAAGCAAATTTTCGTACAATCAGGGGCGATAATTCAGAAAATTATGGTCTGAAGTGTGAAAATATAACAAGGGACTGAGGTCTTAAGGAGATATTTTAAGTTTCATCAAAATCGAAAACCAGTGGCTTCCAGGCAGGATAGTCCCACATACGAGAGATGGATAGAGAATGAATGAATGAAATGGGGTTTAACGTCCTACTGTTATGCACTTAACCTGAGCTAATTGAAGACAGACATACGCCATACAGTGTGCTATGAGTGAAATTTTGTCCGGGAAGCGGCGCTACGGCCTACTCTTATATTGAATTCCAACTGCCAAGGGATCTTTTACGTGCACTCCAATGTGTACACGGGACCTCGGTTTTTCGTCCTATCCGAATGACTAGGCAGCTGTCCTTCTCAGACCCTCCTTCTGCATCACTGACAAGGGGAAATCACGTCAGAAAATCGAGATGAACTTTCTCAGCCAATGCAGGGATTGAACACCTGACCTCCAGGCTAGCGAACCAGCGCCTTATCCACTTGGCCACCGTGATCCCCAGATGGATAGAGAACAAGCTAAAAAGAAAGTGATTATTCCTACAATCAAGGGCCGTAATGCGCAAATATTGAAAGGAACCCAAATCTTTGGGTTATTAACATGCATTAAACAAGTAACATCAAAATAGGATTAAAAATGTGACCTCTACAGGGTCCCAAACCTTGATATGCCATATTTTTACACTATTCGCGTACAAGCAGTGTCTATTTAGGTTTGATTTTCCAAAAATTTGAAATCAACCGTCATTATGGTGTTACGGTGATATAAACAAACGTTTTTTTAAATACGATAATAATTGTGACCTCCAGAAGGAGCACAAGCTAATAAAGGCGATTTTTCGGACAATCAGGGGCCATAATTCAGGAAGTTATGATGCGCTATGTGCAAATATCAAAAGGCATCAAGAACTTTAGGTTTCATTTCAAGTTTCATCAAAATCAAATTAAAATTGTGACCTCTACAGGGTTCACAACCTTGCTATACCATTTTTTAACAGTATTCGCGTACAAACGGCAGCAATTTTGTATGGCAATTTTGGTCCTATTTTCCCAAAATTTGAACTTAACCTTCCTTAGCTTGTAACGGTGATATATTCAAACAATTTTTTAAATCGGATAATAATTGTGACCTCCAGAGGAACCACAAGCTTACCAAAGACGATTTTGCGTTTAATTAGGGGCCATAATTCAGGAAGTTACAATCTGATATGCGCAAATATCGGAATCAAGATCTTTGTGTTATAACCATGCATTTCAAGTTTCATCAACATTGAATTAAAATTGTGACCTTTAAAGGGTCCACAACCTTGATATACCATTTCTTAACCATATTTGCGTTCAAACAGCGGCCATTTTGTATGGCAATTTTGGTCCGATTTTCCTGAAATTTGAAGTCAACCTTCCTTAGGGTGTAACGGTGATATAATCAAACGATTTTTTAAATCGGATATTAATTGTGACGTCCAGAGGGACCACAAGCTAAACAAAGGCGATTTTGCGTATAATCAGGAAGTTATGATCCGATATGCGCAAATATAGAAAGGAACTAAGATCTTTGGGTTATAACCATGCATTTCAAGTTTCATCAAAATCGAATTAAAATTGTGACATCTAATGAAGTGTTGACGTACAGACAGAGGCGACGACATAATACGTCCCAATGAAAATGTGAACGTATAAAAATAGCCAAATTCTGGCTGGGATTACTGAGCAAAACGACCATTCACTGGATACGTGCGAAAAAAAGCCAGCTACCACAAAAATTTTGTAACGTTAGTTACTTACGCTCTAGAGGGTCCACAACCTTGATATACCATATTTTTACACTATTCGCGTACAACTCTGATTTTCATGTAATTCAAGCTCTACCTTCATTACAGTGTTACATAATACGTCCCAATGAAAATGTGAACGTATAAAAATAGCCAAATTCTGGCTGGGATTACTGAGCAAAACGACCATTCACTGGATACGTGCGAAAAAAAAGCCAGCTACCACAAAAATTTTGTAACGTTAGTTACTTACGCTCTAGAGGGTCCACAATCTCGATATACCATATTTTTACACTATTCGCGTAAAACTCTGATTTTCAAGTAATTCGAGCTCTACCTTCATTACAGTGTTACAGTGATATAATGAAACAATCAGGGGCCATAATTCAGGAAGTTACAATCCGATATGCGCAAATATCAAAAGGAACCAAGATCTTTGGGTTATAAACATGCATTTCAAGTTTCATCAATATCGGTTCAAAATTTTGACTTCTACAGTGTTCACTAGATTAAAACAAGATTTTACGTACAATCAGGGTCCATAATCAATGAACAATATCGAACGGAATCGAGATCTGGTGGTGATAAACCTATATTTCAAGTTTCATTGAAATCTGATAAAAAATTTGACCTGTAGTGTGTTCACAAACAATTGTGGACGTATTCCATACTTTTACACAATTGGCGTACAAAGAACGGACATTTCAATTTTCTCAAAATTAAATTCAACCTTCATTTCTCGTACAATCAGGGGGAGGAAACCGGAGAGAAAACCTATAGACCCATGGGATTTCACTGGCAACTGATGATTTGGTAAATAAGCGTAGTATGATTCAGGTAATATTGGGTTTGTACTTTAATTTGTAGTCCAAGGTTTTATCACTGTAGTAATCAATTACAAACCTTGACAACTGATTATTCCTTTAGGTTTTAACGCTCGTTTCAAACCTTCATAATAATCTTTTGTATACAATCCTTCAGCGGCACCTGCAAAAATACAGAGTAACAATCAATTTGCTTAAATTACAACACAGATATTGATTAAATTTACACTGAATAGCAAGTAATAATTTGTTCAAGCAGTGTCATAATTCTCAACCATTGTGTTAAAGATATTATCAATCATAGTTAATTATGTCATATGCATCAACTAAAAATATATTTCTTATGATCTAGAATTATGCAATCTGACTGCAAGTTAGAAACAAGCCAACAGATGACACATATTAATTAATAGCACATTTATTTTTTTTCAAAAGTATCAAGCAATCAAACTATACACAGTTTCATCCCTCTCTATCAGATAGAATCAAAGCATCGACCAATGAAATTGGTTTCAGGCCAAGAGAATGACCTACACAATAGGCAGATTTAGCTCTTGAATAATGAATGTTAATAAAAACCAAAGTTATCATGTCCCAAAGCCTCAACCAATCAGTCCCTGCTTACCCTAAGCAGAAAATGCTCATCTTTAAACTCCACTAATAAACACCTACACCAAGTTTGAACACTCAAATAGAAGGAGATTTATTGTGTCCTAAAAAGTGTTATGGACTGACAGTCAGTCAAGCCCATTTTAATAGTTCCCTGCTTTCTTAAATCCTGTGTGCTTGGATATCTGTGTATTTGTATATACCGTTGTCCTCAGTGATGGTTTTAGACTTGAATTTGCTTGTGTATAGGTCAATCCTCACAGGAATTTATAATTTGTAGCTTGCTAGCATGAACTTGAGTGGCATTTGACTAATGGAAATCCAATTTTGTTTAGCACTTTTATCTTTTAAAATTACTGCTTATTAAGATTAATCTGTTAGTGACATTTACTAACTGGATAGAGTATTAAACTGATGGAAAACAACTACTAAAACATTTGTGAGACATTATAAGGACTGTTTCACAGTTATGTGTAATAGTAAATTATTTTGTCTAGTATAATATTAAAGAAAAGTGTGATGGGCTGGGTTACATCTGACTAGGGGGTTGATTTGAAATACCGGTATTAACATTTTATTCAAACTATGAGAATCATAAGCATAACGATATTATCCATAATAGTAAGTCTGATAGAGACTACCTATCAAGTAGAGACTACCTATCAAGTGTGGTTGGACAGCTTTGAGCAATAACAAAGTCTTCATTTAACAATTGTTTAGTATCAAATATTCAATTCAAAAATGTATGGCTCCAAATGGCTTTGATGTGATGTGTGATGCTATCTTTTTCACCTTTGATTAGGTTAGTTGACATTCATGTCAAAGGGTTAGTTATCTCTATTGTGTCTGGTGTCTGGTAGAAAATTAGGATTTCCTGTGTGTGTTCTATCTTACTTTCTGTATTCAACCAGACAAGCACAAGTTCTTGTGAATATCAGTCGGTTTACAACATACTATGTCAGACATGTTATGATATCAAAATGATTTAAGTCACAGTCATTGGAGTACATTATTCAGTCAAATATGAATTACCAGCTAGAACTCATGCTGGCATTCAATTATTTTTTGTCAAAATGAATAATAATTTCCATTTTAAAAAATGTTCAATTTTTCCCCGCCAACTGGTCATATTTAACCTTTCAAAAATGTGTGATAAATTGAACCAATTTAATTCCCAGATCGGCCTATTAGAAAACAATTACCAGTATTGATAATACACAACAAAATCCGTCTTTAAATAAACATGAGCTCAGTTTTAAGATCAGAATATATTTTGGTGAATTTAGTCTTTTCACAGACTGTATTGCACAATATACATATGTTCAGTATTTACAGTGTAAATTTTACACGCTAAATCTTATCCAAGGATTGGCAATTTTCTATAAATTTATGTTTTGTGAGTACAATAGGCCTTTTGTTATTTTCTGGTACCGTACCAGAATCTGAATCCCCAAGAGAATAACATAAATACCAATGTCATTTGTACAAGAAATTTAATTTGGTGGCTGTAACGAAACAAATGGCAGACCGTTTCCTCATGCAATAATCGTGGCTATTCGATTTGTTCTCACCTTTCCGGCCAATAGTGATAATATAATTAATAATATTCGTTAGGCATGCTTGTATATTTTACAAACCGTATGAAGCCACAGTAAACGGATTTCAACTATCAAAATTTTTAATTCTCTTCAAAAGAATTGTTGGACATTTTGATTACATATATATCCATTTTCTTTAAAGACTAAAGGAAACATAGAATAATTACCACTAAGATTATTCATTAATATAGGAGTTAATGATCACTTCATATAGTCTTTATTAATATTTATATATACATGTATCATTAGCAATTATCAATCAACTAATCATTAATCCAAGACAACTAAATGTATTTCTCATTGATGCGATCCAGATTTTCAGCCTTTATTATTTATTAACAGTATTTGGCCATGTGATTGACACTCAATGTAAAAGTTAATCTAGGATAAATATGATTAGAATTTTACGATTTTTCCCCTCCAGTTCTCCAAAACAATCGCCAGTATGACAAAACATTAACACTAATATTATAGCCAAAATCAAATTTTGATCGCCACTTCCATATCTTTTTTGATTGCACTAGCAACTTTTGCGACTGACAGTCTGAGCCCTGTGGGTTCAATGCAGGTTTTATTACATTCTGTTTAACCGAATAATACATTATATCTGAATACCTGTATGAATGAATGAATGAAATGGGGTTTAACGTCCTACGCTTAAGCACCTAACCTGGGCCAATTGAAGACAGGCATACGCCATAGTGTGCTGTGAGGGAAATTTTGCCCGGGCAGCGGCGCTACGGCCTTCTCTTATATCGAATTCCAACTGCCAAGGGATCTTTTACGTGCACTCCAATTTGTACACAGGACCTCGGTTTTTCGTCCCATCCGAACGACTAGGCAGCTGTCCTTGTCAGGCCCTCCTTCTGCATCACTGACAAGGGGAAATCACGCCAGAAAATCGAGATGAA
This sequence comes from Patella pellucida, assembly GCA_917208275.1. Taxonomy (NCBI): domain Eukaryota; kingdom Metazoa; phylum Mollusca; class Gastropoda; family Patellidae; genus Patella; species Patella pellucida. The sequence continues at coordinate 49,170,549 of OU795041.1, read as the reverse complement.
CTTTCTCGGCCAATGCAGGGATCGAACACTCAACCTCCAGGCTAGCGAATACCTGTATGACATTATTATATCTGACTATAATATCAGATAGAACTGCAATAACCTGACACAAAGATCTGTTCTATTTTATAAATGCATACTAACTTCTAACCAATACTGCAAGTGTTGTAGGTCATAAAATACTCAGTTGAAATCTATTGAGAATCAGTGGACTATATCAATATGGACAATGGATGGAAGCTCTATTTATCCCTCCGTTTTACACATGAGTAGTTCCTGTATATTTTATAGTATTTTATACACAATACAAGCCAACAGTGAGGCTGATGTCCCCCGCCAAAATCCCCCCAAAAATAGATGACACTGACAAATTATTAATCACACATTTATTTTTTTCAAAAGCGTTCCGCAATCAAACTATACACAAATTTTTATGACTCTCTATCAGTTTGAACAGCCTACCTCAATAAGAAGGAGAGTTATTGCGCTCAAAAGTCTCGAGTAATCAAATTGCTTATCGCTTTGCTTACTCTGAGCAGAAAATGCTCATTATCGAACTAAGTCAATTTATTGTTGAATGAAACTATACACCAAGTTTAAACACTCTCACTTGATTAGAACTTAAGTTATCGTATCCCAAAGCATCAACAAATCAAATTGCTTATCTTGGCTCAGTTGGCTTACCCTAAGCAGAAAATGCTTATCTTCGAACTCCATCAAGACATTCACCTAGTAAACATCTACACTAAATTTGACCATTCTAGCTCAATTAGAAGGGGAGTTTTTGTGTTCTAAAGTCTCGGCCAATCAAATTGCTTATCGCTTTGCTTACCTTGAGCAGAAAATGCTCATTATCGAACTTAATCAAGGTATTGATGGAATGAAACTATACACCAAGTTTCATCACTCTCACTTATTTAGAACTAAAGTTATCGTGTCCCAAAGCATCAACCATTCAAATTGCTTATCTCTGCTTACCTTAAGCAGAAAATGCTCATCTTCAAATTCCATCAAGGCATTGACCTAATTAATACCTACACCAAGTTTGAACATTCTAGCTCAATTAGGAAGGGAGTTATTGTGTCCCAAGGAGTGTGACAGGCACACGGATGGACAGACAGACAGACAAACCCATTTTAATAGTCCCCTGCTTTCATTGAAAGGCGGGGGACAATAAGCAACAATAACAGTTATCAATAAATGTCTAGAAAAAGTAGTAAATAAACTAGAAACTACAACTATTTTTTGAACTTGATGAAATTGCCTTGAAAGGGAAGGCTATCATTTTCACTCCATTTGATGGAGCATACATGTAGGTTGTTTACATATATGAGAGGATTGCAAATTTCATTTTTTTACGAATTATGGCTCATAGTAACAAAACTTGTTTAGAGCTTTGAGTTCTGCAATCCAACTAAAAACTTAATGTTCCAATCTGATTAAACACAGATCCTATCTCGTGTCGTTTTTATAGTTAAAAATTTTGTTAAATTTGTCTTTTACTACACTAGGATCTGGAAGAGTTGTTGTCATTAACATGTTCTGGCTGATGTAAGGGGTTAGCTAATGTTTCTGTATCATGTTGTAGTGCAATAAATTCCTATTTCAACAGCAATAAAATAAAAATAGAAATGTTATATTTACCAATTGGATCAGGTGCATCTGTTATAATAACATCAAAGGATTGGGTGTTCTCCTCCATATATTTAACACCATCACCAACGTGAACTAACACTCTTGGATCAGATAAACATGATGCCATACCCGGTAGATATTTCTTACTTACATCTATCACTTTCTGTAATAATAGCAAATAACATTCATATTTTCCTACACCATATTGGCATAAGTAGTTTAAGTTGCATTTAGGAGATCTTTGTTAGTCGATAATAAAAGTATATTCAATTCTGATATTATTTGAGTTACATGTACGAGGAACTAGGTACTGTACCAAATCATGCGACGCAAGCTGCATAGCTTGAATACTCCTGGCGGTCTTTTCGGCCCATACCAGGGTTTCAACATTCAAATTCCATAACCACTCAACAGTTATTTATTTCAGTGAACTTTGTATAGGCGAACCTACGATGATCATGTTTGTAATGTATAGAGAATTCCGACAGATAGATCCCCTACAAGTCCTTGTTGATATGAGCGATATCTTCTGTACATTGATGATATAAAGGGAATAATGGACCAGTGTTTAACTTAACAATAGGCCAATACTTAATCCAACTTATATAATCTTGACACTTACATGGTCTGAAAATATTGATGATATCTTGCCATTTGTGATATATGTATGTGTAAATCAAATTTGTTTCAAATGCAGCAGATGCATAAAGATGGTAGAGAGAAATTTATAGAAAATAGTGTAAAATTCAAATGACTAGAAAACGCTTTGGAGGTCTTTTTACTTTTAATCAGGCTTGTTTATTGGACAAATATATCAATATAACCTTACAGTTTACATAAAACATGATATCTAATCAACATCAGCAAACAGATCAATATTTATTGCTATATCTGAATTTTAATCAGACTTGATAATTGGTCTAATAACCTTTAAGTCAACAGAACCACTCCACATAAAACATGATATCTAACAACATCTGCACACAGTTCAATATTGTTGTAGCAGATAAAAAAGTTAACTGCTGTTACAGTCAAACATAGTACGTAATCATTACATGTTATCAAATACAGATTCAGTATCCTAACTTTACTGGTAATAATAATTGACTGTACCTGATCTATTTCACATAACACAACTTGTTCAACACTCGGATACTTTAATACTTCTCTTACTACACCACCATCGCCACCTCCTACCACTAAAACCTGAAACATCATTTAACCAATACCAAAAACATTATAGCAAAACCCTTAAATGTATTAAATTATAGCTTTTTCTATGTGCCTTATTAAAATAATATCAAATAACATGGTTTATTAATATTAGATAATTTAGAGTTTCCCTAGAATGTTAAATAAATAAGAGTTTTGTTATAATGTAATTTATCAAATATCAGAAAATTTTGAGTTTCACTTTTAAAAATAAATATAGCGAGATGTATCGAATCAAAATGAAATAAAGTAAAGACAACCTGGCACATTTTATTATTTTTTGTACAAAAGTATTTTTTTTTACCTACCTTTGTCGGATTAGGATGACTATTAAGAGGAAGATGTGCAATCATTTCTTGATAAGAAAACTCATCTCTCTCTGTACACTGATATACTCCATCTAATACAAGTACATTACCAAATGTCGTACTGAAATAAACAATAATACTTTTCACAATCTGCACTGATCATTAAGGCCATTATAATGTAGTTGGAACTTGGAAGTGATAACTATAAGAATATCCCACAGGGCCCATAAATATATAAGAAATCTCTTTACCAATAGGGGGTGGGGGGGTTGGATGCATCACCAGATCACATGTTGTTTGTTTTGTAACGACATTACGAGCATTTTGCATACTGATAGACGATATAGTTCATTGGCCAATCATGCTATTTTACCAAGATTTCGTCTAATAGTTTGGATGCAGCTATGGCGGATGAGCGCCAGGCAGGGTAAGCTTAAAACTCTTCCTGACACCTGTTACCACTGTTTGTCGTGTATTTCGTACACGGTCAACAGTCCATACGCTGATTACACTATTTTGCCTGATTACACTATTTAGCCTATACCGTTTTTTGGGACTTCGAATTTTGTCTAATGGTTTGGATTGTTCGTACTTAGTTTTATTTTATTACTGAGGTCTTCTTTAAGTGATACATGTACTGTATGTTTATAAAAAGTTTTCAAGTTTTTTAAAGGAAGATATAAGTGATGGAAGATAAAATTTTAGATGAAGATGTTCCTGGTCTAACAGGTGTGTTTTATATATCGAGTCAAGTGCAGTGGTTTTGATCTCACACTTGTACAAGGGTATTCTCAGGTCCTCTGCTTTCCTTGCCAATCGTACATTATCTATACTAAATAAAATATTGGAGACGCATGACGTATTTCATTGAAAAGCATGTGCGTGATAGTGTCTGTGTTTTAAGTTGTTTAATGGTCTCGAGCTAAGACATTGCGAAATATATTGAAACAACACTCAGCTAATGCCTTGTGCAGTATCAATATATTACTTAATGCCTTTCTCTCAACCATTAAACCATACATACATGTAATGCTTAAACATGTGGACTGTCCACAAAAGTTGTGGCATATTTATATTTTGTAAATAATGACAGAATTCACAGAGACTCAAAACTGATATTAAAATATTAACTTTTCATCAAGTATAGTCATCTGCAACAACAATATACAACCACATTTTAATGTGGACAAAGAAAAACTGGAACTTTTTTCTTTAACTAATTTCATGTACCACCAGCAACTTTACTTTACCCATTGTACTCAAAGTAAAATATCAAGTATTTCGTTCTACCCAGTGTAGGCACAAGTGAGTTATCTATGTAGCACAAGCTGCATATTATCTAACATTAGAAGATAACAAAACTGCATACGATTATCATTCATTGTTTTCTTTATTAGACTGGCGAGCTAACATCAGGTTGATACACCCACATTTTGTAAGAGATCGATAGAACAAGCTAAAAAAGTACAACAGTGGCCATAAGTTTCATCAAAATCAGATCAAGATTGGGTCCTCTAGAGGGTCGAAAAAATGTGACTGCAGGGTCATACTCAAAAAAAGAGTATTCAATTGCCAGATATATCGTATAATTGGGGGGGGGGGGGCTTAACAAAAACAAAAGCTTCTTGGGTTGGACTTTCTAAATTGTATTAATGTATTATAGATTACTTTAATAATAAAGATTATGTTTGTTGTGCATATTGTCGTTGTTTGGGGTCGATAGAATAGATGCCTACCAGCTTCAAACAAGTTCATTAAATCCCTTATCAAACTGTTACATGAAAGTAATAATTTTTTTTTAAATGTGCCTGCAAAAAAGTTTTTTAAAGCAAATGTGCCTGCGAGGAAATATCGATGCCTGACCTTGATATACCATATAGTTACAATATTTGTGTACGAGCGGCAGCCATTTTGTCCGGCTGTTTTGGTCAACTATCATAAAAGGGTGTAATGGTGATGTATTCAAGCTTTTTTTCAATCGGATAATTATTGTGACCTCTAGGTGGACCATTTCAAGTTCCATCACAATCGGATTAAAATTGTGCGTACAAGGGGCGACCATTTTGTCCATCAGTTTTGGTCAACCATTTAATGTAATGGTCACAATGGTGATATATTCGAACATTTGTTTAAATCGGATGATAATTGTGACCTCTAGGTGGACCATACGCTAATATCGTGATTTTTCGTACAATCCATGACGTTTAGATCCGATACACGCCAATATCGAAAGGAACTGAGATTGTTTGGAGATAAACCTAATCTATATTTCAAGTTTCATCAAAATTTGATAAGAACTGTGGTCTGTAGAGTGTCCACAAACAAATTGTGGACAGATGGACAGGATCGACAACATAGTTACATAAATAATACGTAAATATGAGCGTATAAAAAATGGATTTCTGAACTGATGTAGACTGTAATTGAAGGTTTGTACTCTCAATCAGATAGATTTAGTTTCATTTAGCGGAAGATAATCTTAATCTAGATTGGTTATGATTACATTTGAAAAGTCATTTGAGCTTAGAAGCCATGGGATAATTATATTTCCATTAAAAAATAATTTAATATGAATTTAACCTGTATCCAGCATGGAGATGAATTTCATTTGAATGTCAATCAATTAATTCTCATGAAAACCCAACAGGATAAATGTGTTGAGATAATGTCAGATACAAGTTGATATTCAGGTCAGATGATTTTAAAAATCTGTGAATTGTAAGCAAAGTACAATCAAAATTTCAACAATTAATTGAATTGTAATAATATAATGAAAAGATCTACAGAAAACAAATGTTAAGTCCCACTTTTCTAGTACATGTAATCCCGATAACATTTTGGAAAATAAAACTGTTTAATTTTGTGTTTAAATCCCTTAAAATCCTCTACATTAGGACCGAGCAACTAACTCAACATGAGATACGCTTTCAAACAACTTAAACCTGTCATGTCTTCATGTGTAAATGGATACTGGTGTCCCAAGCTATATTATGTGGTGTATTGATAAAACCAGCCTTTATTTTATAAAAATAATGTGTAGGGGAATTGTATCTTCGTTTATCAAGAACAGCAAAAATTGACGCAAAACCTTAAAAGGGTTACGTGTCCAGATAAGCACTTTTGACGTTCACGTCCAAACAACTCAATATTTTGAGCTGAAATTTTGAGACAAAGTAAGTACACCATTCCTCTATATTTTGGCGATTAAATTTCGTATGTACCCAGACTTTTTTTTTTGAGACTCAGTTCAATTAGGGATAGTCCCTTAAAAGGAAATTTTACCCCATAAACCAGCCCTAGGCAGCATTAGTTGAGAGATGAGGTTTGTTATCTATACTTTGATATGATCGGTACATGGCGTCTATTACAGATTTTCAAAGGGTATATATACTAATAATAAAGGGTATATATACTAATAATAAAGGGTATATATACTATATATACACAAAACCAGATTGTGCTGATCCACGATATAATCAGTGTCATATTGCCTTTGTCATTGGCTTTATGTGATTACCAGAAATGGTTCCACTACTGATGCCTTCCGCCCACTTTAGGACCCGAAGAAAACCCAAAAGCTGGACAGACTACTCTATTTCCTGTCATGTGCAACCGGGGAATAGAAATCACACCGATTGAATAATTGACGGATGTATTTTTTAACAGCATGTTGAGTCGCTTATACTGGGTCTAGTTAAGTTTTAAGCAAGGTCTTATTTTTTCACTAAGATGTTCAGTTAGTGAGTTACATTGTCAGGCATTCACAGGGACTGACACGCATGATCTAGATAATAGATTATATTTATAGGAATTTATACAAAACAAATCACCTCACATTGTTTCTTTTTTTTTTCCTATTAGTTCTAATATATATAAGACCAAGTGCTACATGTCATAGCGAAATTTAAAGTTGTATTTTTATAATCACCTCTTAAAGACCAAAATATCTTGAAAATCTGACTTTTCGTGGTACAAAACTTCCTCTATTTCCAATGAAATGCTGTAACCTTTCCAGTCATCGTCTATTTCACGAAACCATTTTCCGTCAATCTTCGATGAAGCCATGGTGATGATATGATTGCTCCTGCTCTTGATATATACGTGCAAAGTCTATCAGAATCAATGGTATGCTTGACTGTGTATACTAACTACGGTAGAGGATGATATGATCGGTGTCGACTCTTTAGTAATTTGATTTCAATCAATCAATGAATTTGATATGAATTTCAGAATTTATGGCGCTAACTAACACCTGGTCGACAATGAATAGACAAAAAGCGAAGAAAACCTGGGGTATTAAACGCAGACAAACTTCGCACCATGAATTACGATGGCTGTCGATACTCAATGAAATGAATAAAGGCCTTGTTTTATCAGAGCACACACAGTTCTAGACTCCTAAAAACATGTGCCGGTCGCCACTATAAATAGTAACAAAAAGTATTCCCCAGTCACGTGATCACATTCCACAGGAGACAACTCCAATACCTTATTTTAAGACTTGGTTGTCCAGCTTTGTCATTCCCATTATGATGATATCTTCTGAACCAGAACAGATTGTGTAAATCGACAAATTCCTAAAACTCCCGGAGCTTATGCAATTATCTGTTTTCAATGATATAAGGGCCTATTTATTGATAAATAAGAAACTCCTGTACAATATTTAATCACTTAATAATAATCTTTGATTGACCTAGATTTGCTTCTTCCTGGTCAGCACATTTCCCAAAACTTGTAGCCTAGGTAAGGCTACTAGTGTACTACCACAAATCTTAATATTAATGAACATATTAAACACTGTGTGTAAATTTCATATGCCAGGTAACGAAACATATGCCCCCACACAGCAGCTAAATCGTCCGGGCAGTCAACATTAATACACTAAAATCTGATTTAAAAAACAACTCATTATGGTACCGTAATTATCAGAAAATCATTCGAATTTGTTAGGCTTTGAAAGTTCTCCTCCATGCTAACGTTTAGTATAGGCTACGAAACATTTAATATTCTGGGTTTAGCTGTTCAAGTGTACAAATTTCAAGTCAATCAGATGATAACTATAACCTCCAGAGCATTTACAAGCAATTCTGGGTGACAGGCGGTGACAACAATATAATGCTTCAATGTGAGTAGGCTATTGAGAAATAAATTCTTTGTTTGAAATAGACAATTTTTATTCATGATTTTTGCAATATTACACAGTACAGTCAACCATGTTATAAACGATTTTTTTTAATTATAAACTGATATCAATGAATGATGGCAATTTCTAAATTTTCCAAAATATTTTTAAATAAAACAGGATTTTTTATTCAATATGACTACATGTACAGGAATTTGTTGAGCAATATCAATATCTAAATTTATAAACCAATTCTTATGCTTGTTGATACAGAAAATATACAAATATAAATTCAACCCAACTATTAAATGGTAAAAGTATATTCTCTATGTCATCATTAATATTACTTGAAATTTGAAGAAAAAGACTTCCCCTGTAGTATAATATTCATTCCAAAAAATTACACATCCAGGTCTTCACTGTCTTCTTTTACTTCAATTCATTAAACCCCATTATTGTCCTTCCTTTTCCATCATACTTTCATTTTATAGCTTTGATTAGGGTTTATTATCTGAGCACAGTAATGGCAATAATGCATCAACATTTTTGGGTGTGCCACTAACTACCTTGCGTCTCTAGTCAAGATTTAAAATTAGCCCATGTAATTTGTACGCAATTCAGCCTAGTATGTTTAAACATACATTATGCAAGACACGAGCTAAATCTGTGAATTGTAGGTCTTTCTTGTTAGGCCTAAAATGTTATCTTAATTATTAATTACATGTAGAATAATTAACTTATCCAGACCATAATAAACTCTTGATGCAATCGCCAGCCTGCGATATTTAGTTAATTGAAATACATTTTTTCAAAAAATAATTATACATAAAATGAATAATTAAGCATATTCTATTTAGGTTATTGTATCCTTTTTAAAACTATTATAGCTAGAACAGAACTGTCAACTCTTTGTCTAATCTCCCATAATGCTCTTTTAACTTGTTACAATATTGTTTATACCAAATTAAATACTGAAATTGAACATCATAATGATTATCATAACATTAAGAGCAGATACTTCAAAGTCTTTACTTTTGAATCTGGGTCACCTCATTGATTATTGGCAAGACCAAATACAGACTAAACAACGCAAGCTCTGTGAATAACTGTCCATCTTCTTTGTTTCACCAGTTGCACATGTATATTATTATCAGCTGACAAATTTAACAACTTTAGAATTTCTCATTCCACATTCACAAGAAAATATCTATAAAAATTTCTGCCTGTCTTTTTTTCCCTTGTCTCTGTAACTTTTCGGCAATCCATAGCACATAGATGTTGATGGCAAATTAGAATTCAACATAAAATATACCGGTAACCCTATCACAGATTCCTCACTCAAGACATTCTTACATTTGACATTTTTTCAATACAAACACGAAACAAATTAAGCACTTTTTTGCTGGTCTTTCATAAACTGTTTATAGGAGTCTAATGGCCTTTTTGAGGTTTCTCTCGCTGAGAACAATACACACATTTTTAGAACAAAATGATAATACTGTCACTTTTTCTTATCGTCTTTACACGCTATAACATATCTTTGAGCAACCATCAGTGGTGGAGAATAGCCGTCTGCATATGACGTATCTTCAAACAGCACTGAATAATCATCTTGGGGCTGTAATAATGTATGAATTTTATTTGAAAATAACATTAGCAGGATAGTGTTTTATCATTTATAAATACTTTCATTTTGGAAGAGATTATTGGTACATGTATGCATTTTTATTGTATCAGTTATTTTATAGGTGAATTTTATTTGCTGTTGTCACAGTTAAGATAATTAGAATTTTTCCAGTTATTTATTATAGGTTTATTATAAGAGACAAAAGATACAAAATTCCATGTTTTACACAACTGCCCTATCCCTGTCAACTGGAAAATCTATGAAATGTAGACTGGATTACTGTGTTGTCTGAACACTGACATAAAAATAATAGAGAAAGAAACAGGCTTTAATGGCCACTTGACACAAACCAGGCGATTTTTGGACTAACATATGGTTCGACTTTTCTTCAATAATTTGCTTGTGCGTAGTGGTCTTTTAGCAGATCATACATTAGCTTACTAAAAATACTACCACTAGGGAATAAGTGACCATTTGGAAAGCATCAAATACTTTGTATGCATATATCAAATGATGATGAGGCAAGTCTTAAGGTTTCTGTGAAATACACAGAACAAAGCAATTAAAATTTCAGAACAGAAAAAATAGAAACAGAATACATTAATCACCTGGATGACTCAGGCTAGTTTATAAAGTCATACAATCTGATAATAAAGATATACATATACTTACACCTTTTGGTGGTTCATCGACAATTGCACGATAAAAACAAGTTGTTTGTGGATATAATGATAACATCAACTGAAAATATATTAGTTAGGAATTACAATTTTATCAGTTATTATCTTTAACTAAGTTTAACAGTTATTTATAATAATCTTAGTTTGCTTAATCTTGTTGGCATGGTTTTTCATATTTTGTCCTTTCTGTTCCCTCCACAGTAGATTTCCATAAAGGTCTAAAGCAGGGCTTCCACTTCAAAAATTTTCCCAAACGGTCATTTTTCTCACGTAGAAAGTGGTGCTTTTTTTAGCACATAATAAGAAGCCAAAGATAGTAAGCTGGCACTGCCAGGCAGAATACGCCCACATTTTCGAGAGATGGATAGAGAACAAGCAAAACCGAAAGTGATTTTTCCTACAAACAAAGGCTATAATTCATTAAATTACAATTTATGCGCAAATATCGAAAAGAATCAAGATCTTTAGGTTATAAACATGCATTTCAAGTTTCATCAAAATCGAATTAAAATTGTGACCTATACTTGGTCCACAACCTTGATATGCCATATTTTAACACTATTAGCGTACAAACGGCGACCATTTTGTCTGGCAATTATGGTCCGATTTCCCTGAAATTCAAACTCAACCTTCCGTATTGTGTAACGGTGACAGAGTCAAGCGTTTTTTTAAATCGGATAATAATCAAGACCTCCAGAGGGACCATAGGCAATTATTCGGACAATCAGGGGCCATAATTCAGGAAGTTATGATCTGATATGTGCAAATAACGAAAGGAACTAAGATCTTTGGGTTATAACCATGCATTTCAAGTTTCAATAAAATTTTGTTTCGAATTTTTCCGAAAATCAAACTCAACCTTCCTTAGGGTGTGAAGGTGATATAATCAAACAATTTTTTAAATCGGATAATATTTGTGACCTCCAGAGGGACCACAAGCGAAACTAAGACGATTTTGCGTATAATCAGGGCCCATAATTAAGGAAGTTACGATCCGATATGGGCAAATATCGAAAGGAACCAAGATCTTTGGGTTATAACCATGCATTCGAATTAAAATTGTGACCTCAACAGGCTCCACAACTTTGATATACCATTTTTAACAGTATTCACGTACGAATGGCGGCCATTTTGTATGGCAATTTCAGTCCAATTTTTCCGGTGATATAACCAAATGATTTTTTAAATCAGATAATTATTGTAACCTCCAGAGGGACCACAAGCTAAATGAAGGCGATTTTGAGTATAATCAGGGGCCATAATTCAGGAAGTTACGAGCCGATATGTGTAAATATCGAAAGGAACCAAGATCTTTGGGTTATAACCATGCATTGCAAGTTTCATCAAAATCGAATTAAAATTGTGATCTCTACAGGGTCCACAACCTTGATATACCATATTTTAACGGTATTCGCGTATATTATCGCGTAAATCGGATAATAATTGTGACCTCCAGAGGTACCACCGCTAAAATAGGTGATTTTTCGGACATTCAGGGGCCATAATTCAGGAAATTACATTCCGATAGGCGCAAATATCGAAAGGAACCAAGATCTTTGGGTTATAAACACGAATGTCAAGTTTCATCAAAATCAGTACAAAATTGTGACCTCTATAGGGTCCACAAGCTAAAAACGTGATTTTTCGTACAATCAGGGGCCATAATCCATAAAGTTTTGATCCGATACATGCCAATATCGAAAGCAGCCGAGATCTTTTGGGGATAAACCTATATTTCAAGTTTCGTCAAAATCGGACAAGAATTGTGACCTGTAGAGAGTCCACAAACAATTGACAGGGGCGGCGACATAATACGTCCAAATGAAAATGTGGGCGTATAAAAATGGCGGTAACCACGACATCACTCCAGTCGTTCCAGCCAAAAATCGAGAAATTCAAAATGGCTGCAATAAAACATGTTATCTTCCATAAAATGTTTAAGTGCACCGATTTTATTGACCTTGATGTCTATACCTATGTATTGGAGGTCAAGGAATCCAGTGAAACACATATGAAGACTTATTATGTACTCCATCATTGTGTTTTCTAAAAATGGTCATAATTCTAATCTAACAGTTGTATTATTTGCACTTCCGGAAAGAAGCATGGGAATTTGCCCTTAAAGGTTTGTTGGTATACTAATTTCAAAGATAGTAAGCTGGCACTGCCAGGCAGGATACGCCCACATTTTCGAGAGATGGATAGAGAACAAGCAAAACCGAAAGTGATTTTTCCTACAATCAAAGGTCATAATTCATTAAGTTACAATTTGATATGCGCTAATATCGAAAAGTATCAAGATCTTTACGTTATAAACACGCAATTTAAGTTACATCAAAATCAAAATTAAAATTGTGACCTATACAAGGTCCACAACCTTGATATACCATTTTTTAACAGTATTTGCGTACAAATAGCAGCCATTTTGTATGGTAATTTTGGTCCTATTTTCCTGAAATTTGAACTCAACCTTCCTTAGCTTGTAACGGTGATATAATCAAACGATTTTTTAAATCAGATAATAATTGTGACCTCCAGAGGGACCACAAGCTAAACGAAGGTGATTTTGCGTATAATCAGGGGCCATAATTCAGAAAGTTACGATCCGATATGCGCAAATATCGAAAGGAACCAAGATCTTTGGGTAATATCCATGCATTTCAAGTTTCGTCAAAATCGAATTAAAATTGTGACCTCTACAGGGTCGACGACCTTGATATTCCATTTTTCAACAGTATTCGCATACGAACGGAGGCCATTTTGTATGGTAATTTTAGTCCGATTTTTCCGAAATTCGAACTCAACCTTCTTTAGGGTGTAACGATGATATAATCAAACGATTTTTTAAATCAGATAATAATTGTGATCTCCAGAGGGACCACAAGCTAAACAAAGGCGATTTTGCGTATAATCAGGGGCCATAATTCAGGAAGTTTCGATCTGATATGCGCAAATATTGAAAGGAACCAAGATGTATGGGTTATAACCATGCATTTCAAGTTTCATCAAAATTGAATTAAAATTGTGACCTCTACAGGGTCCACAACGTTGATGTACCATTTTTTAACAGTATTCGCGTATGAACAGTGGCCATTTTGTATGGTAATTTTGGTCCGATTTTTCCGAAATTCGAACTCAACCTTCCTTAGGGTGTAACGGTGACATAATCGAACGGTTTTTCAAATCGGATAATAATTGTGACCTCCAGAGGGATCACAAGCTAAAATAGGTGATTTTTCGGACAATCAGGGGCCATAATTCATGAAATTACATTCCGATAGGCGCAAATATCGAAAGGAACCAAGATCTTCGGGTTATAAATATGCATGTCAAGTTTCATCAAAATTGGTTCAAAATTGTGACCTCTATAGGGTCCACAAGCTAAAAACGTGATTTTTCATACAATCAGGGGCCATAATCCATGAAGTTTTGATCCGATACATGCCAATATCGAAAGCAGCCGAGATCTTCATGGGATAAACCTATATTTCAAGTTTCGTCAAAATCGGACAAGAATTGTGACCTGTAGAGAGTCCACAAACAATTGTGGACGGACGTCCGGACGGACGTCCAGACGGACGGACGTCCGGACGGACGGACGGACGGACAGGGGCGACGACATAATACGTCCACATGAAAATGTGGGCGTATAAAAACTTAATGCTATCGGAATGTCGATCAGCTTTAATTGGGTCAAGGACAGTCACACAAAAATTCAATTTCACATCGACATTTATAACCACCCACCCATCTACAAAATAAATAAAAGGGCATATGTAATCAATTATTATCATTTATTTATTTATACATTCATAAAATATAACAATGTACATTTATTCATCGATGGGACACTATTTTCGTAATTTATTTACAACACCACTCGTATGTACTGGGCGTTTTTTTTTTACACGATTTCCATTTCTGTAAAGCACATGCTGGTTGAAATTCTGCACGTTTGCGTCCCTCAGTAGAAATCGTAACTAGTTAGTCAAATGTTTTCATGCTCAAAGAACATCGCAACTTGGGTTTTATCACATTTTAGCATACGTGACAAATTCGACTGTTGACTATTTCTCCATACACGGGGAAGAAGTAGTTCCGATTGATTAGCTCATGTCATAAAAATGTACAATAATTAACATAATTCTTAAACTTATCAATATATTAACTCGTATTGGTATTTTGTGAGCTCAAATAATATCGAGCTAGTATTTTAACTCAATAACATGTAAAAACATTAGCACGTATTTCAATATGGCCGACACCGTGAAAGCGCATTGTTTCAAGCAAAATGACGTCTACCAATTGTGATATAAAAGAACCAGCGGCTGCCAGGCAGGATACGCCCACATACAAGAGTTGGATAGAGAACAAGCTAAAAAGAAAGTGATTTTTCCTACAATCAAGGACAATAACTCATGAAGTTACAAATCGATATGCGCATATATCGAATGGAACCAAGATCTTTGAATGGGTTATGAACATGCATTTCAAGGTACTTCAAAATCAGATTAAAATTATGACCTCTACAGGGTTCACAACCTTGATAAACCATATTTTTACACAATATTCGCATACAAGTGGCGGCCATTTTGTCCGGCAGTTGTGGTCCGATTTCACAAAATTCAAACTCAACCTTCATTACAATGTAACGATGATATAATCAAATGTTTTTTAAATCGGATAATAATTGTGACCTCCAGAGGGACCACAAGCGAAACAAAGACGATTTTGCGTATAATCAGGATCCATAATTCAGGGAGTTACGATCCGATATGCGCAAATATCGAAAGGAACCAAGATCTTTGGGTTATAACCATGCATTTCAAGTTTCATCAAAATCGAATTAAAATTGTGATCTCTACAGGGTCCACAACCTTGATATACCATTTTTTAACAGGATTCGCGTACGAACGGCGGCCATTTTGTATGGTCATTTTAGTCCGATTTTTCCGAAATTTGAACTCAACCCTCCTTAGGGCGTAACGTTGATATATTAGAACGGTTTTTCAAATTGGATAATAATTGTGACCTCCAGAGGTACCACAAGCTAAAATAGGTGATTTTTCGGACAATCGGGGGACATAATTCAGGAAATTACGTTCCGATAGGCACAAATATCGATAGGAACCAAGATCTTTGGGTTATAACCATGCATTTCAAGTTTCATTAAAATCGAATTAAAATTGTGACCTCTACAGGGTCCACAACCTTGATATACCATTTTTTAACCGTATTCGCGTACGAATGGCGGCCATTTTGTATGGCAATTTTGGTCCAATTTTACCGAAATTCGAACTCAACCTTCCTTAGGGTGTAACGATGATATAATCAAACGATTTTTTAAATCGGATAATTATTGCTACCTCCAGAGGGACCACAAGCTAAACCAAGGTGATTTTGCGTATAATCAGGGACCATAATTCAGGAAGTTACGATCCGATATGCGCAAATATCGAAAGGAACCAAGATCTTTGGGTTATAACCATGCATTTTAAGTTTCATCAAAATCGAATTAAAATTGTGATCTCTACAGGGTCCACAACCTTGATATACCATTTTTTAACAGTATTCGCGTACGAACGGCGGCCATTTTGTATGGTAATTTTGGTCCGATTTTTCCGAAATTTGAACTCAACCCTCTTTAGGGTGTCACGGTGATATAGTCGAACGGTTTTACAAATCGGATAATAATTTTGACCTCCAGAGGTACCACGAGCTAAAATAGGTGATTTTTCGGACAATCAGGGGCCATAATTCAGGAAATTACGTTTCGATAGGCGCAAATATCGAAAGGAACCAAGATCTTTGGGTTATAAACATGCATGTCAAGTTTCATCACAATCGGTTCAAAATTGTGACCTCTATAGGGTCCACAAGCTAAAAACATGATTTTTCGTACAATCAGGGGCCATAATCCATGAAGTTTTGATCCGATACATGCCAATATCGAAAGCAGCCGAGATCTTTTGGGGATAAACCTATATTTTAAGTTTCGTTAAAATCCGATTAGAATTGTGACCTATAGAGAGTCCACAAACAATTGTGGACGGACGGACGGACGGACGGACGGACAGACGGACAGGGGCGACGACATAATACGTCCACATGAAAATGTGGGCGTATAAAAATATGGATTAAAAATACACCCGACAATACATCTTTTGTGTGGGAATATCATTTCTTAACCACGGGAAATATTTGTGAGTGACCATTTAGCAGAGAATTTACGACTAACTTTGTTTTTTGAAGCGGAACTGTGATCCTCGTGGTATTCATTGACGGAAATATCATCATCCCGCTTTCGTTTGTTATTTTGGGAGGTGAGAAATTTCAACATTTTGAAATGATATAGAGAATGCTAACATTTCTGATATTCGCGACGTTGACATGATTAACTCTTGTAGGCCTAATCAAGAGAAGACATCAAAAGAAAAAGTTTTTAATTTGTTTGATGTTGATACAGTAAATATGGCCGCACGGCTGATGAAAGTCGGCTAATATGCTGTAACAACTCAATCTAAAGAATGATCACAGTATTACTAATTATAAAACAAACACACCTAAGTAAATTGATTAAATGTTGAGCGTTAATTTATTTGATGTTGATCCCCCGTTGCGTTGATTGTGAGTACAGCAATATACACAAGGATAATTGATTGGCAGTGGTTTCAATTCGTGGACTACTGAACACTGTTAATTTTATTACACCCTACAGTTTACACCACGACACGCACGGAGTTTTGTCCTGTCCAGGATTTTATGATTTAGCACAAAATATGCTATTTTTCCGGCATTCAAAATGACCTACTGGTCTGCTCGGGTGTAGGTCATTTTCTAGTGCCGTAGGTCCCGACCGGCATATACGGCCGAAATGGAAGCCTTGGTCTAAAGCTCCTTTCTTGATTCTCTCTATAAGATAGTGGTTACATTGAATACAGATTTTACTTGAATGCTTTTAAAATCAATTTAAATGACTGATGTTTGCACTGTAATGGCCTTAATATAGTCCTGGCTGGTTTTAACATAACTAAAACTGTAATAATTTACCACAAAAAAGATATTCCAAAGTCAAAACTTACTGTTCCTTTTGGAAACAATGCCTCTGGATCTGTGTCTGGATTAGCCTTCCAAATTGGAAGGGGGACTACTCTTCTTTTACTGATTGAATGGCGTCTGAAATAAAAAGAAATCATTTTAACCATAATTTCCATATGCCCATGGAAGCAGAATTTTGCTTTACACATCAAATGAATGCATCAAATATCTAGACCACTAAATAAGTTATTTTCTGCCAACTAGATTGAACAACAAGGGAACTAAAGCAATCACTAAGTGACGGATATTTTTAAAGGGGATCAACAAGAGAAACGTCTACTCGACACAATCTATGTCATTTCGGGACTGACATAGGGGTCTTTAGCAGTGGGAGTAAAATGGGGGACCCAGAGAAAACCCACAAGGATGGACAGACGACCCTACTCCTTAACACGTACAACCAGGGATTCAAAACCACACCAGTTGACTCAATGACAGGCTTTATGATACAGTGTGCATTGACTCCTGTAAACAGATTTATGGAGAATTCTAATAAACTTACTCTTTCCCCTCTTCAGCATCGATATCATCAACCTCATATTTATTTGAATTGGAATTAAAAGAAACTACTTCTGCTAAAATCCAGTTTTCTTCTCCATCTTGACTTTTAACACGGGCTGCTACCTTATCACCAGTTTTTGCCACATAAGTATTATCTGCTGCCACAGCGCCACACAAAGGAGGAGGTCTAAAAAAAAATTGGGAAATAATATATATGTTACCACAAACAAACATGTATAATTGTAGAAATGATATGGGGTTTAAACGCTATACATTTCTGTACCAACGAAATAAAGACAGATATGGGACTCACAGTATTCTATTGGGGAAATTGTTTTGATGAAAAACAAATTAAATAAATAGAATTTGAGAAATATAGATTGTTTAATGCAAAGTGTAAATGGTGTGCAAAAAAAATAGTTGTTTCTTATATCACATTACAGTCTTTAGGCAAAAATTCTTTGTAAGAAACTTACTTTTCACCGGGTTTGCTGACCCACAATGGTAAAGTAACAGCATTCTGTTGTAACATTGACATTAGTACCCCACGTCTCATTATTTGTTTGGGTCGATCAGAATCTGTGTGATAAAAAAATCATAAATATAAAGAAACAGATGAGACAGCATACAATATTAACAAGGGACTAAATGACAACCCAGACATGTTATGTGTAAATGTGATTGGCGAAGCGGGCTTGTCAGAATTAAAATATTGATGCTGCCCATTTTGGAAAATCATACTTAAATATATAATTGTGCAACCAAAATTAAGTAATGAGAGCAAACACTGATTTAGAGGTAAGACTTGTCACAATTGTTTATTGTTCAGTTTTGAAGTATTTTCAGTTTTTTTAATTAGAAACATGTGATGCAGACTGTATAGGCATCATTTCAACTTTGAACTTATTCTAACCGGTTGTCCATATCACAATTGATCATATATGGTGTCTGAATACAGTACCAACTATTTCCTTGTTGGACATGCAAAAAGTATCCCTGATACCAACTTGAAAATATGAAAATTCTATCTACACCTACCCTGCCTTCTATTTTCACGAATAGATTTAATATCACTTATTTTATCCAGGGCTTTTCTCAGAAGTCTGCAATGAAGAAGTTAATATCATATATCAAGGATTAATATTTTGTCTTTAGAACCAAGTACTCTCTTAAAACCAGTTTTAGTTTGCAAGAAATTTACATAGCTCGGTTTGTGGAACTGTATTGATACAGTTTTGTGATAAAATTAGACACCATAATTTTACTTAACATTCATGATACTGTATATCTCCAGATCGTGAGAATTAAAAAATCTTTAAAATAATTTTTATACTTACTCTGCCTCAGCTTCTGCATCTTGCATGGCAGTATTATATAATCCTCTTAATTTGTTCTTATAATATGGTGTGACTGAAGTATTGAGAAAAAACATTTAATAAAAAGCATTAGCAAAAATAAATCATTGTCTATATTCAATTATCAAGGTTACAAGAGAGGAGAATTATCATTTGACAACATCTCATAATGTGAGAGCCCTGAACAATAGGAGGCAACAATTCACTTGTTCAAGGAAAGCTCTAATGAATGCCTTCTTTATCTCAGCATATTTTCTTATGACAAGAGTCCAACTGTCAAGTCATTTTAGATGTCAACAATAAGTGCAATGCTAATACTATGAAGCAGCTAATTAAGGAATTCATTATTTGAGGGGGTCAACAAATCATTTGCTATCTGGATGAATAAATGCACTTTTAACTTTAAGTAAAGTATGTGATAACTACTGAAGATATATACTTACTCCTTTGTTCCTGTTGCATTCTTTCATGTGTCTTAGATATGTTTGATAAATTGTGTTCACCTCGAGCTCGCTCTTCCTGTTAAAACAATAGAGAAATAAGAATGACAGTACTGACATTGTTTTAATTTGTGAGAAAGATAAAAATTTCAAAACCTACTGTTAATAAAGATGGGCATACATCCTATGAGGGAAATTTTGACCGGAACAGTCTATTCTTATATTGAATTTCAACTGCCAAGGGATGTGTATAGGTTTGCCAATGTGTGCTTGGGACCTCAGTTATTTGTCCCATTATATGTTATTCCTCGCCAAACCCTTGGTCAGGCAGCACTGACAAGGAGGACCCATGCTGGATAATCCTGATGAACTTTCTCTGCCAATGCAGGGATCGAACACAGGATCTCCAGATGAGAGTCCTACATAAAGAGCCACAGTGGCTCTGTTGATTTGATGTAATCAGCAACCTAGAGTTATTATCAAGAATAGAACTAAGAAATTTTTTGAATAGTTTTAGTTGAAACATGATACTGGCTAACCAAATTACACATCACTCGGTATTGAACTGCATTGTAGATAAACTGCTCCACAGCCTGTTTCACTTTCAATATTTCGATGATTTTCTATCCACTAGGGCCTACTCTTAATTTAAGAAGCTTATGGTATTCTAAACATTTTATGGATTTTATGATCTTGTATACAAACCTGTACAGAATGAATTAATTTAAATAGTTCTTTTAGCAGTTCTCGAATTTTCACTTCAGCTGATGCCATAGAGTTACTATTAGTATTAGTTTCAGTGGAGGGTCCTGGTGAAGCTGTAGCACTACTCGCTTTACTGCGACCCATTTTGCTGAGGTGGAGGTGCTGAATTTAAATTAAAATCAATCAGTAAACAGATTAAGATATGCTAGTAGCCTATATATAAATCATAAATGTACACATAATTGAAAACTTGGGATTGGCTTTGATAGTTTATATATAAACTTACATACTTAAGTATGTATTATTAACTTATCATTATGATATTATCAACCAACCAACTCTTCCATTTTTCATGTAACATGGGTCAAAATAACTATGAGAACTGATTGATTCGGCTTTTATTACTTTTCACATCAATTAGCCATTGAATTTCTAGATAGTATTGACAGTTGAGTAGTACTAAATTACACTTCTGAACCCATATATATACATAGACTTTCGTTGTAAATGCCAGAAAAACAACCGACTGATTCTTAAGCTGTGGAAGAAGAGAGAGAGAAGTAGAAGTAGCAGTGAAGTGTGTGGATTGTGGATGGATGAATGTCTCGCCATCCAAAAATGCGTAATTCAGAATAATCTGCGCTAGAACTCTACTATTGACCATTGCCATAACAATCTTGAATGTAGTGGTATTAATGGTAAAGAAAATAACATACAAACCACTGTGTAATATTCTTCAGAGAAATCCTTCGTCTTGATCAAGTTCACAAGTTCTACTTCCAGTGTGCGGTTTCGTTTCCGCTTTGACTATAATACATACTGATTGGCTGTTACTACCGTGAGCGCATAAAACCTGTTTTTGATTGGTTGAGGATATCCACCCACGCGCAATCGGCAAAGGTCATAACCTTTTACGTAGTACTAAACAAATCTTGTATGTCCAGTCTTGCAGGGTTTAATAAGAAAAATAACTCAACCCAAGGTCTGGATGACATATCTAAGAGCTAAAAATAAACCATAATGGCATGGAGTTGATGCTGTGTTTGTTTTCGGGTTTTATATTTTTCCCGGCTTGTTTTATTATTGTGAATGCCTATTTGAATTATTTTATCACATACAAACTTGAGAAGGACGATATAGCAAATATATCTGAAAAGTAGGATATTTATTAATTTATATATTATGTTTTAATCATAAATCTTATAATTTTGCCTTATCATCAACTCCAATTATTGATTCATTCATTGTTGTAGAAAACTATGGTGGCTGATTGGTATCATGTATTCATGTCGTCCTTCATAATGTGACTACCTGACATCACAACATTTTAACCTAACACCACAACAACCCGACATCACAACATTTTTAACTCGACACTACATACAATATTTTCACCAAGCATTGCCTCCACCACAGCATTAAAAATGTCGTAATGTCGCGTGAACAATCGGGTTAAAATGTCATGATGTTGTGGTGTCGGTTTATCACAATATATTTCTCAATACTATGGTTTTGCACACTGAAAGTTACCTGGGATTTCCGGCCCCCCGTCTCCCTGTCAGTAGTGCAGGACAAAGGGCCTGGCATATGGGACCAAAAAAAAACCTTCTGTGATTACTGTGAACACATTGACGTTCAAATAAAATAATTCTTCATAGTTGAAATTCGATGAAGAAATACCACGTTCTATTGACAATTTCCATCATATCACTCTGCATAACGTATGCCTATCTTCAATAGTCCAATTGATTAGGAAAAGTAGGAAAATGAAATATAAAGGGGTTTAACGTCCAACTGTTTTGCTCCGGGAGCCACACTGGCTAAGTGAGTAAGACACTGGTTTGCTAGCCGTCATATCCACTCTGCATAGCGTATGCCTATTTTCATTAGTCCGATTGGTTCAGAAAAGTAGGAAAATGAAATGAAATTGAGTTTAACGTCTAACCAAGGTCCCATGTATATATTGAAGTGTACGTAAAAGATCCCTTTGCAATTGGAATTCAATATAAGGGTAGGCCGTGGTGCCGTTGTCCTGGCAAAATATTCCTAATTACACTGAATGTTGTAACTTCGTCTTCATTTACCTAGTCGAAGCAGAACAGTAGGGCGCTAAAAACCCATTTCATTTCATTTTTCTCTGCTCCGACTGGGCTAATGAGGACGTACATCGGATGTACCCTATACTCTACCCGGATAGTGGCGCTTTGGCCTAATCTTATATTGAATTCCCATGGTCAGGGGTCTTTATAAGCACGCCAATATATAATGTAAATGGGGCCTTGGTTATTTGTTCCATCCAAACAACTATACTTTATTCAGTGCCCCCCCCCCCCCCTGCTCTCCACCATTGTCAAAAAGGAATCACTCTGGAAATGGGGTTTTATCTACTACTTTTCTGGTAGTCAGTAAGTAAGATGTTAGGCTCGCTATTGTTGTGGTCTCGTGTTTGATCACAACTTTGGCCGAGAAAGGTCATCAGGAATTTTTGGGTGTGATTCCTCTTTACAGGTCTGGCAGGAGATAACGTATAATCTTTTAAAAATCAAGATTTTACATATTAGCGAGCCTGCTTTTTGTCCCATCTATGCAACTAGACACTGTACTTTGCTATACCCTTTGTCCTGCACTACCGACAGAGAGAAACCACGCTGCAAAATTCAGTTTCTTGACCAACACCAGGATCAGTGCATATAATCATAGTATTGACAGGTATATGGCCCTGTCTATGATATATCGCCCTAGGTGGAAGTGGACGTTACACTCCAGAAACGAACTTTGAACGGACGAAGCAATATGGTCAATAACCTGACACCAAGACATCACAACATTTTAACCTTATGAGGGGCAACATCACGACATGGTACCAATCAGCCACCATAGTTTTCTACAACATGAACAATGGAAAAAAGTACAACAATGTTGACATAATTTATCAATGAATAGTATGTTAGTAGTTTAGAGGCTTAGTAATGATTCAATGTATATATTTTAAAGTATCTTATTCCTAGTTACTTGAGGTATGGCTACCAGATTTCTTGAAGTAGGACACACTTACACAGGGTTAGCCTACTTAGAATGTTATATGCCGTTCAGACGCTTATTTTTAAACCAGTTCATAATTGCTGGGGCATTTAAGACAGCATCATATTGCGTTCACACATACTATAAGCCAAACCAGTTTAACTTTTAAGACCTCTTCGATGGGAGGTTAGAGTTAATTGCGCATGTGTATTGTCATATTCTTTATTCGGTCCTCAAACGTTTTCGATAACATTAGCACTGCCTCTGACCCCGATATTTTCACAGGAATGTAACTTACTGCGTACTGCGCATTCTCAAAGCAAGCTGGAGCTGGGGTTTTTAAGCCAACCCGTTCAGATGGCCAAGACGAACCAGTTTAAAAAAAAAAGCCTTCTAGAAGACAGTTTGAGAGCTGGGGTTTTTAAACTGGTTTATTTGCCCAACATGTGCGTTCAGACGCTTTAAGTTAAACTGGTTTAACAATCGCTGGGTTTTTTAAGCTAGTTGAACTTAAGGGTCTGAACAGGCTATTACATGAATGTCCTGTTGTTATCTTAATATCTTGTTGACAGCCTTATATAGGATGTTAATTGGCGTTCCAGACCATTACAATAGCTCTCTGTTCTTTGTAGATAAATATTAATTTTGCTGAGATCTTCCAAGCACTAATTATATTATTATTATGTTCTGGACTTAGCTAAACCTTTACAAATTGTTTTATTAAATGAACATATTGAATATTGAGATCACTATGGTATCTGTATACTATTAAATGATCATAGTGAATATTGAGTTCACTATGGTATCTGTATACTAAAGGTATACACTTTGTCCGATAAGACAAGAGAAACCTATTTGAAACATCACTCTTCATTCCATAGAATTGTATCCTGTGATAAACCTGTATGAAAAAAGATTAAAGCAGCACAAAGTAATCAGTAGTTGCTAGAATTACGGTATACCGAATCTGCCCTCCCAATTTTTTTTAACTCTATGGCTTATATTACCTGATATCCAGTCGAGCAATGTTTACTGTTCAGACAATATAGCTAGGTAGTCTGATTAAAGAAGTCTAGTCAGTAGCAGAAGTATTGAATCGCAGCCATGACAGGTATTTTTCAAGCCAAGGTTATCCTTGTCAAGAGGGAAACACATAGCATGGATCTGTGTGTAGAGTCCTTTGGATTGGACAAATTAATCAATGAGAGTGAAAGAGACAATAAATGATATTTATTCATAAAACATGCTATCTGTGACTTTTACTCATAATAGTTTGTGTGTATATTTCAGATGTGTATCAAGTATACAAGCAATATGTTCATGTATAGTTGGTGTGGTTATTGTAATGTCTTGTCAAGATATTATACATGACAGGTATGTTGTATATTCACACACAAACACCATAATCTTTATGCAGTGTTTATGTTAAGCATTACCAACATTTATGTTAAGCATTAAGCATTACCCAGGCCCGGATCCAGGATTTTTTCGAGGGGGGGGGGCCCATACATTGTAACTAATGATAATCATTAGAGTGCCGCATATATTAGTGGTTTGGTGTAATCCCCAGAGCCTTGACGCATTGCCTGGGCATAGACAATGTGAAAATCATGTTTATATCATCAATTAAAAAGCAAAAATTCCAGTCTCGCCGGGGCTGACGTGGCCCCCCTCGGATCCGCGTCTGTTACCAATAATTTGCTAGCGCGTAGGGGTCTTAAGCACTTGGAGGAAACCGGAGGACCCCCAGAAAACACACAAGGTTGGACAAGCGAATCTACTCCTTGGCACATACAACCAGGGATTCGAAACCACACCAGTTGACTGAATGACAGGCTTTATGATAACCATTCAGCCATCCAAACACCCCCCCTCCCCCCTGGCTTAGTGGGAAGGATTCTGGCTTTAAACCAGGATGTCTGTTTCGATCTCAGTGTAAGTCCAGAAAAATACTCAGGATTTTCCGGCATGTTTTCCCCTTGTCAGTGATGCAAGATGGAGGGTCTAACATCCAGATGGGATCAAAAACAAAAGTCATGTGTACACATTGGTGTGCCCGTAAAAGAACTCTTGATGTTGGAATTAGAAATGAGAGTAGACCATAGTGCCACTGTCTGGGCATATTTCCCTATTTGTGTATACGGTGTATGGTGTCTTTATTAACCCAGTCAGTGCAGAAACGTAGTGAGTTAAACCCCCATTTAATTTCTTCAACCATTGCTATATGTACATTGGCAAACTTTGTGGATCATTCAATAAACTGTCTGATACTGTGATAACAATATTCAATAAGCTGTTTTAAAATGGTCAAAATCATCAGGCCTAGAAAGAATGATTTTAGTGCCGGACATGTATTAATAATAATATCATAAAAAAAGACAAATCAGTGCCTGACAAAATGACTGGCACCAGAGGTTTTGTGCCGGACAATGCCTGAATCTGTCTGTGCCTGACATTTTCAGTGGCAGGTGCCTTATTTCCAGGGCTGCTTGATAATCATTGATTAAGGAATTTAGCCACTTGCTCTATTTAGTCATTCATTTTGTATATGTTTATCCATAAGAGGCATATCTTTTTCCTTTTTTTCAGACATTGGTTAGCAAACAATTATACTTGTTTTGGACTACCCTATTTTGTTTATGATACTTGGGCTATGTACAATACTCATTATCATCACCATAGAGAAATACAGACATGGCCAATTTCACAGAAAATGATCCATTATATGAAACACACTAAACTCTTATTGTTACACCATTTATTTTTTCCACTTCTGTTTTTCCCAGTGATATTGGTAAGTTAATATTTAAATGTGATACAATATGCTTTCTAATTGTAACTATGACAATACTTCAA
Source organism: Patella pellucida (assembly GCA_917208275.1). NCBI lineage: Eukaryota > Metazoa > Mollusca > Gastropoda > Patellidae > Patella > Patella pellucida. The sequence goes on along the minus strand of OU795041.1, from coordinate 49,143,989 downwards.
TAGTTAATATACACCTTACAGGGATTTGCTGTGACGACAGTTTCAGTATTAAGACAGGATTCAGCATGGCTCCAAACAGCTACAGCATGGTTGATATCTGTAGACGCCAACAACAGCATTGTAGTAAAGTCAACGGTATACTTTCTTACAGTTGTAGCCACAGTTTGTTAGTTGAGAGTTGTAATGCATGCTCTGTAGATCATAAGATATGTCATTGAGTCAGGTAGCACAGGTTGGATCCCATGACCGGGACATGTCCAGGAATGTAAGCACTGGGTGGGGGGTGGTAAGGCAAAGACAATGTCAAGTTTGGTTTGTGAGGTCTGAGGGATTACCTGAGAATTTGATGAAATCAGATGCTCTGAGATAATATTTCAGCTCATTTAGTCCGACCCCACCCCCTCTGGACATGTACCTGCAAGCGTGTATGTGACAAGGTGTTGTTTTAATTCTCAGCAACCAATAATATATTCACCTTAGATTTTTGAATGAGAGAGAGTGAGAAATGGAGTTTAAAGTCCACTCGACACAAACTAGGTCATTTTGGGACTAACATATGGTTTAATTTTATATCAATAATTCGCTTGTGCGTATGGGCCTTTAGCAGTGGGACCTGGAGAAAACCCACAAGGTTGGACAGGCGACCCTACTCCTTGTCACGTACAACCAGGGGATTTTTATACGCCCACATTTTCATGTGTTTAAAAAATTTTATAAAACGGCTGCCACTAAAACCATCATTATTTTAATCCAACGTTTCGTAGGTAAATATAACACTACATCATCAGGGTAATTCAAATACTAACTGAAAGGCAAGTAATAAACTCAATGACATCACAAAAATCCTTAGTTACGTAGATATACAAAATCAAAGATCTATGACGTCATAGTTAGCAACAAGGAAAATGAAGTTAGTTTCACAATAAAAGGCCTATTATAGATAATTATCATTAAATTTAATCAGATATTAAAAATTGTAGATTCTAAAAAAATAAAATAAAATAAGTTAAACATGCATTATTCAAGAGCTAAATCTGCCTAGTGCAGGTCTTTATTTTGGCATAAATGTTTTCTAAAGTATTAATTAGACATTAATTAACTGATCCAGGCCTTAATCAACTTTGGATGGCATCGCATTACTCCGATATTAAACAGATTAAAACGTTTTTAGTGATAAATCAAATATGGCGGTCCAAGACGCTTCGAGTCTTAGCTCTGATCAACCAGGTCCGTGGTTGAAATTATTGCACACATCGGCCAAATCTTTAAATGCCAATATCTTCGCTTACAATAGAGTAATTTGAATGAAATTTTCAAATTGTTCATTTTACATCACCTACTTTCGAACTATTATAGCAAGAATGGCTAGTTCTTATCTATATCTTGAATAATGTAACTTTAAGCAGGCGGTAAGAAAGGTGGGAGATTGTTATGTACAGAAGAAAGTTTCAAAAGTAGGATTATAATTATTTGGAGAAGTTTTTTATAGTATCTGGGTTATGTTCATTCAGACCATTAGGCCACACAGTGTTCAGTCTATGCATCCATAGAGATTCCGCAATATTCAGTTGTTTCCGATCTTCATTATATACTTGCTGGAGAATGGTACATGTATAATTATGGTTGGGTATGTTAAAATGGGGGGCAACATGTGGGGCTTTACCTGCTTTTTGCAATTTGATATTGGATCTGTGACTGTTCAATCTGGTGCTAAATGGGGTAATAGTTTGTCCGACATATTGGATTCGGCAAATTTTACATGTTAAACAATAAATAATAAATTTATTAGTAGAATGTCTGATTTGAAATGTTTGAGAGTCTTTGTTTTTAATCTTATCCGTCTCTTCAAGAACTGCGCAGGTTTTACACCTTGGTTTATGGCACGGCTTACATCCCCAAGATTCAATATTAGTATAAGTTTTATTCGTCCGCAATTTGTTGGCTCTCAAAATATCTCCAATTGTCTTATTTCGTCTTTCGGCTATAATTATCTTGCTGTTCTCTATTACTTTTTTCATCCTGGAGCTAGTTTGAAGGAGTGTGTGGTCGTTGGCCATTACACGTAAATTTGGTTGGCGGGGATCGTACGTTGTAGTCCATGGTATAATTTTATCCTTAGTGTCTTTCTTTTTGGTTTTGTATTGGAGGAGTTCTTCTCGAGTTTTGTTTTGAATTTTATGGAAAGCTTTGTTGATCGTTTTCTTTTTATAGCCACTGTTTTTAAGGTATTTTGAAAATTTCTTGAGGTTGATGTCTGTCCAATCTGGTTTGCTACATATTCTTTTTATTCTAATCGCTCCACTGTATGGAATAGAGTTGAAAATGTGACCTGGATGACAGCTGGATGGTGGAAGATAATGGTGACTATCCGTCTCTTTAGAAAAAAGATCTGTCTCAAGTTTGGTTTCTTCATTTATTACTCGTACATCTAAGAAAGGGACACTTTTTTGGCTGATGTTCATAGTGAATTTGATTTTAGGATGTTGTTGGTTGAGTCTGTTCAAAAATTCGTAGCACTCGTCTGTAGTAGAAGATGACATGGCCCATATATCATCAATATATCTTAAACTAACCTCCGGTTTGTTAGGTATCGAATTCCAGTATTTTCTCATCCAAAATGACATGTATATGTTAGCGTATGTTACTGCGAAAGGGGTCCCCATCGCTGTTCCGGAAATCTGTCTGAAATACCGTTCATCAAAAGTAAACTCGTTATTATGTAGTACAAAATCTGCTACATCTAAAACCGCTTCCATTTCATCGTTACTTAACATACTACTTTCCTGAATGGCTTCTTTTAGAGCTTCGATTCCTTCCGATATTAAAATATTGGGGTACAAACTTATAACGTCAAAGGTGAGTAAATTACGAGCTGGAGTTCTTTCTGAATTGATGGTTTGGATCTTTTGGAGAAAATTGGTAGTATCTTTTACTAATTCAGTACAATAAGTTTCTGCTACTGGCTTAAGTTTCCAATCCAACCAAAGAGATGCTTTACGAGTAGAAGCCGCAACTTGACTACAAATAGGTCTGCCTGGAGGAACATCATTTTTCTTTTCTATTTTGTTTATTTTTCCAAGTATATAGAATTCAGCTGGTTTTTTTACAGGACGATCAAGTATAGCTTTTTTCTCGATTTGGGGTATTTTAAGGGATAAGACTAACCTCTCTAATTGGTGGTGAATTTTTTCAGAGTTGTCACATGAAACTTCTTTATATACCGATGGGTCTCGTAGATGTTTAAAACACTCTTTTATGTAGTCCTCTTTGTTCCAGATAATAATCCCACCTCCTTTGTCAGTTTTACCAATGATAATATCAGTGTCCATTTTAAGTGAATACAAGGCTCCTTTTTCTTCATAAGTCAAATTGTTCTTCACTCTAGGTTCTCGGAAATCTTTCATCTGTCTGTATTGATGGGTACAGTATAGTTCCAAAGCTTCTTCTCTGCCGAGAGGAGGGGACCATTCACTTTTCATATATAAAGATGGGGGAAGATTAGGTGTAGATTCTTGATCAAAGAAAAATTCATTGATGCGAAGTCTTCTCTGGAAGGATCTAAGATCAGTCAGTTCTCTAATTTGGTCATATCTTGATGGTAGAGGGCAAAATGACAAACCTTTGCTGAGTAATTTCATCTCTGTATCTGTAAGTGTTTTGGAACTTATGTTGAAAATGAAGTTCTGATTCAATAACTGTGGGTTGGTTGCGGAATATGTAGTTTTATGGCGTCTAAATCTACGATTTTTCTTCTTCTTAATCTTGAATTGTCTACATGGTCTATTCTCAGGAGGAGGGTCAATACACTTTAAGTCTTTCACTGATAGTAGGTAGTTGAGTTTGCGGTCATGAATACATTGAAATGAAGATTTAAGTCTGTCACCATTACGTTGAATGGTTCTAATATTTCTGTTGAAATTATCAGGGGAGAGTCTTCCTCTATAAATAGACACAGCATCGTCAAACTTCTTCTCTAGTTCTCCCACTTTTTCACGATAGAAATTAATAGATAAATTATTGAGTTCTACAGATGCTTTATACAACACAGAATTCCATCTTTCCTTCAACCCAAAATCATCTGTTTCACTGGGTGGCGGAAGTTTTAAATGTAAACATTTTGGAAAAATCTGATTCTTTTCACATCTGATTGAAAAATTTAAATGTTCCTTGTAACGAACTAATTTATTACATACCCTCCGAGTTATATTGAATTGTTTCATCTCCATAATCAGCGATCTATCACATAAAACATGTGAAGATGTAGCAGATTTTGTACTACATAATAACGAGTTTACTTTTGATGAACGGTATTTCAGACAGATTTCCGGAACAGCGATGGGGACCCCTTTCGCAGTAACATACGCTAACATATACATGTCATTTTGGATGAGAAAATACTGGAATTCGATACCTAACAAACCGGAGGTTAGTTTAAGATATATTGATGATATATGGGCCATGTCATCTTCTACTACAGACGAGTGCTACGAATTTTTGAACAGACTCAACCAACAACATCCTAAAATCAAATTCACTATGAACATCAGCCAAAAAAGTGTCCCTTTCTTAGATGTACGAGTAATAAATGAAGAAACCAAACTTGAGACAGATCTTTTTTCTAAAGAGACGGATAGTCACCATTATCTTCCACCATCCAGCTGTCATCCAGGTCACATTTTCAACTCTATTCCATACAGTGGAGCGATTAGAATAAAAAGAATATGTAGCAAACCAGATTGGACAGACATCAACCTCAAGAAATTTTCAAAATACCTTAAAAACAGTGGCTATAAAAAGAAAACGATCAAAAAAGCTTTCCATAAAATTCAAAACAAAACTCGAGAAGAACTCCTCCAATACAAAACCAAAAAGAAAGACACTAAGGATAAAATTATACCATGGACTACAACGTACGATCCCCGCCAACCAAATTTACGTGTAATGGCCAACGACCACACACTCCTTCAAACTAGCTCCAGGATGAAAAAAGTAATAGAGAACAGCAAGATAATTATAGCCGAAAGACGAAATAAGACAATTGGAGATATTTTGAGAGCCAACAAATTGCGGACGAATAAAACTTATACTAATATTGAATCTTGGGGATGTAAGCCGTGCCATAAACCAAGGTGTAAAACCTGCGCAGTTCTTGAACAGACTGATAAGATTAAAAACAAAGACTCTCAAACATTTCAAATCAGACATTCTACTAATTGTCAAAGCAAATTTATTATTTATTGTTTAACATGTAAAATTTGCCGAATCCAATATGTCGGACAAACTATTACCCCATTTAGCACCAGATTGAACAGTCACAGATCCAATATCAAATTGCAAAAAGCAGGTAAAGCCCCACATGTTGCCCCCCATTTTAACATACCCAACCATAATTATACATGTACCATTCTCCAGCAAGTATATAATGAAGATCGGAAACAACTGAATATTGCGGAATCTCTATGGATGCATAGACTGAACACTGTGTGGCCTAATGGTCTGAATGAACATAACCCAGATACTATAAAAAACTTCTCCAAATAATTATAATCCTACTTTTGAAACTTTCTTCTGTACATAACAATCTCCCACCTTTCTTACCGCCTGCTTAAAGTTACATTATTCAAGATATAGATAAGAACTAGCCATTCTTGCTATAATAGTTCGAAAGTAGGTGATGTAAAATGAACAATTTGAAAATTTCATTCAAATTACTCTATTGTAAGCGAAGATATTGGCATTTAAAGATTTGGCCGATGTGTGCAATAATTTCAACCACGGACCTGGTTGATCAGAGCTAAGACTCGAAGCGTCTTGGACCGCCATATTTGATTTATCACTAAAAACGTTTTAATCTGTTTAATATCGGAGTAATGCGATGCCATCCAAAGTTGATTAAGGCCTGGATCAGTTAATTAATGTCTAATTAATACTTTAGAAAACATTTATGCCAAAATAAAGACCTGCACTAGGCAGATTTAGCTCTTGAATAATGCATGTTTAACTTATTTTATTTTATTTTTTTAGAATCTACAATTTTTAATATCTGATTAAATTTAATGATAATTATCTATAATAGGCCTTTTATTGTGAAACTAACTTCATTTTCCTTGTTGCTAACTATGACGTCATAGATCTTTGATTTTGTATATCTACGTAACTAAGGATTTTTGTGATGTCATTGAGTTTATTACTTGCCTTTCAGTTAGTATTTGAATTACCCTGATGATGTAGTGTTATATTTACCTACGAAACGTTGGATTAAAATAATGATGGTTTTAGTGGCAGCCGTTTTATAAAATTTTTTAAACACTATTGTTCCTGCCATATGTATCTAGTTCCAGAACTGAGATCACCATCGACATCTTCATGATTGGTTTTTGTGTACAACTTTTTATATTCGGATATTTCACATTTTCATGTGGACGTATTATGTCGTCGCCCCTGTCCGTCCGTCCGGATGTCCAGCCGTCCGTCCACAATTGTTTGTGGACTCTCTACAGGTCACAATTCTTACCCGATTTTGACGAAACTTGAAATAAAGGTTTATCCCCCAAAGATCTCGGCTGCTTTCGATATTGGCATGTATCGGATCAAAACTTCATGGATTATGGCCCCTGATTGTACGAAAAATCATGTTTTTAGCTTGTGGACCCTATAGAGGTCACAATTTTGAACCGATTTTGATGAAACTTAACATTCATGTTTATAACCCTAAGATCTTGGTTCCTTTTGATATTTGCGCCTATCGGAACGTAATTTGCTGAATTATTGCCCCTGATTGTCCGAAAAATCACCTATTTTAGTTTGTGGTACCTCTGGAGGTCACAATTATTATCCGATTTAAAAAAACGTTCGAATATATAAATGTTACACCCTACGGAAGGTCGAGTTCAAATTTTGGAAAAATGGGGCCAAAATTACCATACAAAATGGCCGTCGTTCGAACGCAAATACTGTAAAAAAAATGGTATATCAAGGTTGTGGACCCTGTAGAGGTCACAATTTTAATTCAATTTTGATGAAACTTGAAATGCATGGTTATAACCCATAGATCTTGGTTCCTTTTGATATTTGCGCATATCGGATTGTAACTTCCTGAATTATGGCCCCTGATTATACGCAAAATCGCCTTTGTTTAGCTTGTGGTCCCTCTGGAGGTCACAATTAATATCTGATTTAAAAAATCGTTTAAATATATCACCGTTACACACTAAAGAAGGCCGAGTTTGAGTTTCGGAAAAATCGGACCAAAATTGCCATACAAAATGGCCGCCGATCGTACACGAATACTGTTTAAAATGGTATATCAATGTTGTGGACCCTGTAGAGGTTACAATTTTAATTTGATTTTGATGAAACTTGAAATGCATGGTTATAACCCAAAGATCTTGGTTCCTTTCGATATTTGCGCATATCAGATTGTAACGTCCTGAATTATGGCCCCTGATTATACGCAAAATCGCCTTTGTTTAGCTTGTGGTTCCTTTAGAGGTCACAATTATTATCCGATTTAAAAAATCGTTTGATTATATCACCGTTACACCCTAAAAAAGGTTGAGTTTGAATTTCGGAAAAATCGGACCAAAATTGCCATAAAAAATGGCCGCGGCGTGTACGCCAATACTGTTATTAAATGGTATATCAAGGTCGTCGACCCAGTATAGGTCACAATTTTGATTCAATTTTGATGAAACTTGAAATGCATGGTTATAACCCAAAGATCTTGGTTCCTTTCGTTATTTGCACATATCAGATAATAACTTCCTGAATTATGGCCACTAATTGTCCGAAAATGCGCCTATGGTCCCTCTGGAGGTTACGATTATTATCCGATTTAAAAAAACGATTGACTCTATCACCGTTACACCATACGGAAGGTTGAGTTTTAATTTCAGGGAAATCGGACCATAATTGCCAGACAAAATGGCCACTGTTTGTACGCTTATAGTGTTAAAATATGGTATATGAAGGTTGTGGACCCAGAATAGGTCACAATTTTAATTCGATTTTGATGAAACTTGATGTTTATAACCTAAAGATCTTGATCCTTTTCGCATATCAAATTGTAATTTAATGAATTATAGCCTTCGTTTGATTGTAGGAAAAATCACTTTCGGTTTTGCTTGTTCTCTAACCATCTCTCGAAAATGTGGGCGTATCCTGCCTGGCAGTGCCAGCTTACTATCTTTGAATGAGATAAGAACATGTCATGTTAAACGGTTTCATCATTTACTTACTTATATTCCCCAAAATGACTGTAATCAAACAATATAATATTTAAAATTATATTTCTATCTGTTTCAGTATTTTCGACAAGGTTTAGGTGATTTTTATATTGGTGTTTTCTATATGATAGAGATTACCATTCCATTTATTAGTGCAAGACAAGTCATGATACAGGTAAACATATATTTTAAATGTAGCACCAGCTGTGAACTTGGTGTTAAACCTTTCTCGGTCTAAGAATATTAAAGAATATAGTTTTAAGGGAGCGTTTGTTTTGTTACCTTATATCTGACCCTAATGTAATGAAAGAAATGTATGAAGCATAGGTTAAAGTATAGTTACCTCCCTTTACCCAGGCCACAGTTTATGTAATTACAAATTTTCCGGTGTGGTTTCCCCTCGTCAGTGATGTAAACCAAGGGCCTGACAAGGACAGCTGCCCTGTTGTTCGGATGGTATGAAAAACCGAGGTACCGTGTACACATTGGCGTGCCTGTAAAAGATCCCTTGGCAGTTGGAATTCAGTTGCTGCCCAGGCAAAAATTTCCCTCATAGCACACTATATGGCGTATGCCCGTCTTTAATTAGCCCAGGTTAGGTCGGAAGCGTAGAACGTTAAACCCCATTTCATTCATTTCATGTAATTACAATACCTGTATATTCAAATATCTCTGTTAAAGGTATTCCTAATCTGATTGATTATAAGTTCACCTGATGCTTAGATTGCAAAGACAAGCTAATACCCAACTGTTTCACATAAAACTCCATTTATTTCTGTATGAGCGGGGGGGGGGGGGGGTCAAAGGGTTAGCATGTGCGTGCTGTATCATAAGGCCATCGAGTCAGCTGGTATGCTTTCTAATCCCTGGTTGTGCATGGCAAGGAGTAGGGTTGCCTGTCCAACCTTGTGGGTTTTATCGGGTACTCCAGTTTGCTCCCAATGCTAAAGACCCTTCGCACAAGTGAATCATGTTATTCCCGAAATGACCTGGTTTGTGTCAAGTGGACGTTAGACCCCATTTCTGATTTCTCTCTCTCTAAGTAGATTGGTTCGTTCCCACATCGCAGGCGAATTATTGAAATAAAATGGAATGACCTACTTAAGCCCCATGTCTCGTTCTCTCTCTCTCCAATTTACATGAAATTGAACAAGTTTTAAAACTTGGATTACAGTTATTTGTTAATATTTCCAATTCTCTTGGATAGGGAGTTGATTTCCATGCTGTTCATTGTAGATGTTCAGATAGAACTAATGTTTTTTTTATTCAGACTATATTTTACTTTTCAGTTAAAGTTAACAGAATCTCCATCCTATAAAGTTGTTGGTTTATCAATGATAGCTGTATTTTTTATAAGTCGAATACTTGTATTTCCTTTTCTGTACTGGTCACACTCAGTTTACGCCAAGATATCATTTTGGAAGGTCTTTACCAACATACCAATTAAGTGTAATCTGGGATGTCTAGCTGTTCTGTTACCCCAATTGTATTGGTTAGGTCTGATGATAAAGGGAGCTTTAAAATTCTTTAGCAAACCAAAAACCACAACTTCACTGAAATCGAAGTAGCTAACACTTTATGTTATCTTAAGATTATTTATTGCCAAACTCCAGTGAATCACATTCCAATTTCCCAAAATCCCCATAAAGCTATCATGAAATACTGTGAGATAAGAAACTATTTTAAATTCCATGTCTGGTTAAATTGTCTACTTGTATTTGATGTTCAAAACTGCTTTTTTTCTTTGAAATCAAAGAAAAACAAATAGTGAATGTTTATTTGTGGCACATACAATCACATCACCCAAAAGTTTATATGTTCTTATTTATCCTACTGGTCACCACCAGTAATTTCTGTTTTAGTCTGGGAGTATAGGCAGCCATATATGGGGTACTAGAATTAACCACATACATATTAGGCCCTACCTATAACAGACATTTTAATACAATACTTGTTCATTTGGTTGAGGAAAAAAAAATTCCCCTTTATTTTAAGATAACTTAAAAGTCGATTTTACAAATCATACAAGTTAATGACATTAGGCCTATAGTTTATACTTCTTTAAAAATTAAAATCCTAACAATATACATATCAAGAATACTTTAATGGAGATGTATACATGATGTTGTTTGTATTTTTACAATTTGTTTTTATTTAATCAATAATTTGATACTATTTAATTATTATCTGTTTATAAGTATTAAAGGAGCTAAACCGCTTATGGGTTACAGCGTATATATAATAATGAAGTATGAATGTATATTAACTGATTTACATTCAATTGTTTCTGTTTTTACTCTAATATCTATCTAATCAGTTATGTTCGGCAAAGTCTAAATCAAATGGTAATCTCTAGCGTCTGGTTATTCCAGTCTACACCGATAGTATTTATTGCACATGCTCTCCACATAAGAATATGACGTCCCCATTTGATGACTTGTGGAATATGTCTAGCCACCTTCTTCAAGTCCATTGTTACAAATGGCGCTGTATATTTTGTCTTAGATATTGGATCAGAAGTCCATCTTTTCCCGGTAAGATAACAACATCAATGTTGATTTAAATTGACAAATAATTCGGGCTCACAATTTTGATGAATTTAAAGATTAGAGTTTTTGTATGAATTAATTTATTATGCAATATTGTTTTTTACACCCTAATTGTTTTGCTCAATCCCTATATTTTGCTTTGTATTATTTTATATTTATTTAACATTGTTTGAAATTTGTAAGAACTACGAAACACTGTAGTAATATGTTCTGTTTGCATAATAAGACTTACTGGAACAAAATGTAGGTGGGTTAAGAATGTTGAGATAATTACTACTGGAGTTATTTATGTATTTTACAAATTATTGAAAGGAAGAATCCTATTGATTTTCAACAACATACAATTACTTAAATATTTATGTCCCAGCACGGGGTTTTCTCTGGGTCCTCCAGTTTCCTCCCACTGCTAAAGACTCCTTCTGAGTTAATGAATAACATTTTAAATAATTAATTTAAGACATACTTAAAATCAGACAACCAACTTACTTCAGTGAATGGATTTTTCACAAGAGTTAATTTAACTGCTTGAAAGCCACAAAACTTTTTGTATGCAATCTAATTTCAACATGCCCAGTGTAACTGAAATTGAAATGTAAATTATTTTTTTATACAACCGGTAATGAGCTATAGCAAATGCCTCTAAAATATTCAGGTATGACTTTTTATGAACGTGTTTAGTCTGTTGAGTTGTCATAACTCGTAACTCATTTGACACTAAATTACTTACCACTTGTCATTTAGGTTGCTAGTTCACATAGCTATAAAATTTATTAAATTAGAGCTGACTCTTTTTAAATAAAATGACCACCAGCAGAATAGAAATGAGGTTATCATGCATGCATAAATTAACTGTAATAGTGTAAGAGTATAGAACAACACTCCCAGAGAATAATCAATAGGCATATATAGGCAGGTGTTTAATTTTATAGAGTACCATAATATAAACTGTATGTGCTAAATGAACGAATGAATGACTTAATAAATATATGACTATCATATCTAATATTTTTACAAAGTTAAATGGAAAAGTCATCAAATGGCTTATCCATTTTTGAGGGATATCATCTTTGACTTATTTACATTGCAGGGTATCTGCTCCATACTATCAGAGAACGAAAATGAGTATTTAAATTAATGTGACAGTGCATAATCTTAACCCTTTAGCTCTTGGGCTTCCTTAAATCTGTGTCCCTTTACTGAACCTGAAACAGCCCCCAAAATATGTACATACATGGATAAAGTGCAAAAGGGTTAATGCTAATCATGTCATATTAAATAGTGAACTATTTAAAGTTATTTTAGCCTTATTTGACTTTCAACAATACTTGCCACAAACCTTGAACTATTACCTCAATAAAGGTGAAAATATTATATTTATTTGTATTATATTTTGCCCTGACTCTTGTTTATCACTAAAACTAACCATGTACATCTAATTTAAAACAATGCTAAATTGTATAATTTAAAAAGCTAAATCATGTATAAATTTTTCAAAGAGGGCATTTCTAATGATAGATTTTCAATTCATTAGACTCAATATGCACTCAATGGCAGAGAAAATAGCATTTGTCCTGTGAAATGGTTGGAAAATGTAATGCCGCTATCTAATTGTAACCTTTCAACTCATCTGTCTGCAAAAATGTATTAAATAAAACATGCAAAATACATTTAAATTCGGTAAATATTGAAGGAAAGCTGCTCTCTCGTTACTGATGTATCACTAATATGTAAATTATTTTCTGTATTATATTTATTAATTATTGTCCCAAACCTATCAAAGAGAGCTGGGAACTATTAAAATGGGTCTATCTGCCTGTTCGTCACACTTTTTGGTACACCCTGTAATTGAGATAGAATGTTTAAGTGTTTATTGGATGAATACCTTGCGGCAGTATGAAAATAAGCATTTTCGGCTTCGGGTAAGCAGAGCAATTTCATTGATTGATGCTTTGGGACACGATAATTTAGAGTTCTAATTATGTGAGAGTGATGAAAACTGGCATGGTTAGTTCCCCGGTTGTAGGTGACAAGAAAGGAGTTGGGTCGTCCGTCCACCATCGTCGGTTTCTTCGCTTTCCTCCCACTGCTAAAGACCCCTATGCTCAAGCTAATTACAAAAATAAAATTGAACCATATGTTAGTCCAGAAACGACCTAGTTTGTGTTAAGTGGACATTAAACACCATTTGTCCATTTCTCTCTCTCTCTCTCTCTCTGAAACTAATAATGTATAGATTCATTAAGTCAAAACCTTGACTAAGATTAATGAGCATTCTCTGCTCGGGGTCAGCACAGCAATAAGCAATTTGATTGGTCAAGCCTTTTGAACACAATAACTCCCCTTCTAATTGAGGTAGAATGCTCAAACTAGGAGTAGGTGTCTGTTAGGTGAATGCCTTGACAGAGTTCCATCATGTGCATTTTCCAATAAGGCTAAACAGACGTAACCAATTTGATTGGTTGAGACTGGAACATAATAACTTTGGTTTTAATTGGGTAAGAGTAATGAAACTCTGAGTATAGATTCATTATATCAACACCTTGACCAAGTTTGTGATGAGAATTTTTTGCTTAGAATATAGATACACAGTTGATAGCCTGATACTTTTGAAAAGATAAATGAGCAATTAATTAATATGTGTCATCTAAATATTTTGGGTTTTTAGCGGGTGACATTTCTCTCACTGTTTTCTTGTTTAATTAATAGTTGTTATTTTTTTCAGTATATTATTTTTGTTACACCAACCAATTTTTTCAATTATTATTTATTTTGTGTTATAACAGTTTGAATAAAATATTATTTGGAGATATTTTGCTTGTTGTCATTTTTGCTTGTTTAATTAATAGTTGTTATTTTTTTCAGTATATTACTTTTGTTACACCAACCATTTTTTTACATTATTATTTATTTTGTGTTATAACAGTTTGAATAAAATTTTATTTGGAGATATTTTGCTTGTTGTCATTATAAGTAAACATTTTCTTGCATAAAATGGTTTAAACCATTGGTTTCTACTCATCATGGATTACCTAGTATTGATCAATGTTTGCAGCACCTATAAAAAGTAACATCTCATTTGAACATGAAGAAATCTTTATTTTTATTTCTTACTACACTTAAATTTTAACTTTGTTACATTATCTTTTTGATTAAATAGACTACTATTTTGTAGTGGCTCGCTAATCAGAAGATCTCAGCCCTTATGATTCCAAAGCAAATTAGTCGGGTGCCCAGCATACTCCTCGCAGTGTTCCGTTAAATTAGAGCTAATCCCACTACTCACTGCTGGACTGAGTATTATTGTCCCTAATTATGACTGGTCAGTAGTCCCATTAACAACCAATCACTGACTTCGTTACAAAGGCAGTACCTTTAAAACAGGGCGTCTAATTAGGCCAACTGTGTTTACATAACGTTACATCATGACTGCACGTTTTTTTATGCTAAATTAACAAGCGCATAGCAGGATATTGTAGTAAAACTAACTGTGACAAACGAGGCTATCGGTATGGAAACAAACAGACTTGTACCGTTTTAATGCCATAAATCTTTGTCCAAAGTGTTAGAGAAGACCCAAGATTGAACGAAGGTCTGTCAAGAATCAGAAGCCAATCTAGCAATGGCCAGAGAGGGATTTCTCGGGCCATTGCTTCAGGAATGGGTGCCCAGGCACCCGGTCGTTTCAAATTGATGCAAAAGTTTCATTTACAGTACCAATTTGAAGGTAAGAGTCAATGCATGGAACAATTCTGGTTTGAGTGTCAAGCAGTCAGATAAAAAATTCAAAATGGCCGCCAAAATCCAACATGACTGCTAATTTCTAGATTGTTTTTGCATTATGCCTCATAACTTCAGTACTATTGAACCTAGAATTGTGGTTTTGGTCTCTATACCTAGGTTTGTATGTATGAGTAATCCAACAAAAAATAAACATGATTGGAACATATTTGCTATTGTTGAGTCCTACTTCCAAGTAAATTCTTAGATATTTGTCATCCAACCCCCTTACATTCAATAAGAAATGGCTTAAAAATTAACCAACTCCCCTATATACATGTCAGTATTGGAAATTGTTCTATTCCAGCTACTTCTTGCATGTGCACTTGCACTGATGTGTGCACTTGCACTGATGTGTGCACTTCAACTTTTTCGTCAAGCAATTGCACAGAGAGCAGGTACTTGGGCAAGGGCACTTCACATACTGGTGGAACACATCCTTGGTGAGGGGAAGCGTGATCCAAATGGGAAGCTGCTTTCTGTCCCTTTCCTCCCACCCATAGTTATTTGGGTTGTTGATGGGCATCATGGTAAGACACTCATACTACATAGTGATCCAAAGTGTCACTAGTTAGGGGAATTCATTTCACGCCCCTATGTCTTCTGTGTGAACAACCTCAATCGGACGAGGTGAACATCATTGTCCTCGTTTGAGTACAGCCTACAAACAAAGTTTGTTTCCACTTCTTTCAATCTTGCCGATGTTTGGAATGGAGTGTCGACAATAGTTGCAAATTTCTCCATAAGGGATGGCACTTCGTGCATCATTGTGCAGCAGAATTGCTTACTCTTGAACTTGAAGGACGAAATGTTATCTGATCCAGTGCGAGATTGGAAAAGGGACATAGCTTTGCACATTGCCATGCCCAGATTTGTGGTGATGGATATAGTGTTCAGTGAGATCATTTTGGTTGTTTTTCCTGCTTTGCGGTCAGATTCAGAGCCCTAATGTGATGGAAATTACTCAGAATTAAGGATTACGACAAGATCTGTGTATCCAGTATACAACATCCTAAGTGACGAAGATGGGAGATCATGGAGGAGATGTACTAAGACACGCATGTCGGCTTCCTCATGGCTGCATTGATCCATCGGCAGGCCCGGATCCAGGATTTTTTCGAGGGGGGCCCATACATTATGACAAATGGTTATCATTAGAGTGCTGCATACATTAGTGGTTTGGTGTAATCCCCAGAGCCTTGATGCATTGCCTGGGCACAGACAATGCGAAAATCATGTTTATATCAATTTAAAACCGGATAGCCTACAAAAGTCTCGCTGAGGATGACGGGGGCATTGCCCCCTCCTGGACCCCCCCCCCCCCCCTGGATCCGCGCCTGATTGGTGGACTGTTAAATGGTGAATTTGATCACCTGCAGGGATGACTGACATTCTTTTCATCTGGTATCTTTTTTGACAGGAATGAGAACAGTTACTTCTTAGTAATTTCCATCAAGCTGGTCGGATAGCCGTGGCGATAGAGAGGCGGCTTCTCACCAATGCAACGAGGGCTCAATCCCAGCTCAGGGCATGAACTTTATCGTTGTAAGGTGAGAGGGATATTTGGTCTCCCGTCCGATCAGGCAGTTTCCCCCCGAGTTCTTCGGTTTCTTCCTGCAGTAATGATCGAAATCATTCGCACGATCTGTGCCAAGGGCCAAATTGGAAAAAGGCCTAAGGCCTAATTTGCTACCCTTGTAAAATGATGTGATTATTATTATTATTATTAAATTAAGGCTCTGTATCCGGCCATAGATTTTGTTTATTGGGTTCAATTTTAAATGTAGGGCTGCACAGGTTGACATCCCTTGACCTTGTAGTCCGCTGTACAGTCTGAGAGCGAGACAGTGTCAATTTCATACACTCAAAATTGGACACCTTGTCACACCTTTGCATTTAATAATGTAGGCTACAACTGTAGGCTACACCTAAAAAAACAAAACAATACAATCTACAAAATATTTGTTCTGGCCAATAATCAATTAAAATAAATCCTAATATCAATATTATCTTGCTAATAAAACCGAAGTTGCGTTTCCGTAATCTTTCCTTCACGCCAAATTTGTATGAATTTCAATTATTGGTCCAGTGCCGTAGTACCAATCACTAATCAGAGAAGGCACCTGTTTTTTTTCTGTTCGATAACTATCATTTGTTTCTGCAGCTTTACAAGAAATGCTAGACACACCTTTTGATTCATTTGTGGTATATTGTTAATTGCAGACATTGTTGCGAAGAGAAAGAGCAATCTAATGTGGCTATAATTATGATATTTGAGCAGCATCTCATCACGCCCTTCATGCTAAGCTTCAGTGAACCATCTTTCAACCATGCATGAATAGGCCAACTATCATCCATCAGCGCCCTCTGAATGGCACAGTTTATCCGTTATGTTTATAGAGGTTGGGAGGGATTACTATTAGCACAACGGACATACAGCAAAATGGCACACGATTTCAAGGAGACTAATAACAAGTTTTATAGGGTCGTTTTAACCGGTGGTACGTACATGTTTTAATTATGTAGACAGACTAATATCCAATTTGATCAAATATCACCAATAAGAAATGTACATTTGTATTATTGATTTTCTTCAGCATTAGCAGAAGCGATAGTTGTCGTTGTTTACAAATTACAACACGTGTGTTCTCCCACCACATGACAAAGAGACATTATAGATACCCCGACACGTGCTTGTTTATTGACAACATATATGACTAAGTGAAATATTAAACTATGAGTCTTTAGAGATGCGAATATATTATTTATTTCGTCTTTAGTTTGTAGCCTAGCTCCCTATCTCTTAAAATTAAAATCAGTTGAAATATCAATAAACAATCAAAAAAATGAATAGCCTACACCTGACAACTCATCCAAAGACAACTGGGGTCAGACTAGTAATTATTTGCCCATTGACTTCAATATTAAATGGGTGTAACATCACAGACTCAGGCCTCGACATAAGAGGAGATCGAACCAATCGATCGCCTGTCGATCACCACAATCTAAATAAGGGGGATCAAATTTATCGATCACGTTATGAATAGCACGCAAATGGAAAAATACTTTAACTCACTGGTTATATAACGAATAGTTGATTAGTTCACCCTATTTTACATCAATTCCTGTGTTATTCAAAACAAAATGCAGCATTTAATTTTCGTGTACATAAGATTAAAAGTAATTAGCCGAATCGTGTTTGTTACATCTAGATAAAATTAGTAGCACATAAATTCATGGTTTGGCCTCAATCAGGTTTTTCCGCAAGAACGTTGTACGTGAATACAAGTTTTGCGGAGTTTACAATACCGAAGTCAGAGCGACCCGTAAGTTATAAAGCGTTTGATTGGCCAGCTGGAATACACATGGCCAATGAAATATCATGTTTTTTACTATTTGCGCCAAATATGGCTACAAAAAAGCCTAAAACTGTGCATCAGAAAACTTTCAATAAGTGGCCTTTCAAAGACAAATTCACAATTTTACAACTGGATAATGACGGTAATATAACCAAACTTCAGTGCAAAATATGTTCAAGACATCTGTTAGTGATACATGTTGAAGCCGATCGGAGAAATGTTAACCTTGCAGACGGTGTCAAGTGTGTGCATCGTGGAAATTTATTCCGTCATATCCAGGCAGGTGGACTGCACGATTGGTCGAGGCAGAAATTCGGCAGCACATCAATGTTTAAACCTTCAAATTAGGTGATCATTTTAGGAGATCAATTGATCTTCTTGTGTCCTCAGATGATCATAAAACGGATCACCTCATTGAAAAACCAGGAAAACAATTTGTTGATCTCCTTATTTAACCTTACAAAAATGTATGTCAAGGCCTGCAGACTGTAGCTTTTTTCTCAACATTCCTTTGGTTCCAATCTTTATAAGCACAATGGGGACCACATTTGGCAACCTCCTCTTCATAAATTTGTAGGGGAGTTGACCGTTTAGTTGCTACAGGGATTTGAAATTGACTGGGGACGGGACAAAATCTCACTTCCAACACAATGATTGCTCTTCAGAAAGACACTTTACACCCCCTATCCCACAGCTGTAATATCATCAGTATTACCCAAAACTGCTATAAAATTGCAAATGTATTGCAGCTATATAGGGCCCGATAGGAATTGTCAGTGGACATCGTTCGCTCAAAGACATTCCCATCTGGAGACAGTTCCTTTACTAAAGGAACAGTTATGTAGGCACCTACATGAGATATTTTCATCGATTAATGTTTGAGTTATTGGCCTTGATCTATTTAAAAGAGTCTTGTACTAGAGGTTAAAGAAGTTGTTATCCAATTAACTTGAAATTATACATACATAGTTTTTTTCAGCATGAGTTAGAGAACTACAATGTATGGAACAGCTAACATTATCATTAATAAATGTTAGCTCTAGAAAGAAGTAGAAGCCAATGAATTTTGGTTTATTTCTTCAAATTTTGCTTATGTTTTTTCTAGATCTTCCATTTCCTTTGTGCATCAACATTTGTGGACTACTCGAATGTGAGCGTTGCATGTTTCATTTCTGAGAAACCTGTCTTTTTCAGAGCATTGCTCTAAACTATCATCTACAGCAAGTTTGCTTTGTGGACCAACTACTGTAAAACTATAAAGAAAATATGTTTATGGGTTATTAACAACTTAGGAGTAGGATTTATAATATATTTTCGTTACGTGAATGGAATCTGGTCTTTTCTCCAGAGCCAGATTTAGTTGAAACAACTCAATAATTCATTTACATTGTCATCTTGAAATTAACAACAGTATGTATTATAAGGTTTATTATACCAACAGTAAGGTTTCAATCAGATGTGGGGGGTTGTGTAGTCGCATGGTTTTATGCCTGGGCTTTTAATCAGAAGCTGTCATTGAGTCAAGTGGTGGTTTTTTGCTTCTCAACTTTTACGTGATAAGAAGTGGGGTTATCTGTACCACCTCATGGGTTTTTCCAGGTCCCCCCCCCCACACACACACTGTTAAATACACTTATGTGAAACCAATTTATGGAAAATAAAATTAAACCAGGTAGTCCTGAAATGACCTAGGTTGTGTCAAGTGGATGTTAAAGTTTAATTTTAAACCTTGTCTCTCTCTCATTCAGATGTCAAAAGTGCCACATTGACACTGTGACAAAGTTACCCCTCAATTGTCCTTCGCATCAGTGGTACACCTGATTTCATTGAGGGAGTATCCATTTTTCAGAATGTAATTTTTATGTACGTAATGTCCATTGATCACAGATATTAAGGCTTAAGTACTTCTTTTTCAGCTGTTTAATTGCAGAGTTGTTTATGTTGACACCCCTAATGTTCCAAAAACCGTTTAACCATTAATTTTCTCGAAAGAACAACAGCTCCCTCAGTCAAGCTAGCTGACACACAATAAGCTGGCAGACAACATTCGAGTTGCCAGTTAGTGATACCTTGACATTTTTACCCAGTACTTGCCCCATGATTTTTTTTCAGGCAATGCAGTATTTTGTTTTAGTAAGATTGGGTGTCTATATATGCAGTATTTTTTTTAGTAAGATTGGGTGTCTATACTTTCCATATATAGACCAAATTTGACATACTTTTATTGGAAATAACCACCCAATAAATACTTTCTAGACAATATATCTTTAAACTCAAATGCTATTTCAAGAAAATTTTAATTTACTTCATAGAGACATGTTTATGCATTAAATATTGACCCTCTATGCCTTAAATATTGACCCTCTATGCCTTAGATATTGACCCTCTATTTTTGTCTATGTCACATGAGTTAGTAATGTTTCTATATACATGTAGACTAGTAAAATGTGTGCATTAGAAGGTATTATCACATTCTTCGTCAATATAACACCAGGTCACTGCATTGTCAATCATGGATTCATAATCGAACCATACAATAACCTATACAAAGATTATAATAATAGATACTATTGCTTTCAAGTTTAACTGGTAAAGCCCTGTAGGTAAAGTTACCCTGAGCTGCCCTGTCTATGTCAAGGGTTTCTTAGGCTATTGAATATCAGAAGTTAATTAAACTGTAGCACAGGAAAGTTATTCTGAACTAAGGCTATCAATGGGTTTAATCCGAAAATGCCCCTCAATCAAACTATGTTAATGTTAAAATTTTGAGATAAGTTCATCTGTCATCGGTAAACAAGTATGATCTTAAAGATATATTATGTAAGATTTAGATAAAGAGCTGACCATTCTTGCTATAATAGATAATGTAAAATGAAAATATTTTGAATTTTCATTCAAAATACTCCATTCTGAATCAAGTCATCAGTTTGTAGTTTTGAGAAGATGTGTGCATAGTGGTAATCCGCAAGCCTGTAAATAAGGCACCTATCACTGATTTGTCTTTTTTATTGAAATTATTAATACATGTCCGGCACTAAATTGAAGTTGTCAGGTATTATTTCATTAGTGGCTGACATTTTGTCAGATACATCTAAACCGTTATTTCCAAGCCTGGTAATCAGGGCATTGGCCATTAAAACACAATTTTAGCATTTAGGGAATCTTTAGGTTGAGGATTAGTGAAGTTAAATAAAATATTTACAAATAAGCTTACATGTCACTCCATGGTCCCACCTGTAATTGTTATTATTCTAATCATTAATAGTGTCATGTGTTGATTTCATGACAATATAAGTAAAGCTTTATAACAAGTTGACTAACAAAAAGGGGATTGAACATCTGACCATTAAGCCATTACAGGTAGCTATAATATTTACCCCATATAGTCATGGAGATTTCTTACGTACTCTCCACTGGTACATTTACAATGGGAGACTTGGTTCAAAAATTTAATGTATATATGCCAAACAAAAGTAAATCAAACCCTCTTCTAAAGGTCTCTTATTGTCATCATCAACAACATTGGATTTGTATTACATAAAGTTTAATTGGCTGGTTTTGGTGAATCAAACTCTTTATTGTCGTTCATCAACAACATTGGATTTGTATTACATAACATTTAATTGGCCGGTTTTGTCCAAATTTGGGATTTATTTGATCATTTCATCTCAGTGTAACCAATACAGCTTTCATAGCCATCTCTTTAATGAAGTTTAATCAAATTCCATCTACATGTAAGTGGGGATATTATTGACTATTACCGGTAATATTATGATTTTATTTTTTTAAAATCACATTATGTCATTTTAGCGCAATATGAATCCCTTGCAAACAACGATATTGTGAGAGGGGATTCTCTAATTGGATGGGTTCACTCACAGTTTTAGCCAAGAGAGTTCCTTAAGATTTTCTGGCATGATTTCCAGTGGTGCAGATAAAAGGGATGACAAGGACAGTTACTGGTCGTTCAGATGTAATGAAAAACCGTGGTGATGCGTACACATTGATTTGCACGTCGTAAAAGTATTCTTGACAGTTTCAATTCGATATAGGAGTAGGCAATAGCAGCACTGTTTGGGCAAAATTTTCCTCATAACACATTGTTTAGTTTTACCCATCTCCATTAGGCCAGTTAGAATAGATTACATTTCATGTCTCTAATAGTAATATCGGTCTGAAAATTGGTTCAGTTCCGTTCAGTATTTAAAAGATATGTTGAATTGAAATTACCGTACCACAATAATGCTGCTCACTATCTTGTTGTGGGCAAGCGAATAGAATTGATTGGCCTATTTAAAATCTGATTAAATCCTAACTCTTGAGATAATCTAGTGTTGGAACTTTAATTTTGTCTTGTTAATTATATATTGAATACTTGTTGTGGATTAAGCCATGAGGAATGGCACCAAAAACCAAGGCCCTGTAAACACTTTGGCATGCATGAAAAAGAACCCTTGACAGATGGAATTGAATATAAGAGTAGGCCACATAGTGCTGTAGTCTGGTTAAAATTTCCCTTACAGCACACTGTATGGCGTATGCTCATCTTTATTAGCCCAGTCGGTGCACAACAGTATGACATTAAACACATTTATTTCATTACCAGGCCAATTTAGCCTAATAAACATCTTTTTCAGAAAATCATTCATGCACATCAATACAATGAACAAATCATAATCACATGTTACGTTATGTCAACTGATCTCTTTGTAAAAAAAAAAGGAACATGACATATTATTAGGCCATCTTCTTGTTTTTGACATTAGAAATGAATGTTTACTTTGAGTAGACATGACATTATCATTTGTTTTCCTACCTCTGAACAAGGAAAGAAATTAAGCATTAACTACAATGGATGTGTTTGGTTTATCATTGTTAATACATAGGTCTACTACTGTTTTTACAGTGTGATTTATATAGTCCGGTCGAGAGGTCAGGGTTCTGTTTTACAAAAACTTAAAGGACAATATTGGTGTCAGTCATCATCACATATGTGATAGAACTGGTTAAACACATTCCAAATATGATTTTAACGCAGAGATCATTGCTACCATCGATGAGTAATAAAGGTCTCAACGCCAAAGGAAATCACGAGAGGATATCTGACAATTCATAAAAAGAATTGACTGCCACTAGATAAAAGAACCTGTTGTGAGCGTAGGTGGCATGGAGATAGAGGCGCCTTCTCAACCTCGTGGGTTTTCTCTGGGCACTCCGGTTTCCTCCCACTGCGCAAGCAAACTATTGAAATAAAAGTAAACCATATGTTAGTCCCGAAATGACCTAGTTGTGTTGAGTGGACGTTAAACCCCATTTCTCTCTCTCTCTGATACATATAGAATTTCATTTTGATTTTGGTTAAAATCTGTTTTAGTGATTTAATGTTAAGTTTTTGTGAAACAGGGCCTAAAGCACTGGACTCTTGTAGTCGACCCAGGGTGGTCTACAGGTCAGGGTCAGGGCACTGGACTATTGTAGTCGACCCACGGTAGTCTACAGGTCATAGCACTGGACTCTTGTAGTCGACCCATGCTAGTCTACAGGACAGCACACCGGACTTTAGTAGTTGGGCCCATGGTAGTCTACGGGACAATCTTGAAGTAAGGACACTCTTGATCTTGACTAGAATGAAGGGTTAGGTAAGTGACTGTCTAACGCATTCTTTATAAATTAATACCATGGTATACATGTTTGTATCAGATTTCTTCTGTTACTTTGACTCCATTAGAAGTCAAATATCAGAGTTCTAATATTCAGATTAATTGATAAAAGAATGAATATACATGTATGCAGTGAGTTGTTGGCTTTACTCATGTAGTAGCTTTCCGTTTGTATTTTTTCGATAATACATCTGGATGTAATCATTGCTGGTGTGCGAGAATAACTCTTAGAGTTTTAATTAAAGCCATGAATACCCTGTATACTAATCAACAAGTAATTAAGGTATCTCAGAATTAGTTGTGAATTAACTGATAAGTGATCTTAGATGAGTAGCGTGACAACTATGTTTTTATCTTGGTCCACATATAGAACTTCATTTTTTTGTAAATTTGATTTAGTTCTAGCTTTATTCAACCCAACGTTACAATTACATTATAATGCAAACCAGTATGTGTAACATGTTTGGCTTATGTAAATTAAGATACAAGTAACTTTTTTTATTGAGGTTGGGTTAAGGTAAAAGAATAATGATTAGGCTGATGTTAAAAAAAAACCTTGAATAACAAATAACAGTAAAAAAATGTTCAGTAGAAATGCTTTGTAGCACATAAATTACTAAGCATTGTTTAAAGGGACAGTCCCAAAAATAAAAGTCTGAGTACGTATGAAATTTTAACGTCAAAATATAAAAGAATGGTGTAAATATTGAGTCGTTTTGACGTGAGCGTTAAAACAGCTTATCTGGACACGTAACCCTTTTAAGATTTCGGGTCAATTCTTTCGTTTGGTGACCCGATAATCGATTCCCGTTCCTTTAGAGGCCTACAGAATGGTCCATGTGCTGTACTTGATAACAAAAAGTAAATTCCACCGACACGTTATTTTTATTAAAAAAAGTCTGGTTTTATCCAATCACCGCATAATACAGTTTCGGACACCGGACTCTATTTCCAGATAAAGACTGGCGGGTTAAAATTGTTTGAAAACGTATCACATATATTGTGTTAGTTGCTCGACCCTAAGGTAGAGCCGGTAGAGGATTTTAAGGGATTTTAACACAAAATTAAGCAGTTTTATTCTCAAAAACATTCTCGGGATTGACCCTTTAATGATGAGCAATGCAGTAGAAATTGATTTTATGGTGGATGAAGGCTTGGCCTACTTTGCCACAACACATCAATAAAATTATGTCAATCAAAGGTTTAACATTATTTTCTCAATTTTATGCACACATAACATGATTCAGACAAAGTCAAATATTGATTATTAAAGATACTTTCACACTAAAGTATTTATTGGGTGGTTATTAGCTCTAGAGGCTTAATATCCGATTGACTTTAAATTTATACAGTCTTTAAGCTATTCAGCCTATTAGAAAATTATCTTCGTAAGATTAGATTTGTCCTTAAGGTCATAAGACGAAAAAGTCTATTGATTTTCAGCGATTTCTGATAACTAATGTAAAGAGTTCTGGCCCTTGATCACCGAAATGATCCTGACTTTAAATTAATACACAGTGTTTAAAGTCAAGAAACGAAGAAGCCTATTGATTTTCATTAATTTTTGATAATTACTGGCAGAGTTATGGGCCTTGATCACTTCAAATAATCTTGTGAGCGCTCTAGAGGTCAAAATTAATATCTGATTGACTTTAAATTTATACACAGTGTGTAAGGTCGTGAGACGAAAAAGTATATTGAGTTTTAATGAATTGTGATAACTTGAACAGCTAAATCCAGGATATTAAATGTTTCATATACAAAACTTAAGCATGGAGGAGAACTTTATCAATTGATTCAAAGCCAAACAAATTCTAATGATTTTCTGATAATTACTTAATGAGTTGTTACTTTTAATCAGATTTGAGTGTTATATAAATGTTTCATTACTGAAAAAAGTAAAATATGCGTCAACTCTTGTTAACTGCCTGCATGATTTAGCTGCTGTAGGCGTATGTGTTTCGTTGCACGGCAACCTATCTTTTCGTTTGTCGAGCTACGAGAAATCACAATTTTTATCCGATTTAAAATCAGCATTTAGATATATCACCTTAATGATGGTTGAATTCGTATTTTATGAAATTCAAACCTAAACTGCCGACAAAATGACCACTCTAGGTATGCTAATATTGTGAAGCGGGGCTTATGTCAACTTTGCAACCCAAAGCAACTAGTTGCAGTCAGTATAGTATATTATTGTCAACATGATCATTGATCATGAGTAACATTTGAGGTGGAGATAAAAAGACATGTCCCCTTGACTCCTTCCCCAAATTACTAATCACTGCCCCACCCCCTTATATTGTAAACTGACTCTTTTTAGGACTGCATCTTAAAGAGAAACTAAATAAACTAATATTTCTGATTGATTGATCTAGTTTTATCCATATTATATTCAGTATTGTTATGATTTTTTAGGACCGTGTGGTGGGAAGACAACTGGCCAGGCAAGATTAAGTTCATTTTTTGAAAACTTAGGATGGAAGGTAAATAAAATCTTCATAGCTTAAAATTCTATGTGTAATAACACTTTTATAGGTTATGTTTAATATTTATAAATTACACTGTGACGACAACATGTGTAATAACACATTTATCTTGTAATAACACATTTATTGTGTAATAACACATTTATTGTGTAATATCACATTTATCGTGTAATAACACATTTATCGTGTAATAACGCATCTTTCAGTTATGTTCAATATTTATAAATTACACTGTGACCACAACACATGAATAACACTTTTACCGTGCAACAACACTTTTATCGTGCAATAACACTTTTATCAATTATGTTCAATATTTATAAATTACAATGTGACTACAACACAAATACTCTCTCCTGTAGTTATTCCATGTCAATATAGCTTATGTTCTGTGGGTAGTTATCAGGAGTAGTGCCTGTAGCGCTGACCTGTAAATTGTTGCCTAATTGTTTCCAATGGAACAAAAAGCAGAGACCATTGTCTATTTTGGCATGTGCATAAAACAGCCCTTGACATTTGGAATTTGATGAAGACAAGGCACACAACACACAGACAAAATGAAATAATATGAAATGGAGTTGTAACGTCAGATTGTCCTGCTCTTAAACTTGGCTAATGAAGACGGGGATACACCATACAGTATGCCGAGGGAAATTTTACAAAGACAGCGGCACTATGGGCACTATGGCCTGTAGACCCTTGTATTGAATTCCAACTGTCAAGGGATCGTATACGTACACGCCAATGTGCACACATGATCTCAGGGTTTTTCATCCCAGACAAAAAATCTGGATGGATTTTCTCGGCCAATGCAGGGATGGAACAATTGACCTCCTGGCTAGGGGGCCAGTGTCTTACTCGCTTAGCCACTGTGACTCCAACAATTAGTCTCAAAATGATGAAAGTATCCTGTTTACAAGACTGTAAACTCCATTACTTTCATTTCCAAGGTTACATTCTTTACTTCTCCTCCAAGAGATATCAGCACTTGACCTTGTTTTTGGCTTTGTTGGGGGTTCCATGCTAGTGCTTGAATGTGTTTTTTGAAGGATTCAACTATTATTTGGACATTTCTTATGTCATTCATTCATTCATCCTGTGTAAGATTTATTTAAGATGTATCTTATTTAATGGAGAACATATGGACCAATTTGTTCTCAATCTTTTCACATGGCTAAATTTATACATAAAATAATCATTTTTCAGGTTTTCCGCTCTCCAGAGGCAGCCTGGATATATCTAAGGTAATGAATGTATTTAGAAATTATTATTTACATTTTTAAATTCTATTATTTTCAATAATTTACTATATTTTTATGGAGATTAGACTACAAGCTTTGCTTTAAAGGAGCTACATGTATTTGTAATAGATAAATAGCCATGTGTATTCTATGTCTAAGATATACACCCGCTGTGGCCTATGATGTAGGCTATAAGTCTATTATCTGTTTATAACAAAGAAATTTTGACAACCATACCTCATAAATCTCTTATGAGAGCTCTTAAATGAAAAAAAAAAAATGAATTCCTTAGAAAAAACTGTAGTTTAGTTTAATATCCGTAGAATGTGTGTGAAATAGCTTTATTTAACATCCGCTTTCACCTAAGTGATATCGCAGACACAACATTAGAATTGATGGAGACTACTTTTATATGATCCTCAGTCATATATGCATAATTTTTATACACCCACATAGAAATGTGGTCGTATATTGCCGTCGCCCCCGTCCGTCCGTCCGTCGGTCGGTCGGTCCATCGTCTGTCCATCGTCCACAATTTCTTGTGAACGCACTAGAGGCTAAAGTTAATATCCGATTGACTTTAAATTTATACACAGTGTTTACGTCATCAGAGGAAGTCCCGTATTGATTTTCAGCGATATCCGATAATTGCATCCAGAGTTATTGCCCTTGATCACTTTGAAAAATCTTGTGAGCGCTCTAGAGGTTAAAGTTAATATCTGATTGAATTAAGATTTTTACACAGTGTTTAAGGCCATGAGACAAAGAAGCCTAGGGATTTTCAGCGATATCTGATAATTACTGCCAGAGTTATGGCCCTTGATCACTTTGAAAAATCTTGTGAACGCTCTAGAGGCTAAAGGTAATATTCGATTGACTTTAAATTTATACACAGTGTTTAGGATCATGAGACGAAGAAGCCTTTTGATTTTCAGCGATTTCCGATAATTTCTGTCAGAGTTATGGCCCTTGATCTCTTCAAAAAATCTTGTGGATGCTCCAGAGGCTAAAGTTAATAACCGATTGACTTTAAATTTATACAGTGTTGAGGGTCATGAAACAAAGTAGCCTAGGGATTTTCAGCGATTCTCGATAATTACTGTAAGAGTGATGGCCCTTGATCACTTCAAAAAATCTTGTGGATGCTCTAGAGGCTAAAGTTAATATCCGATTGACTTGAAATTTATACACAGTATTGAAGGTCATGAGACGAAGAAGCCTATTAATTTTCAGAATATTAAGTGTTTCGTATACTAAACGTTAGCATGGGGGAGAACTTTATCAAAGCCAAACAAATTCGAATGATTTTCTGATAATTACATAATGAGTTGTTACTTGTTATATGATTTTTTAGTGTATTATAAATGTTTCATTACTGAAAAAAGTAAAATATGCGACAACTCTTGTTGACTGCCCGGACGATTAAGCTGCTGTGGGCGTATGTTTCGTTGCCTGGCAAGTGGCAACCTATCTTTGTGGATATCGACTCAAATTGGACTCAGTGACAGGGAGTAGGGTTTTCTCCAGGTCCTCTGGTTTCCTCCCACTGCTTTAGACCCCCGTGTGTGAGGGAATTATTGAAATAAAATTGAATCATGTGTTAGTCCCAAAATGACCTAGTTTGTGTCGAGTGGAGGTTATTAAAACCTGTTTCTCTCTCTTATTTACTGCAGATACTTCTTGTAATTCTCCCATTATTTAATTAAACCATAAATATGTGATAACCTTTGTGAAGTTCCGGGATGCTGCAGGTGTATATTTCATTGCCTGGCAACCTTTTTTGTAGTTTATATTATATGTGCATGTAGCTCCATGATAACTACCGGTAACCAATTAATTAACATATCTTAGAGTTTAAGCTTTATATAGATCTAGAAACATTTTCAAATGTTATATTTTAGCGGTGGTGTAAAATTCTCTGACTTAGATAAGGAGCAAGGTGAGCATTTTGAAAACATCAACTTTATTAAAGACTGTATGGATGATTTTCGCTTTATAGAAACCTGCTTGCAAACGGCACTATTACAAATATCAGTCCAAAATTGTTCAATTCTGTCACCATAGATACATATGTCAAATTGAAAATTCCATTGATCTATGTGACATTACTAACAATATTACCGTCATCTTTATTTGAGAACTTTGAACCAACTTGAGGTGCCTTGGACGATTGACGGACTTTGATTGTAATATGAAGTCACAATTCCAAGATGATTGCTATGATATGCTCAGTTTCTATGTAATAATACATAAATAGTACATAATTCGTATAACATATACATCGACAATTTAAAGTTTTCATTGATGGTTTGTTTTATTGATAACAATACTAAATTGTTTTGAGTATTTTTCTCACTAAATTGTTTCGAATATTTATCTCACATAGATCCCACACATACGTGTTAATAGAGCGTGTACATATGAATGGCTTCCAAAAATAGCAGTAATTAAAAATTATGTATACGCATCCATATCAATTGCCAAATTCTTTTTTACAGGTCTGTAAAAATAGCTATTATTTACATAATTAATTTTTTTTTAGCATACAAACTACAAGAGAATATTATAAAGACAATGCTACGAATAGAGAATACATATCATGATATGGCTAAAACACTCAACAGAAATATATTGTTAATATGTGATAGAGGTGTTATGGATGGCGTAGCATGTAAATATTCTTTTATTTCTAAAAAACAATCCTCTTTATGTTGGGAAACCCAGAAGCGTCGAATTAGAATGTGTGGTTGATTGCACTTTAGATCGTAGAGTCTGTCATTTAGTCAAGTGTCATGGTGTCTTTTCCTCACTTCTTGTTGTATGTAATGAGGGGATCACATTGCTAAGTGGGTTAAGGTGCTGGCCTGGAGGTCTGGTGTTCGATCCCTGCATTGGCCGAGAAAATTCATCTCGATTTTCCAGCGTGGTTTCTCCTTGTCAGTGATGCAGACAGAGTAATCGTTGGGATTATCAAGTCACTCATTCAATTTTCTTTTTTATCCTGACTTACAGATTTAATTGTCCTCAAACTAGAACATTGATCTGTAATTGAATTTAGCTCGCATTTAATCTATAAATATTTTGATTACTTTCAGATATTGAGAGAGAAGATTGGGAAAAAATGAAAACTGAAAATAAGTGGAATGATATTGAATTGCGAGATAATAGATATAATCAAATTATTCATATGGTATCGGCATCTAAAGGTGCAGAGCCTTTCTATACTATAACAGGACATAAAACACGAGGTGAAGATATGGAAATGGCAAAAGCACTTGATACTAAAACGGCTACTGTACGTTTCATCTCTCAGTTTTTATTTTAATTCAATACAATCAATTATAAATGCATGTTATGTAATAGTATTCTGTTGACGTAATATAATTCTGATGATTTAAATATGGATGTCCACTCTGATTCTATAGAGATGTTACGTAATAATATTCGGCTGACGTAATAGAATTTTGTTGGTTCTAATATAGAAGTTAGATAGATATTAGTTGTTGTAATTACAGCTCTGATGTTCTGAGGTAAATAAGCATCGCAGAAAATTTCACGCTTTAGTGGCTATTGTCATTAAGTGATTATACACAGTGTTAATGTTCTTAAGACGAAGAAGTATACTGTCAGAGTTATGAATATGACCCTTGATTAGTTTGAAAAATTTGGTCACGCTCTTGAGTCAAAAGCTATCCGGTTTATACTATTGAATACAATTACTGCTTATAACTGAGCGACGCTTTGACTAGACTTGAAACAATTTAGCTGTCCGGTTGATTTGAAGTTCATTCATTCATGACATTGTGTTTTATGTTCATGAGAGGAAGAATTCTATTGATTTTCAACATTGCTATTGTCTCAAATGGCATCTGATAACCAGTATTTTTTTTGTCCCCCGCCTTTCGAAGAAAGCAGGGGACTATTAAAATGGGTTCGTTCGTCCGTCCGTCCGTCCGTCCGTCCGTCTGTCCGTCTGTCTGTCTGTCACACTTTTTGGGACACAATAACTCTCTTTCTAATTGAGCTAGAATATTCAAACTTGGTGTAGGTGTTTATTAGGATATTACCTTGATGGAGTTCGAAGATGAGCATTTTCCGCTTAGGGTAAGCAGAGATAAGCAATTTGATTGGTTGATGCTTTGGGACACGATAACTTAAGTTGTAATTAAGTGAGAGTGATGAAACTTGGTATAAAGTTTTATTTCATCAATACCTTGACTAAGTTCGATAATGAGCATTTCTGTTCAGGGTAAGCAGAGCGATAAGCAATTTGATTGGCTGAGACTTTGAAACATAATAACTCTCCTTCTAATTGAGCTAGGATATTCAAACTTGGTGTAGGTGTTTATTAGGTCAATACCGTGATGAAATTTGAAGATGAGCATTTACCACTTAGGGTAAGCAGAGATAAGAAATTTGATTGGTTGATGCTTTGGGACGCGATAACTTGAGTTGTAATTAAGTTAGAGTGGTGAAACTTGGTAAATAGTTTCATTTCATCAATACCTTGACTGAGTTCAATAATGCACATTTTCTGCTCAGGGTAAGCAGAGCGATAAGCAATATGATTGGCTGAGACTTTGGAACATAATAACTCTCCTTCAAATTGAGCTAGGATATTCAAACTTGATGTAGGTGTTTATTAGGTCAATACCTTGATTGAGTTCGAAGATGGGCATTTTCTGCTTAGGGTAAGCAGAGATAAGCAATTTGATTGGTTGATGCTTTGGGACGCAATAACTTTAGTTGTAATTAAGTGAGAGTGATGAAACTTGGTATATAGTTTTATTTCATCGATACCTAGACTAAGTTCAATAATGAACATTTTCTGTTGAGGGTAAGCAGAGCGATAAGCAACTGATAGGTCTAGACTTTGAAACACAAAAATTCTCCTTCTAATTAAGGTAGAATGTTCAAACTAGGTGTAGGCGTACATTAGGTGAATGCCTTGATGGTGTTCAATGATGATAAACAATGTCTGATTCTATCTGGTAGAGAGTGATGAAACTTAGTGTATAGTTTGATTGCTCAATAATACTTTTGAAAAAAATAAATGTGCGATTAATTAATATGTGTCATCTATTTATTTTGGGATTTCGGCGGGGGACATCAGCCTCACTGTTGGCTTGTTGTATTTAAATGTTACTAGCTTTGCATTATTTACCCCCCCCCCCTGCCCTCACGAGTAAATGTGAAAAGAACAAATAAGTTATGTCTTTACTTTCATGAATGATGACAACTACATAGGCCTAAACTGCCTAATCCATTAGATTTTAACAGTGGGCAGGTAGGCTCTGCTACACGTGTTGCGATCACAACTATTGTACCTTTGTAGGAGGGGCACTTGCTCCTAGTGCCCACACATCCGCATCTGTGGTGGGGCCCCATAGCCTCCACATTTTGTCGGTAGGTAGACGAAGTGACGTATCGTCAACAGAGAACCTGCTGACGATACGTCACTTCGTCTACCTACCGACGATTAGTGATATAAGAGCCAGGTCAAACGAACCAGGTACCTTTTGGCATGTGGGCGCCCTTAAAACCGACCGACTGATCAGTGCCTCAAGAGCATCCCTGTGTGATCATAATCAAGTGTATTATTTTATAATTGAAAGGAGTGAGGGGGCCCCATTCCTCAGGGAGCCCTTTTTCTGGGGGTGCAATGTACCCCCTGCACACCGCTAGATTAGGCACTGCATTGTCGATGGAAAAGGTAAATTATTCTGGGAAACCGACCTAGTGATAACAATAAGTCATACCTCTTTTCAGGGTTATCTTATTTTTTAATTGTTTTTTTTTTCGAAGCGCCGCTGCCCAGGCAAAACTTCCCTCATAGCACACTGTATGGCATATGCCCGTCTTCCATTAGCCTAGGTTAGGTGCATAACAGTAGAACGTTAAACCCCATCTCATTTCATTTCATCTAAATATTGTAACTGTTCTTGTGAAATAAATAACTTTGGTGGATCAACTCATTTTTGTTTTGATACTAATAGTGATTTTTATGATGTTAAATTCCCATTAAAATGTATAAGTGTTATGTGATATTTACAAGTGAAAAATGACGAAAATGGCCATTTTGACCATTTTCACTGTAATACTTTGTCAATTTTAACTATTATATTTTCTTTTAATATAGCAACGATTCGGCTCCATAGTATTATTCTGTATTGTAATTTGCAAGTGATTCAGAATTTTTCACTTATGGATGTTTTTATTTTCAGTCTTGGGTTGGTCATCCATATTTCGATGTGATTGATAATTCTACAGGGTTTGAAACAAAACTAACCAGAATGATAGCAGTAAGTAATAGTTTCAAAATGTGAGAATTATTTTTCAGCTATTTTCTACAGATAAATCTCAGGTATTTAAAAAATCTACCCATCTCTTAACCCTTCATTTATTTACATTGATGTACTTGTGATAATTAATGTTTTACTTTGGGTATGGTATGTAATACTACAAATTATTTACTTGTCTGATTTGACATGTGCGATGTCTGAACCCATCACAGCTTAATTCTTGTTGATGGAGTGTGTCTAAGCTATAATTTGTAGTACTATGGACTTCTTTTGTTGTGTTTCTGGTGATCGTCTATGATATACAATACTAAAGTAATATCTGTTTCATAGCTTTATTAACAAGCTAGTATAAATTCGCTGGTCCCTCTTTCTCATATAAATAATGGCTTCTTGTAGCGGCCCGCTGAGTGTATCTGGTAAAACTCATTATAACCTCTTTAATTTATACCTGTCCCAGCTCGGCAGGTCCATGGTAGTTTTCCATTGTAAATACGTATATTGTAATAATTTGTTTATTTCCCATGGCTAACAGAAATAAATACTACCTTATTTGGACTAACAACCATAGGTCAGTAAACATCCAGAGTTTGATGGTTAATTTGACATATTATAATTTTAACCAAAATATCCCTGTTTTTTTCGGTATAGCTATATACCCATGTTATTAAGTACATGAGATTTGACTTTTATAGACTCTTCGAAGAACAATTTTATAAAGACCCCCAAAATTGTCTCGGGTCCCAAAGTGCTACAAATTGTCTGCGATTTGCATATCCCGTTTTATCATGTTAAGACACCTCTTGTAATACAATTTAGGACAGTGTTACCTTGACCCATGGAAGATGTTTAAGCAGAAGGCCGGTTCTGTTATAACATTGTCTATTCTACATAATTTTAGTAATGAAGATATACATCTGTAAAAATAATCATATTTATATTTCATCCGAAATCAAAGAACTCGATTTCTTTTGAAACAAAATAGGACACTCATTTTGAAACAAGGAAGTGGGCCAGCATTTATATGGTGTGTGTTTCCTCATTGTTATTAAGTTTTGCTCACTGTGATTCATAACTTCCTTCTTATGGTGTCATAAAGCCATGATAAAAATCAATTATTTCTGTATTCTCAAATGACATTTCAATTAACATTAATATGGATTTACTTCTCCAAACGTTTTTCATGCAAGATTTCAGTACTCTTACAGGTATCTTTATCAGACAGCTATCACAATTATTTTTATATTTGATTATTGATATGATCAATATGAGATTATTAATTTTTAATATAGAAATTCTATGGAGTTTCTTGTCAAAGTATGATTATATTTATTTACTGCAGCAGTATTTTTTTCGTCAAGAAAATAAATTTAATTATTTCTGAATAATACAGATTGAAAAACGAAGCACCGTCCAATTTTGTAGTAAGGTTATTTTTCATGAATTTTATTCAAACTGCTTAAACACCACTCAATGGATAGTGAAGTTGGTAATAGTTTATTCCCAAGACCCAGTGCCAAAATTACCTGTAAACTTGACATCCTGAAGACTATGTCCTCAATATCTAATGGGCCTCTGTTCAAAGTGTAAAAGTATTTGTGATGCTGTCGTAAATCTATCTTACTCCCACTGTAGTCCTCAACATCTGTCCTAACCTCTGGCTTTGCTCAATTGTATTTAAAATGCACTTGAATCCTGTTCTAGCCGTGAGGGTTGGTGATTGGGAGAAACCTCATAAGTGGAATAGTTTAGGGCATCATTTTACTTGAATCTGGCAAACAGATCTCAAACAGGAAATTGTCTTGAGCCTTTGATTCAGTAATGCCTTTAAAAGCCATCTCAGGTAGTGACCAAATCCAGAGGTTGAATTTAACCAAGAGCTTTTGATAATATAAGTCAAGTAAATAAATTAAATACTATGAATGAAATATTTTGTAGGCTGTTTGTGATAGACTTGGTGTTGATGCCGGTGATAGATTGCAAGCCAACAGCAAAAAACGAAAATTCCTTGTTTCTCAAATATTAAATGGAGTTGTAAGTTAACAAGAATATTTTGATTTCAATTGCAAGTTTGCCCAGCGGTTTAACGTCAATACACTAGAAATAGAAACATAGAAACCATAGTAAGAACATTGAAGTCAGTGATGGTCACATTGTATCATGTCAACCAAACATGTCATAACACACAACCACATGAAAGCAGCAGACACTAGAACTGATTCTGTTTCCAGCTTTGTGTGGTCATATTGTTAGTGAACAGTGGAAAACTTAGTATGGTTTGATCAGAATGATGATTTGTAGACATATGTTCTATCTTGTTTACTTATCAAAGCAATGATACAAAACACAATATGCTACCGAACATAAGTATTTGTTGCTGAAGTCTATCAAAGGGAATGGCAGCTTATTGGGCCTATTTCTAGTGACCTAATAATTCTGACCTCTGGTAACCCCAACTAAAAATGTCTAATGCATCCCTAGTTTGACTGTTGATTATCTAGAAATTGAAATATGTGCATACTTAGAGCCCCACCCCATCCAACCTTATGAGCCCTGAGTTACTAGTGGTAGAATCCATTGCTTAAAAGACTATTTGTATGGGTATTGGCCATGGGTGAGTGGTGATGGACTGGGTGATTCTCATTTGCTCCATATTTAAATGAATTTCACCCTTCTGTTTATTTATTTTTCAGACGTTTCCATTTTTACAAGAATTTCAAGTTGTGCATGATTATTTAGTTACACCTAGTCGTAAAATGCAAGCTAGACTTCGACGTCGGGGACAAAATGGTAAGTATATGGCTAAATGTTTTATAAACAATAAATTTCAATGTTCTACATTGATCTCGTCATATGTTTATTCATGTAGATTTTGAAAATTCACATACCTCGTGATTTAAAATTGACTGTTATTTATTTATTCGGAGAATAAAACCCAATCACAACCGAATGAAAAATCCATTTCATTCAGTAATTTCTTTAACATGTATTTTACATAATTTAATGATTTTCGAGAGTTGATTAATTCAACTTAATGTTATGTAACAAGTAAACTTTAGTTTTTAATTTAATGATATTTTACATAGTTTTGTTTATCATATAGATCACTGGACATATACTCATACCATTCGACGACCAGAAATTAATAAACAAAGTGTTGAATTACGTCAACCTATTTCATCTAAGGAATATGAGGTAACTGATTTATTTCTCTTATAGAAAGTCTACAGTTTATTCTAAATGACAGATGTAAGTGACTACCTTAGTTTAAAGTCAGTGATAGTCATTTAACAAATGGTGATTCCCTTGCAATCTAGGGGGGTTGTATTGCTGAATGGTTAGCATGTTCGCGCTGTATTAAAAAGCCTGTCATTAAGTCAGCTGGCTTGCTTTCGAAATCTCCGGTTGTACGTGACAAGGAGTAGGGTCACCTGTCAAACCTCGTGGGTTTTCTCCTGTTTTCTCCCACTGCTAAAGACCCCTAAGCACAAGCGAATTTTTGAAATAAAGTTAAACCATCTGTTACTCCAGAAATGACCTAGTTTGTGTCCAGTGGATGTTAAACCCTATTTCTATCTCTCTCTCCCTTGCAAACCTACCATATGGGGAAGTATAATCTCTAAAAATTCTTCAATTTTATTCAGTATTTACAAAGATACAATGAATTGAAACTTTCGCAACATTTAGCATCCAGTGCAGTGATTAAAACCTGATGAGAGTCTAAGCCAGATGTTAAATAATCACTTTAGATACATTTTAGCATTGATTAAGCATGGAAAAATTTGTTTTTGTAGCAAAATTTCAGTCAATATTTTATCAATTAAATCATTTCACATAAATACATTTCCATTACATTATTGAATGGGTTAAAGATTTTGTTGTTTAATTTGTATCTATGGTAACAGTAGTGTTCCAGTTGATGTTGACATGCAATTTGATTCTTGATAAATGTGTTACAGGAAGTTGAAACATATTTCTTTTATCCTTTTTTGATTATTTTTTTTAGCAGAATGAGAGGTATCAGATTAAATCTCTCTAATGTCAAAATAAACCACATATTCACGAATGGCGTATTGAAATATATTTTCAGATTTTACAAGCTCAGAGAGATGGTCGACATGACACTATATATAAAACAAGGCAGTGTTTCTTATGGCAGAATCAGTATTTTCAAATGGATATTTATCGAGATCCATGTCCTTCAAGGTATCGTATTACCGACATTTTTCTGGGTGACTTGCATTTCATGGCTTCGGTTGACCAATATCCCTCACAGTGATGTGTTTGATTAGACCTAAGCCCACTCAAACACTGCTGGGCTCGCCTCTTATTCCTGTTCCAAATTGTGACTGGTTAACAGTCAAGTTTACAACCAACCAATAAATTACAGCTTAACAAAACCAATCAGGATTAACCGGAGCTCTAAATGTATGACAATTGCAGCTAAAAATTATTATGCTTAATTAACCAGTGCTGAGCAGAATATTACTTTCTATGATCTCTACTTGATATATGTCTGAATAGCATGCAATCAGATCAGTTCAAGTGTCTTAATAATTGAACTACAGTAGAACTTGCTACGGCGTGCACTCATAATCAGCGAACACTCGCTTCAACGAACACCAAAAAATCCCCCCGAGCGTTTTTTAAGTAATTTAACCTCTACTAAACACGCACCTGTTCAACGCGTGCAGCGGGCACTTATATTCGCTCCCGATCGTGCTATTTCATCCATTAAGCGAGCACATCTCGGAGAATCCCGTTCTCGCTTGAGCGAACGAGGGTGAACTGTCACGGACAATCACGTTCTCGCTTAAGCGAACGATACTGAACTGTCTTGACATGACTTACTCACTTGGCTTGAAATAACTACTATCACTAATAAACACTAAGAAAGGGTCTGAATTGATAACGCGTGCAACGGGCATCATGATTCAACGGTCACGATTTTACTAATAAAATCAATAAACCATCGGCTATTCAACGGCCATTGTCGTTCGTTCTTTGTAACACTCCCGCTAATCCCGTGAGTAGTAGTTAATTAACTGGAACCCCACTGATCAGGTAAATAGAAATGTAAAAAGAACAATCAACCCGGGATTATCTGTTTATTAATCTTTTGTCTTATTAAACGACCAACC
Organism: Patella pellucida; assembly: GCA_917208275.1. NCBI lineage: Eukaryota > Metazoa > Mollusca > Gastropoda > Patellidae > Patella > Patella pellucida. The sequence goes on along the minus strand of OU795041.1, from coordinate 49,105,249 downwards.
TGATCAGTTTTCACGCGTAACGACACTGATTGATACTGATTGAATAAAATGAAAGGATACCGAGTTATTAAACAGACGTTTTTAGCGCCCCCTATAATATTACATACAGAGTTACATCCCCTGTAAAATCGGGGATGAAATCCGCGAATGTTTTTTGTCCATGATAAAATAATATTAATTCATCGATTTTCTTCACAAAAATGGATAAATATTATCGAATGCATCACAATGGTAGACAGTAGTATCTAAGGTTGGTACAGAATGACAAGTTTACCGAAGTTATGTTCGAGATTTTAGTAAATAATCTTCGTTTGGCGCAAGATTCAGCGACGGTCAAATTTATCGATGCAAGTATTGATGTTCGTTCACGGCATTTCGAAACGCTTTTAGACGCTATGATGAAAGTAAAAGAAATATTGGGGGACATGAGTTCCAGTATTACTAACATGTATACGAGACTCCTTTGAATTCACAACTAAATAAAAAGTACATGTTTTGTTATTGTAATACAACACGAATTAAAAATATTTGCAGTCTATATACGAGACTCCTTTGAATTCACAACTAGATAAAAAGTACATGTAGGCCTTTTGTTATTGTAATACTACATAAATAAAAAATATATGCAGTCTATGTCTTTAATTTTTTGTGGTAGGGGTTGGGGCAATATATGCAGTCTATATCTTTATTTTTTTGTGGTAGGGGTTTGGGCAATATTGTACACCTTCATTCAAAGAGCACCTCCATTAAGCAGGCATTTTGAAATTTCCCTTGTGTGCCTGCTGAATACAAGTTCTACTGTATCTCAAATAGGTAGCTTCCTGAATTGCATACACAGCTCGTCTAACACATCCAAACTATTTATAAACTCTTCCAGATCCTATTCCTAATAGGTAGGTAGGTAGTGATGACCAATAAATCGAAATTTGAGCAATGTAAAAAAAAATGAAACCAAATAGGATCTGTATTTTAAAGAGACAATATTAAACATATTTTATTTATTTCAGATGTAAAGGGTTGATATTATTAGAAACATATACTGCTAAAGATAAGGAAATTTCTCTACCCGATTTCCTGAAAATAGAAAGGGAGGTAACCGATGAAAACTTTTACTCCATGTTCAGCCTGTCATTAAAAGATGAATGGAGAATATCTCGTAATCATCTGGATTCTGTCACCTCAATACCATCCGATGAAGATTGACACAATCTTTCATTTAGTTTATAAAAATACCGGTTATAACAATTGATCTTATATTACGTAACAAGGTCTGTTGAAAGGACTTATAACTAAACAGAAATAAAAGATGTAAAAATCTGTAAGAAATAAACCAGAATGCTATCTTTCAAAATAATAATATTGATACTATCGTCATGTATAAAGTGTGCTAATACTGAAGAAAAGTTTCTAAGACTTTGGTTGTTATATTCACCAATTATTTACAGATCAGACAGGGTTTTGAAACAAGAATTGATTAAAATGGCCAACAAAACAATCAGAGAAATCGTCAAATATTTAGATCTGCTTATGGAGCTTATAACACATAAGACAATTTTGATCATAACATAAAAAAATATTTTCTGATGTTATTTAGATGTTTTTTAACAATGGGACTTGTTGACCATATAATGCCAAATTATTTTCACACGTTGTTTTGACTTTAGACTTACAGTACTTTTTTTGTGGAGATTTTAATCTTATGTATATTATCAGATAAATATGCTTTGTGTTATTGTATATACAAAAGTGTATTATATTTGATGTATTCATTTAATTATCTTTCATTTTGCAAGTAGTCAAAACGGAAAGGTAATATCTTAATGTAACAAATTTTGTAGAACACCAGAAAAAATGTGATAAATCATATTTTAGTATTATTATTTTCATATCGGATCAATTTAAACAATATTTTATTGAATAACTTTACAGAATTAATAGGCCTATTTTAAATATTATATATATAAAACAACTCGATGCTTGTATTAATATTATCTGTTTATACCAGCACGTGATACAGTATACCATGGCTTCCTTCCATGTTGACCGTACATGCCAGTCCAGACCGAGGACTACAAAAAATAACTGAAACTAGATCTGAAGTTGTCTGTCCTTAGTTCATTAGCTTTTCATCAATAACATTTACGTCATACTATTGAAGTCTGTAATGCAGAACAAGATGGTCTAAAACTGAGAAATATGCCGTGAATAATTATATGTTTAGCTTTATTTAGAAGTTATGTGTGTTACAACTCTAAAGTACCACTGTGTAATACGTGTAAGATACTGTTATATTGACGGACAATTTAGCTCTTTATTTGTCTTTAACCAAGTAAGAATTTTCGATAATAAAAGCTATTTGAATAGACACCATTCTGACAAAGTGGAATAGATACATGATTCAAGATACCCTACCATAAGTAATAAAATATGAATGTAATTTGAAAGAGTTTCGTGCGTTATAAAAAACGACCGACAGTAAACCTTATTGAAGTGGAAGCCCTGAGCTATACATATTAATACTAGACTTATATCTATATATTAACCTAGTTAAATAAATACTTTATCTGGTGACGGGTGATTGATTCGAATCTCAATAAAGAAATTATGTCGTATTCTGACGGGATCTTTTTAATTCGTATTTAATACAAAAGCTATGGTTAAAAAAACATGTCGTACATGCCGGTGTTAAATATGTTGTGCACATTAAAGATCCATTTGTACATTAAATGTTTTAAATATGAATTGAATGATTTATATTGTAATTGCAGGGTATATTTTTTTTGTTGAAATTATGATCTGATTTTAAACTAGTCCTACTCTTTAATTATTGTAATGATACCAGTGTTCAAAGTAACTTTTAATTTAAATTAAAATTTGGAATAAACTAATTTTGTGTAATATTATTTACTGCTTAATTGTATATGGCTGATCATTTATGGTTTCTTCAAGATTGTATGTTATATTTTATTTTATTTGATGTGATTTAATTTCAATGTATCATTTGTTATTACCTTTAATCCATGACTGCTTTGGTTTCTAGTTTGAATATTAGAAATGAATGCATTAAATGTATTATCATTAGTTTCTCTTCCCACTTCCCAAAGTGAGAGGGATTTAGGTCTACCGTCCGATCAGGCAGGTTTCCCCCGAGTTCTTCCTGCAGTAATGATCGAAATCATTCGCACGATCTGTGCCAAGGGCCAAATTGGAAAAAGGCCTCAGGCCTAATTTGCTACCCTTGTAAAATGACGCGATTATTATTATTATTATTATTAAACAATCCTGTAGCTATTTAAGATGTATTATTAAGAAATAGACAAAGAACTGGCTGTTCTGGCTATAATGATGAAAATTGAAGGTATTGAAAATTTCAATCAAATTACTTTATTCTGTGTGAATTTACTTTAAATTGAACCATCTGAATGCCCAGAGAGTTGATTATGTTAATAAAGGTTTAGAATTATAATTTATATAATATTTGAAGCTAGCAAGACAGATTTAATTAGGAGATAAACACCTCCTGTTTTGCATTTAGAGGGGTGTTATTGTCCAATAGACATGTCCTGAGATATCGACATTGTAACATGCTATTTTTTTAAATTTTAAACAAACTTATTTTATTGTGTAAACTTCAAAATTCGTCTCTCTGCAAATCGGTTTTAGTGACGTGAAAAACATTTTGACGTAATGAAAACGTCGTGACGTAAAGGATAACAGACTGTACCCATTAGATTTGGCTCGCTTATTGCTTGGTTGCTATAGTAGCCGTATGAGTATAGACACACTCAAGGAAAACTGAAATTCTCACTTCATTTTTTTAGAAGTACTTTTTGAAATAAGATTTATGTTTTGGTAATAGTTTTTGGTATATTTTATTGTTTGTAGCTGTTACCTGACAAGGGGGTTGGCGTTTCAAGTTCATCTTCGGACATATCTCCGAATATTTCATCTAATTTACCGAGATCAAAATTGATTATCTCCATTGTGGTTATCTCCATTAAAGTAGTACGCATAATATTAATACGCAGGGATTTTCTAATTTAGAGGGGTGCTATTGTCCAATAGATGGTGTCTAATTGACCAATCAAAACGCAAGATTTACCCTTAAGCATGTTACAATACCTTATAAATGATTCTGTAATGATCTGCTTTTTTCTAATGGTAATTATATGTTCCTTTTAAAAAAATAATATGATAGAGCAGGATGCATTAATTATGTGCCTACTAGTAAATTGTGTATGTTGTCATCACCCCTGGGCCCAGACCTTTGCCTATTATTAAATTGTGTATGTTGTCATCACCCCTGTCCTTGTTAATATTGTGTGTTAACCATTTGCCACCCACATTAATTAGCGTTTTATTCTGAATTTCATATTCAAAACTGTTCCCGTTAGCTTCCTCAAAACAAGCTTTTTCTTAAGGCACCACATACCCTTGATGCAGATTGAGTTTGTAAAACAAATAATTTCTTTTTGTAAAGTATAAAATATTGTAAATACTGATACACTGATTGTGAGATATTCATTTGGCAGCAACTTTTTTATTGGCTTTTTTTGTGTGATTTTTTTTTTGTGTTATGTATATTGATTTTTTGTTGCAGTGAGAATAGGTGAAATCCATCATGGAGAAATAGAATAATAACTTTTACATGTAGTTTCAAATCTACAACTTTAATATTTTTTTTAAAATCTAATAACTTTTAATAGGTATTCTGGATAGTATGTAGCAGTTACAATGGAGTTCAGCTATTCATTTCATTCTTTCGTGATATTAAATTTCAGCCATTTGATGATCTAGAGAGATGAGCTGATCATGGGCTTTAGTTTCAGTATAAATATTTCTAGTAAACCAGTTATAATGTTTCAATACAAAATATTGTAATTTAATTGCATTTGTTAATCAAACAGCATTTAAGGTTTTATTTTGACATATTCCACTATTTATGTATTGTTATCGTGTGGAGGCATTTATTATATCATTTTACTATATTTGATATTCAAATACTGAATGTTCATCTTCGATTTGTATGTATCATGAATCATGAGACATTGTAGATTTGATGTTTAAAGGGGCATTTTATTTTTTCCATGACCGAAAGGTTATTGCAGTATTTACTAGATATGAATTGTACCGCAAATTATGATTACAGTTGTATTTGTTTTCATGACAGAAAGTTTGTTGAAATAATTACTAAATCTAAATTGTACCGCAAATTATGATAATAGTTGTATTTGAAACTGTATCATATTGATGATTAAAATTAAAGCATTTATATTTGCATAGTAAATCCTATTCTTCTTAATTTACAGGGTTAACCCTGGCTAAAATTAAACATTATTATCACTTAAAGATGGGTTCCCAGATAAATATTTATCCGCTGGTTATTTCCAATAAAAGTATAGCAATTTTGGTTATGGAAAGTAGAAACATCCAAACTTTCGAGGACAATACTGGATCCCCTGAAAAACACACATGGGGCAAGCACTTGGCAAGAATGTCAGGGTATCCCAAATTAACAACCCATGCGTGACCTCAAGGGATACGCACGCAGGTTGAATGTGGTCATTGTAAGAGAGAGCGCTCAATGTAACAGTCCAGGTATGTATGCAGCGATACATCGTCTTTTATGTATTCAACGAATTCTCCCTCGGCTTGCTTCCCTTCCGTGACGTTCAATCACTTCACAAACATGGACCCTAAAAATAGATTTTTTACAGCTTTTGATGTTTCCTGCGGACAGCAGTGTTTTGTGCGCGATTTTAGAGCAAAATTGTGATTGATTAATTAGTTGTCTACATCACGCCCTTATTATTCAGATAATATCCCTTTTTACACGCCCACATGGAAATGTGGTTGTATATTGCCATCGCCCCTATACGTATTTCCTCCTGATATATATGTTGTTTACATAAGTGAGATGAAGAAGCCTATTTGATTTCAATAATTTCCGTTAATTTCTTCTTGAGTTGTGTCCCTTGTTTAACTTTGATGAACCTTGTAAATGCTGGAAGGCCCACCTGTTCTTCATCAAACTTAGTCAAGATATTCACTTTAATTAGATATACATTGAAAACTGACCAAGCTCATTCAGAATCAGTTTCTAGAAAAAATAAAAACTTAAGATCTAAAACGGATAAAACCATTTATTGTATAAGATGAATATAGATCTAAAATGGATACAACCATTTATTCTATAGGATGAATATAGAATGATTTAACAACATACATATTATGTAAAATAATATAAGATTAGAACTAATATTTCTAGCATGAATTACTATTATCATCACTATAAAAAAATCAGTATTAAAATCATTGATTCATTGTGTATTAATGTATGAAAAACTAGTAATATCTTGATATTTATAGAAAGCTGTTTATGATAGTATGCAGAGTGCTGTATGGAAAGCTAGTAATATATAACAGAGTGCATTATGTGTGTTGTTTAGAAAGCTAGTAATGTCTAACAGAGTGCATAATATTCTTTACTGTATTGAAAGCAAGAATAGAAAGCATATTCTTAACTGTATGGAAAGCTAGTAATATCTTGTGATATCTTTGTTAAAATAATCTTGCAATGTGTAAAGCATAAAATGTTAGTGACATCTTGATGTATCTATAAAAGCTATTAATGATCATAAAGTGTGCATATTATTTTTACACTATTGGTTAAAGTCTGACAAAGAATGTCTATTATAGAAGCTTACTCCTTTTCAATGTATTCTGCGAAATATGTTTTTTTTTCTGTTTTTTTTTCTTTCTACAAATGAAACTTTTTGAAAAAGCCAAAACTACATACATGTATAAGCATTTTTAGTTTAATATTAGAATATATCAGAAATGTAGGCCTATTATAAGTATACCCAGTGTTTGATGGAACAAAGTATTTGCCGACATTACATCGAGCAAGGCCCTTGGGCGATGATAATAATAATGATAATTAAATGTAGACATATTAAAATGATGATAACTAAAGATACAATATATTGAAACTTTCCGAAAGTTGTATACATTTTCATAAAACATGAAGATTTATAATTCACAACTCCAGTGTCTGAACTTAAATATTTCAACTTTCGGTATTAAAGAAACATATAATATATACATATACAGTATACATGAAGATTCATAATTCCTAAATTAAATTATCAAACTATTCAAAGATCTATATGATTATCATAATGTAATATTTGGAATGGTTCACGATAGACTATACAATATTCTTACAATATATGTCTCATCGAGTGGATTTCAGTTTAAATCCGTAACTTTAGTAGTACATATCTAAAAGCAAGGTAGCGTCTCTTACATATCTTGATGTACCCAAAATTTCTTAATATGCAGTGAATGGGAAGACAATGTTATTTTGGAGAAAAAAGTTTTGCCTGGATTTTTCACATAAGTGATAAAGGGTATTGCGCCCCGCCGGTATCATCTTTTGATCCAGTCTCCATGCAGACCTACCAGCTTGTCCAGCTTTATTACTATCTAAGGGAGTGTTGCTGTACCCTTTTCCCATTTCCAATTTACATAATTGTTAGACATTTTAGGGAATGGGATACATACAGTACTGTCAGTACTAAGACCAAATGTTTATATAGCAATAATGAAACTATGGCCATTATTATTTAGAATTATTGCAAAAGACAATAGTTTTTCTAAATATTTTTGTGTAACAGAATGTGAAAACCACATGGTGCATTTTGAAAAAGACCATTTTTTCATTTGAAAATCTTCGCCTAAGAAACAAAATATTGTTTCCTAGAAAGGGTATAAGTAATTGATATTATATACAGAGTTACCTCCCTAAGGTTTATTTTCCACTTTACATGTAATCTAGGCTGATCTTCTACTGGGTGGGACAGACCATCGCTCATCTTCCAAATATAACAGTCAATTGAACTCTATTGAATCCTCGAAATAATGAACGAATATTTTAATGGACAGGTGAGCCTGTTTACTAGCCAATGAAAACATTCAATACAACAACAATTCTAAATATTGTGCATCATATTAAACGGTTAGTTGCAACCTCTTGAGAGTTAAAGTTACTGTATTAACAGACTTAAATTAAACCCAAGAACTAAATACACGTAGAAGTGATGAGGAGGATAAGTGTGACAATTTTCACTGAGACAATGAACATTGCTTTATCACCAAGCATTTACATGTACATAAAAATATGAATCCTGAAGTATTTCGATAAAATACAAATGGCAAGGAATAGATGAACATACAGAATTTACAATACATGTCACTACAAATAAAATTCATTTTACTTTCAATTTACATGCATAGATCCATATTTACTAGTAATAAAAGATAATGGTTCTCATTTTAACAGTCTAATACAGTTATAACAATTTGTTCGGTTTTATTTTTTGTTTGTTTACTCCACCTCAATTCATGTAACTTCTATATGTGTGTGTGAAATAGCTCTATTTAATGTATGCTTCTGCCTAAGTGATATAATATGTGTACTGGCTGTACAATTTTATAGTACATAGTGGAGGTAGCCATGTTTGAAAATTGAAGACATTTTTTCATGGGACATGGTCACAGTACAAACTAAAGAGATTGTGATTTGTTGACTCTTAGAGTAGCTGACCAATCAAAACATTTGCTTGATAAAGATGAGAGTATCATCGTCGGAACGTTGCATGTTAATAAACCAGTAATTGTTATCCATAAATGGTATTAGTGTGCCAATCAAAATATGCAATACAGAAAATTCTTCTATTCTTAACCATTGCTTTAGATGTTGGAATCACCAACCAAAACAAACAGAAAAACAAAATCATACTTTTTATTATATTGTCATTTGATTAATCCCTGAACACTGACTAGAACAGTCTAAAGATTGTTATCTCTTGCAAACTTGCTGGACTAAATATTTAACTATATCAAATTCAAATCTCTAAGATTAGCAGAACGCTGTAGAGATTGGATAAACATTTCTAGGCTACATCCCAAATACTAGTTCTGAAAGGATTAAAGAGCAAGAAACTAATTAACATTTTTATATGATACATATAATGGCACGGCTGAAATTCTAGTTTACTAAATTCTATCAAATTTGTCTAAGCACTACTGATGATTTTCTAATTGGTCCAGCACATCGACGGCCATATAGTACGAGAAATTCATAGAAACAAATGTCATTACCCATTTTAATACTCAGAAATTAAAGTATATGAAATGAAATTTTTGAACTATAGGAATATATTAATATCCCTTTTGGACGTAAATTTGAGATATGATAGTAAAACAATAAATTAATGTTAGTCACACAAAAAATATGTTAACCCTAACCTATCATCGTTAGCATGCCAGTCTGTAACATAATAAAATAATATACAAAGTAATTACCCTGCAAATCAGTGGTACTGTGACCTGTTTCACAAAATTTTAATTAAATATAAATCCTAAGTTTAGTAATTTGCTCGGATAATATTAGATCGATTTTAGCGCTTAGCCAATCAAAATTAAAGTATATAATAAAATTTGGATTTTATCTTTAGTTAACATTTCGAGAAACAGAGCCCAGCTGGTTAAATAATTGATTATCTGAGTTGCATATATTTCCTGCTCTTATATTGTTTTACGGTTTATGTAACATATAAAAACAATTAATTTGATAAATTAGTATTATGTGAGCTATTCCACTCCTGGGTGAGTTGTAAAGCCACTTTTTTTATAGAAACCAATAGAATATTTCTAAGAAATACATGTTTTTGTCTCAATTTTTATAGACCCTCTGAATCTGCAGATCAAGTGGCATTCTAATTCCATCCAACCAGGTAATTTTAAATGGAATAACCAGAACTTTCATGATTTAAAATACACTACAATTTTAATAAACAGTGACATTATAATGGTTCTTTTAACACAAAACAAATGTATATTCTTGAATCTCATCATGAAAGAATATAATCTATACTACATACATGGGTGTGGTCTATTGGATTAAAATAAAGTCAACTAACAGCTACCAGGTGGCTTTATGTCTTTGTGCTACAGTTTTAATAAAATCTTCATGGCTAGCGTAGAGTTTTGTTTGTCTAGTTATGTCCATCCATTGTACTCCCATAGCATCATCACCTGGAAGGAAATTAAACATCTTCTCAATAAAATACCATATACAATCTCTTTCACAGAGTTAATGTGAAATCCTTCTTTTCATTATGCACAATATGCCTGACCTTTAAGTTTGCATGTATTATTGGTCACATCATATAGCATCAATAATGCGTGCAATGTTTACATGAGACATTGTAGTACAAGCTAGTCTGAGCAGAATTGGTACCTTTTACATATTTTATGCCTTCTCCCTTCGCGTACTATTTCATATACCCAGTTACAATAAATAAGAAATATATCTTATCCAGATCCAGATATACTAACAACATATTTATTTTTCTTAGAATTTAAAAATAGTTTTCAAATTCAATTTGCAGAAAAAAAACGTAATGTTGAGAGTTAATTTCATAACTTTGACCAGACTGTTAACAGATCATCATTTCAAAGATCATTTCAAATGTCGTAGTTAATCCCATATTTTTTACTTGTTTTAGCCAACATGTTACTTTACCTGCATTTAACTTAAATAGTCCTACACTATCTCCATTTTCATCATGGAAGTTCATAGCTACTGTTTCCATCCAGGCATTGTCTGTATTCCTTGGATCATCTACATAACCTTTATAAACCTGCCAAAGTATATTAAACATACTACTTTCTACAGAAAACAAACATACTATTATTTATTGAGATCAGTATACAACATTTCAATATACACCCACTCAACACAAACTAGGAGACTAACACATGGTTTGATTCTATTTCAGGTGTCTTTAACAGTGGGAGGAAACCATGGGAACTGGAGAAAACCCATGAGGTTGCACACTGACATGGGACAAGTGACACTACTCCTTGTCAGGTACAACCGGGGAATCGAAACCATGCCAATTGACTCAATGAGTGCACATGCTCACTATTCAATCATTCGACCATCCATCCCCATAGATAGCACTAATTATTATGATAACTCTAATGTACCTCTGTTCCTGAATGGAACAATTTATCTAATGATTTTTCTATATGCACTTTTTCTTCTGGTGTAGCTTCAAATGTATTAAGAGCTTCTTCTCCAAACTCTCTACGTAACGTCACTGATACAACTTCTCCAGCATCAACCATACCCTATTAATATATCAAAAAAAATACACTCATTTCAATTGATTTATCTTTTATTATTTGCTAACAGTAGTTATCATTCTAGTACATCCAACATCTATCAGACTACCAGGAAGTAATTAACAAACTTATTTGAAAAATAATTGTGTGAGTGATTGTATGTTTTGTAGCGCTATGAGATGTGGAATTAACATGATATAAATGGACATATTATTATATTTTTTATCTATTATATACTTGCATGGAGGTTTCACAGAGTATACTAATACATCAGGACTAGCTATACTGAGTGAATCTTAAAAAAAAAATCAAAAAAAATTTTATTCATGAAATTGTCACCATTCATCTTTCAAAAACTGGGATTATCTATAAATAAATACCTACCCCAGGTATAGCCCATTCTCCATTATCTTTTCTCTGTACAGCTACAAACTGTAATATTTTCTTCTCACTAGTCTTCCACCTGTATATATATATAAAGAAAGGATAAGCTCTGATAATCTCTCATTGGATTTCAATCAATTTCTAGTCCTAGTTTAAGACAAGTTCATATGGAATAACCTTTTTAATGTGGGTGACAAGTAAACAAAAAAAGATTTATGCAAATTAAAATTGAAAACTTCAAGGCTGTTTGTTGAGGTGGCACGTGATAAAGAGTACATTTTACGACACCACAAATGACATCAGACATGCTACATGTATAACAAATGAAAATGAAATGGGGTTTAACTTCTGCAACATGGTATTACATTGGAAAATTGAAACTGCAAAGATGTTCATTCATGAAGTTAAAATGCCAGCGTGATGAAGATTTAATATATATACAGGCATAAGTATTCAACAAATATATAGATTTAATGGAATTAATCAGCATTACTATAAATTAATAATCTTACCTTGTAACAATAGGATCGGCAGCATGATTTGGTCCCCACCTTCCTAAAGAACCACGGCCACACAATCCTGTTCGACCTTCAGGATTTCTAAAATTAACATATTATTCTTTTTAATCAAATCTTTGGGTATTATGGAGTATTTGAGATTTTTTTTATGAAAATAACTGAAAATAGAATTTCTAAGTTGTGGTTGACAAATTTCATTAAAATATAAGTATAGGCAAGGAACAAACACCCCCTAGAGGTAATAATTTTACAATTCTGAATTTTGATATGATTTTCCTTATGGTTAGATAAATAGCCCGAACAAGAAAAATCATTTGGACTCTGAGTATCAAGAGGATTCTGCCGTTGGTCGAGCTGAACAATCCCAGCAATTTAAAAAAAAACCTGCCAAACCTTTGAGATCTACAGAATAATTGTGCATGGACAGACCAACAGAAGGATGGCCAGTTGTGATGACAATTACTTATCGACAAAATGTTGACATATCAAAATCCCCTTTAAAGGAAATTCAGCTATCTATCAGGCTCAGAGTTCACAAAGCATTCACAGACTTAAGTTGAGAATTTGGTCAACTTTCAATCACTGTTCTTGAGAAATATCTTTGATCTAGAAATAGAAAACTTTGCACACAGTTTCCTATTGATGTATTTGATACATTAAAACAAAAAAATTATTATAAAGGGCTATATTTTAGTTAAAATAAGGTGAACAAGTTTGAGTAAATTCTCAACTTATGTCTGAGAATGCTTTGTGAACTCCGGAGTCAGATTAAGACAATGGTATAAATCTAATTACAAATAAATGATTTACCTTGGACATTTATTTACAATTTCATATTTTCCTGTAAAACTGGTTCTATTTATAACACCATCTATACAATTAAATTTAATTTCTGGAGCATTAGGTTCTCTGTAACAATAATGACATTATATAACAAAAGACTAGGCTGTATTATTAGTTTAATAAACCTTCAGTATGGACACCATCTATTTATATTGTCGAAATTATTAATTTGTAAGATAAATAGACAATAGGTAAACCATTTGTTTTTTCTCGGATGGGACGAAAAACCAAAGTCCCGTGTACACATTGGCGTGCAAGTAAAAGATCCCTTGGCAGTTGGAATTCGATATAAGTGTAGGCCATAGCGCCGCTGTCCGGGCAAAAATATCCCCCATAGCACACTGTATGCCAGTCTTAGCCCAGGTAAGGTGCAGAAGAGAAGAACGTTAAACCCCATTTCATTTGTTTTTTCAAGGTTTTTGTTAATCCGGACATGGATGAAATAATCAAAATCAACTAGTTATGAGAAAACATAGTAAATTCTATAAAATATTGTATGACAAATATACAGGGGGTCTGTCAATTATGCATATAACGTTAAGATTGTTATGAACTGCAACATTTTGTGAGAACAATCTTCGAAACATCACCTCAAAAGAATTAACAAGTGATCCTTGTTCTTCCATTATATTTGATAACAGTTTATTGCTCTATCTAATTAACAGAAGAGATGACTCATGTTTTCCTTTGGCGTTCGTCACTTCCGATTCAGGAAACCTGTATTACTCAGCTGAGTCAGCTATCTGACGCTGATCTCTGTGTTAAAATTATATTTGGCATGTGTTTAACCAGCTCTATCACAATATATGGTAATGACTGGCCCCAATGGCAATATGGTCCTTAAAGGGTTGGAAATAATTCCCATGATCGTATAATAGCGAGTTGATAACCTATTTCTTAGAAAATATAAAATTCTCACTTTAAAAGACATTCTAATATCCAAATATATATGCAATGCAAGGGAGAATAAGGTTGCCTTGGCAAGGGCATTCCTGTCTGACAATCTTCAAATTTCGTCTGACACGGCTTAGATTCACCGAGTCCAGCAATCACAGTTAATTATAAACAAGTATATATACCTGATATCTTTATCAGCCCATACAGGACCAGCTTTAACACCATCTGATGTAAAATCTACAGGCTTATATTCTGGAAATGGAACCGACCATGACACTTTACTATCTGGTACCACAAGTCGTTTAATGTCTTTAGTTCTAGGATATATAGCACAACGTGCTTTCTCATGCAACTTTTTATTCATGTTCATTGCGGCTTTAGAGCCTTTCCCTCCCATGAAATCATTTACCTGAAAAAATATAAGACGACAGATTTTAGCTATTTACAGGAAGAATATAATACCATTTCATCAACTACAGCCTATTAATCACTTTTACTATTATTATTTAAGAATTTTAATTAAAATTTGTATTTTGTTTGATTACACTTCTGTTTTTGGGATACTGTCAGAAATTCACTCAATATCCCTTGAATATAAGTTGAACACCATAGACAATTGCTGAATATAAATTAAATAATGCTTGATGTAGCATATATCAAAAATAGGTTTTCATGTTCATATCTACATAAAAGAACAATTTCTCTCTTCAACAGTTAAAGATACAATATTTATATTAGCAGTTAGAAAATCCCCTCTCTTGATCATAGAATGGGTGCACATCTCAATGGCGTTAAATCATTTCGATTCAAGGTAAAATTTTGAATTCTACTGATGTGTTATTAACTTATTTCCACTAGTTTTTGGGTAAACTCCATGATTCCATTTCACAGATTACTTTGGTTCCTTTACTAAATCTAATTTTATGCAGGCTTTGAATCGATTACAACATTATTTGAAGTGTGTTCCTTGTCTTGATTACAACATTATCAGCAAGGACAACATAAAAAAATACATGTGTGTTTATTGAACAAATTTCAACATTGACATTTCGGTAATATTATCAAGAACTTAACACTAAGAATTCTCGGAAATAGAAAACAGCCTGCGAACTCCTCAAAAAAAGAAGGAAATAAAATAGTTTAATGTCTCCTTCTACATTAGTAATATCTTTGAATGGTGCTATTGATGCCAATAATATCTAAAAGAATAGAATTCTGCTGATGTCAATATTAGAAATGTAAATCTATTATTACACTAGCAGACGGTTAGTTGATTAAATGAGTAATAAAATGATATAACAAGTTTTATTGCTGTTATATAACGTTTACACACTAAATACAGATTAAATGATTAAAGAGGAAGTCAACATTTCATGCTAGGTGTACATGTACTCATATAAAATCAAACAATCTTAGTGACCTTTAAACACAAATCCCACAAAGATGACATCTACCAATCGTGCAATCCAGAAGCAGAAGAGATCATCTACCAAACGATATGTTTTATAATAAATAAAGGGAAGAACTTCCCACTAAACCCAATCCATGTCCTAAGGTCAAAATGGGAAAGATGGGAAAGATTGCAAAATCATATTCTAAAAAACAGGAAGCAGCTTCGGCTCTCCTAGGCCTTGTCTGCGATATCACTTATGTGGAAGCAGACGTAAAACACCAAACAGAAGAAGTAGTGACCTTTACAAGAGCTAACTCAAACTAGTTCACAGCAGAATTCCAAAATAAAATTCAAAGCAATTTCTTTGAACTAGACATTTATTAACATGACAAGACCATAAGTCTATCACCAACTGGTTTCCGGGCTATTCGTGTTTCGAATATGCACCCAGGTGACACATATGGATAATTTGTAGATGAGCTAGGATTGGGGGTGTATAGCTCATAACTGTAGAAGTATCTGGTGAAGGCGGCTGCTGTTCATTAAAAGTCCAATTCCAAATTCATTCCAATATTTCTTTATATACAGTTTTTAAAATACATTATTTACAAAACATATTAAATGGGTACTAAACGTCCTAACTCCTAATCCTATCTCCTATCTCCAATATATTCATGTATCTGAATATTTCTCAAGTTTTGGTTCTCTGTATGTAGAGGTATTTAAAGCAACTAATTTGCATACAGACAAAAAGGTATTATTTCAACAAATCAGATGATAGATAAGTAAAAAGGTTAAATTGATATATATAAATAAATTCATTGGTTCAAGTTTCATAATAAATAGAATGTTAAAAAGCTTTAAGTCGTAAATAAAAGTAATTTAAAGCTTTGACATTTGAAAGCTTTAAGTCCTAAACAATGGTAAAAGCTTTGACTTGATTGTCACTGATATGACTATTGTTATTTGTATAACTTTTTGTTTAAGCCTTAAAGGCATCAAAGATTATAACACATTCCGGACTAATCAAGCTTTTAGGCAATTGTTTAATTTATAGACTTTAAATAAGTTTAAATCAAAACATTAACATTATAAATAAAGACAGAATGATAAGCTATATGTCTCTATACATGAATAAAAGGTTGATAAATATATTATGAATTTTTAAAGTAAAATTTGAAATAGAACTAAAAATTAGTATCACTATTCGGTGATAAGTCTCTGATATTAAGTAGATTAGTATGGCCAGGTAGTATTTAATATTCATTCACCCAATTTTAAGGAGTAGACTTACATTATAATCTGGGCACCCCAGATGGATTATCTATAGTAAGTTCACAAAGGTCAGCTATGAGAGATTATAGACAATAGTAGTATAAACAATACATAATCAAGTTGTCACCTCACTAAATGAATTGATGGATGCCACTATATATATACTCCCCCTTAACAACTATAAAATTTTATTAAGCTAACATAAAAATAATTATATTAGCTTAATAATGTATATATTATTATATTCAATAATGACGGATCACAGCTGATATTCATACCAAAAATATAGAAGTGAAAATAAAAGTTTCAGTTCACAATACAAAAGAAATTTCTAAAATAAACCGAACACCTGTGACCTGACCTCCATATTGAACACCTGACCAGGCCGACCTCCATCTTAAATCGCCAAACAAAATATAATTTGATATAGGTATATCAATAATAGGTGTTATATCTATTGGGACATACCTTGTCCTTGTGTAAACATTATAAGGCCAAAACCAATACCGAATTTACTTCTTTAGTACTTAGTTGCTCTGATTCTGATGAAAAATCAGTTAATCTCCATAGTTATATTACTTAAAATGACAAATCGCTCAGTCGACACTACACGTATATTTCATTTATCAAAATGCTGAACAACTGTAAATCAAATTGGTTTGGCCTAGATGTACATACAAGTTAATACAAGTATGTTTAGACATACTTAATTTATTGGTTATGCATGTTTGAAACAAGACTTAAAGATACATTATGTAAGAGAACTAAATCTGCATGTTGCAGGTCTTGTTTTTGGCTTCAAATGTTATACATGTATAATATTAGGTATTTATTCAGACGACAAGCCCATAATCAACTCTATAGACACCAGATGCCTGTGATTTTGAATGGATTGAAACACAGATTTAATAATTTAAAGTAAAAATGGAAAACAAAGACTTTTTATTGTCATAGCAATGGTGCTTTCAAGACTACCGGTATCTAGTTAAAACGTCAATCACAGGACCCATAACCTTGCTCAGAATAAAGTACTTTGACTGTTAAACTTTCAATATATTAATTTTTGATTATCTTTTTGGAAATTAATAAAACAAGAAAGAGCAGCGTTTTATCTAACCCTCACCAAAGAGTCTCTTTTACTATAGCAATATATCAATGATTGGCAAAACCTTTTTTTGATTTGACAATAAATTTTAAAACACTGATGTTCAAATTATATTCTAATTCTATTACTATTATGTAAAATTGTAAAAAATATTTTGTCAAATTATTGCTGAGATACTATATAAATAGTACATGTATATGTATGTTCTTTGTCTGCGATATATCACCTCCGTGGAAGTGGATGTAAAATACAACTAAGTCACTCTGTATATTCTGACTACAAAATGAAATAAATGCTGCGACTGTTCTAATAAAGAATGGCATACGCCATGTACAGTGTGCTACGAGGAAAATTGTGCCTGGATAGCAGTGCCCTGGTCTACTCTTATATTGAATTCCTACTGCCAAGAGATTTTTATGTGCACCCCGATGTGTATACAGGACCTCAGAGCCTTATTGATTTGCCTCTGTATGCAGTGTCACAGTACGCAAAAGAGGGAAATAAAAATAGTAAACAAGCACACTTTATTTATCTTTCGAAAAAAATGTTTTTATTGTATATATGTTTATAGAGTTATCCCATCACTCATCATTAATCTAATATACATGTTAGGCTATAGATAACAAATCATCTCTCAACCCTCTGTGTTTCAGTATATCTCAACGTTTTTAGCTACGTTCTTGTAGCTAGTTAGGCTACCGATCAGATCAACCCAATAAAATACTTAACATTTACCTATATTAAGCAAGTTCATATCACATAACAACACAAGGTGCAATTTTATGGATACACAATTACTTAGTTTGATACTAGGCAAGGTTTCGACCTATATCACATACCTTACTTGTAATCATCTCTCACTGGACAACAAGTGTTACTCACACCCTAATCATATTACCAAGCTTAAGGGGAAGTATTTTATATTTAACAGTATCAGTATTAAAAACATGAACTTACCCTTAGTTAGAGAAGGCCCTACCAAGGAAGCATTTCATTCAACAGTAGTATATTAACAAAAACTTATATCATTCATAACAGGTAAAAAGTTCAAAGCTATCAGTCCAAAATAACTATGTCTCACTGACTCAGTGTAAATATCTGAGGTAAAAAAATGCTAAAAGGTATGAATAAAATGTCCTACTAAAAACCCATTCCAAACAATGACAAATTTATACCTTTTTCCAAATATATCCCAACAAAAGGGCACTAACTGTTCCTATTATGAAAATTCTTGTGGCTAAAACTTTATTATCTGAAGGCATTTTAAGCAGGCTTATCTCCAACTACATGCATGTATTGCCCCAATTAATATCTAACTATTTCACTAGTATAATCAGGGCTACTATAAGCTAAACTTGGGGTTTTGTTTTCTTTGTGTATACTAAATATAATTATGGTTTGGTTGCTGTTGACAACTGTGTAAATAAATTGCATCAAGAGTTATTAATCTATAACTTATTCAATCAATAAAGGAGTGTAGTACTACAAAATTTATCAGTATTGTGTATATACACACATTGTTATCTCACACTATCTGATTGAAAGTTCATCTATTAATAGACCAGACCAGAGATCAATGAGCCATGAGGTCATACGGCCAAGAGATTAATGTTATGACTGGATAATAAAGGCTTATTTGGCTAAGGATTTGGAAATTACATATATAAAGTTCTATAGACCAAATGTAGATTTAATTTCTTATGGGCAAAATCCTGTCCCCTTCTCTCAAATATGGCACTACATGTATGTAATGGGTGTTTATATAGGCTACATGTCAACAATGTTACAATATATATGTAGTCATCATCTTCTATTACTAGTCAAAGGCATACATTCTAGCTAGTCTACAAGGCATCAGTTCAATTTAAATTGGACCATACTCCACTTTCTTGGGGTTGTGGATGGGGTTGTTTCCATTGCGGCAGTGATGGAGATACTGTTACACGGTTCGAGGCAACAAAATATTAACCAATCAAGGCCTAACCCCTTGCATTAATTTTGAAACCCATATTGAAGTGTGGAAACCGTAAAAAATGTGACTGTAGATGCAAAATCAGCCTTCTCTCGGCAATGGTATAAGTTAGAAATTATTTTGTTAAATCGGCCTGATTGTATATCACCACAGTCCACACTATTAGTTAAAAAGATATTAGTAAACAGTTACCTTTGAATAATACCGCAATCTATAGCCTACAGTTCACCATCTTTTAATATCTATATGTTTGTATTGACTTGGGGTACCGGTATTTGATGAGTAGAAAAAAGAATATAAATGATGTCATTTCTGGTGACCAATAGTCAATAGGTTACATGTAGGCCTAAATTACAGTAGCAGTAGGCATCAAATAGTGAAAATTTTATAACAAAACGATCGAAAAATATTTTATTCTTTAGAAAAGTGACTCCAACAAAATTGTCTATTCTTGGAAATGGAAAAAAATTCAAAAGGATTCAGACATGATTTCATTTTGATCTTATCTACATATGTATCAACGCTAATTGTTTATGAATGTTTAGAATAAAAATATTAAAAAATTAAAAAGTTGTGCCTTGAAAATGGTTATGTTGTATCTTTTAAATCAAAATTGTGGGAAAACGGAATATGAAAAACCGCCCCTGCCTAGCTCTCACCTGTTCATTTATTATGAGAGCTATCCAGATATATCAGCTAACTTTTACGGCTAGCCCCCGGATCCATTCACTCTTTTTTGAATTGTTTTTTTGTTTGTTTTGTTTGCTGTTTCGGAGTATGATGTCTTGTCGTTATGTTTGTCCTTTATGTAAATCATATGTGGCGCAGTCCCTCTGCACTAACTATTAAGATAAAAGAATAGTTTGTCTTGATTTTTGTTATAGCTAATGATGTCATCGGGAATTATATACCGGTACTGTTAATTCTGTATCAATCAGATAATTATTATTCAGTTTATACGCTAAAATTATCTCCAAAGGGAGATAAATGTAAATATTTTTTTATATATTTACAGCTGATAAATATAGCAACAGAATGACAACTCCAGGTATGTCACTAAGCAATTTTCGAATCAAAGTAGCTCCTTGACCATAAATCAAATTAAATGATGCAAAACAAACCTTCGTTCAATAACATGCTCTCTAATTATTGAGAACAATCAGTGATATTCTTTTAGTTCAAATGGATATGGCTGAATGTAAAGCCTTAGCTAAAAATGAACTGTATTGTGATGAACCTAATATATAATAATAATAATAATGTATTTATATAGCGCCTATTATCCAGTAAAGTTCTCAATGGTGCTGAGTTGTCTGACATGAATGGTGTTATCAAGAGAGATAGACAAATGGGGTTTAACGTCCACTCAAACAAACTAGGTCATTACGAGACTAACATATGGTTTTATTTTATTTCAAAAATTTGTTTGCGCTTAGGGTTTTTTAGCAATGGGAGAAAACCATAGGTCTTAGGGAAAACCTATGAGGTTGGACAGGCGACCCTACTCCTTGTCACGTACCATACAACCGGGGATTCGAAACCACGCCAGTTGACTCAATGACCGGCAATCCAACCCCCCACCTAATATATCTATGAAACTTACCTGAAAAATCAAAAGTTGAAGGATTTGATATCTGTGTTGCAACACTGCTACCGCAATAACAGCTAAACCAATATATACCGGTAAATATTGATACATTCAAATCCAATGAACACAAACAAGAATTAAGAATCCTCAAACATTTGTTTGTTCACAATTGTACTGAAAAATAGATATAAATTTTTTAGGTAGGTTAATAAATGCTGTCTGTTCTTTTTCTTTCTTAGTATCACTACAGTTTCTCTTTGTTAAAACTAATCTGATCAATTAGGGTGTAGTATTATATAGCCCTTTTTCAAATTGCAACACCTGCGAAATTCTATGAAAGACATCTGATACTGATACTGATAGCAATAATATATTATAAAACTTCACTACGGCAGTTTATAGTTCAGCTTGTTGACGATCCTACTTGCTATAAAGCAAAGGGCATGTTTCATCTGTGACAGTCTGTGTTTTGATTTTTGGCCATATTATGAGTGCATTTGAAGATGATTTCCATAGAATTTATTACAAGCAGCCATATATAATTTCCAGATCGATAAAAACCCAAATGTACATAATAATAATATATATTTCAGAAGTAAAAAAAAAGCCATATTCCCATAACCGATTCGTTTTCATTGACTTTGGCTGACGTCGTCATTTCTGATTATTTTTTATCATTTGGTCAACTTTTATTATTTGTTTTCTTTATTAATTACAGATCCATGAACTCTTTGCCTTATCGTGACTCGTGTTGCTTATTCTAATATGAAAATAAAACAGAATAAATCTTCCGTTCAGACAAAAAGATGTTTAAATTTTTCAACTTACACTTTTCTTTTTCTGGTAATGATATTAGTAGTCTATTAGAAATTCGATATTCGACTCTCATTTTACGAGCTTTAGTTGTACCTGACAATTGCTATAGTACCTGGTAATTTGAATATGTGTAATAAAATAACTTTAAAAACGGCAAAGATGGCAATATGAAATGACAGGTTAAAGTTGGGTTATAAATAAAATAAAACCAAGTACGAACAATCCAAACCATCAGACAAAATTCGAAGTCCTAAAAAAAACGGTATACGGAAAATAGTGTAATATAGCAAAATAGTGTAATCAGCTTATGGACTGTTCACCGTGTACAAAATACACGACAAACAATGGTAACAGGTGACCGGAAGAGTAAGCTTACGCTGCTGACATGCCACACCCGCCATAGCTGCATTCAAACTATCAGACGAAACCTGGCAAAACAGCGTGATTCACTGATTGGCCCATGGACTATCAATGACAGCCTACAGTGGGGTACACCGGTTGTGTTCCCAAAACACACGGTACAGACAAAAGTGTAATCGGGTAGAATAGTGTAACCAAGATATGGACTGTTCACCATGCACAAAATACACGACAAACAGTGGTAACAGCTAGGTGTCCGGAAGAGTAAGCTTACCCGCTGGCATGCCACACCCGCCAAAGCTGCATCCAATCTATTAGGCGAAATCTCGGTAAAATAGCGTGATTGGCCAATGATCTATCGGTATGCAAAATACACGTGATGAACAGTGTTAACAACGTAGTAGACCTATATTATCAGGGATATAGTATACCCGTCAGTGAAATGTCAAAAATAATAGTCGAAAGAGACATGTCATATTTACCAATCAAATCAATATGACGGCCATAAAACTTTTTAAAGGTTTTAATAAGTTTAGTTCGTAAGTATTCCTGTAGATCAAATGCCTCGATCTACTTAAAAAAAATCAGAATAGAATGAACAAACTCTCGCGTAACGAATTGGTTGAGACACAAACACTCCATAAGCTGGTGATATTGGAATGTCACTACTAATAAATGGAAAGTTAACAATAGGAAAGTCAAAGTCATCACGTTTATCGTACAGTTTAACACTAAGTTTATGGCAATTGTCAAAATCGAGACGCAGATCCAAGTAGGAAGCGTAATTGTCACTTTCAGTAGTGTTTTTAATTTCGAGCTCATCAGGATATATGAATTCTATATAATCACTGAATTTTGAATATCGATAAGTGAAATTAAAATGTCTAACTAATCGTTTGTTGGATTTTACGAGTGCCTGCATGTACTCGGTCTCGTATGAATAGAGAAACAAATCAGCATGCAAATGTGCACAGTTGATACCCGTGGGGATACCTACCACTTGCTGATAAATTTCCCCTCCAAATTCAACAAGATATTATCTATTAAAAAATCCAACATCTGAATTATCTTGATGTCCGTGAACTTATTTTTGGAATCACTATTGTCTAACAAAATATGTGGAATTGTAATTAAAAACTAAATATTGATATCTAGCATGACCCGATTTAGTGAAAAGACACTGTGAATAATGTCTTTTGACCGTGTTTTTAATTTGCTATGGGGAATTTTAGTGTACAAGGTAGAAAAGTCAAAAGTTTGTATAGATGAGACTGAAGCAAGTGATCTAGATTGCAAACCATCAAGTAATTCTTTGGAATTTTTCAATATCCACATTTGATTGATACCACTACGAGAGTATATTTTGTCGCAGTTTATTTGAAAACCCTCTTTCACTGCCGTTAGTATAGATGTCAATACTTTTGAAAGTGGTTTTGTGGAACAACGGGATGAACCTGCTATAAAACGTTGCTTGTGGGGATTTTTATGTAGTTTAGGTATCCAATATAGCAGCGGCAGATCTGTATGGGTGTCACCACATGGTGTACCAATTGAAGTGGGTACAGATCTGTGATTGGATATATTTCATCCTTACTTAGAGTAGAGCGTTTATACGTAGCACTGTCAATTGGTTTCCCGAAATTTAGTTCTTTGAGCAGACAGTCATAATAATACTGTTTACATATAAACACTAGGTTATTGGACGCTTTGTCAGCTGGCACAATGACATACTTGTTATGTAAGGCGTTATATTATATATTCCCATGGGACAAGCAAGTCCGCCCGGGCTCGAAAAGTTTTGAAAGATACATCTAATGTCATTTGGTGTATATCCGAGTTAACTGGGGGCACTGCGTTACCCTTTGACATGACTAAGACTTGTGGAATTTGTCTAGCCTCGTTCTTCGAGACCTTTGTTACAAATGGCGCTGAAGTGATTTATGGTACACGATTCGTGTACCAATGATAAAATGTTTATTTTGTCTTAAATATTGGATATCGGAAGCCCATCTTTTCCCGGTAAGAGCACAACATCGATGTTGATTTAAAGGAGCTAGATCGCTAACATTTGGGACCTAAAAATTCACAAAAGTGGTTACATTCAATGGTTTCCGTGTTTATTCCAATTTTGTTCAAATCAGTTATGTTTGGCGAAAAAAGCAAGCAATGTCAATCATGTGCAAAATTCTAGCGTCTAGTTATTCCAGTCTACATAACTCCGTTTGACTTGGTCTCTCCATACAACTGGGACTGAAGTGCATTGTGTATCGGATATCAGAATCTTCTTTACTAGGTACGTTTACATCATCAATGTTGGTGTAATTTGACCAATAATTCGTATTTTCGATGTCGACGATTTTGGAGGATTTTTAGTTACGGACTTAGTTCCTTTAAACTGACAAATAATTTGTTTTTTCAATGTCGAAGACTTTTGGATAATATTGAGTTAAAGACTTAAATTAGAGCTACTTTAACACAACATATGGCATTCCAAATACTACGTTTTTGTTTCACTGATGTAATAATAATCAGATGAACACGATTTTGACAGGACAATATAAAAAAGCAAACAAATAGAAAAAAACAACGTGAGAATCAAAAGTCAAAATATTATCAATACCCCAAATCATGTTGAACTGGATTCAAATGAAAAGGAGCTCAGCAAAGGGATACCCTGACGGCAACAACAGCCCAAAGTTGGGACCCATGGTACAAAGGCCGGGGCAGGTGGTTTATAGGTTATAGGATAATTCGCCAAAACCCTAAAAATTGGACTGACAGAATCTGCTTCCAATCCTACACTTTAGTAACCATGCTACTAGGTACCAACATTCAGAAAAAAATGCTGGGTTATTTCTACTTTACGATCTTCTACAATGCATCCGTGTATTTTTTAAATTTATACAAACCTTTTTAAAAAAAAAAAAACGCACACATTACTATGCATCCCTCTAGACTTCATGCCCCAATCTGAACGACAGACTCACCCTACCTGCACGTTAGTTACGTACGTTCAGGCCCCTGCACAATTGTCCCAGCTGCCCCCTTCCCCCTTTCACAGGCATGCGACTTATTTCATCCAGACTTGATTGTGACATAAAAGTACCTGTACAATACAATGTGAAAATTGGAAATGTTAAATGATACTGCAGGAGCCCGAATCCTGATTATTGACATCCGCTGGTTTTAAAGACGTAAGACTCTTTTAAAGGGATTACGGACATAACTACGATCCAACCATTAATAAGGCCAATACATCCGGTCATAACAGCCAACTCCTGCTTCATTATGATATTTTGCAGTTCTTTTGATAAAGAATTCACAAATCCTAACTTAGGCATAGGCCTGGGGGCCCAGGGCCCCGCAGTTTAGGAAAACCCACGGTTCGTGGCAAAAAGGGAAAAAAAACAAATTCCTGATGAAATTTTCACGGCAATCGATCTAGCGGCGTGAGGACAGAGACTTAGCTATCCCTCAACCTTCTCTGTGTAGTTCCACTCGGTGATTGGTCTTGGCTTCTAGATTTGTACCATGTGTACTCATTCCCCATTCGGAATTGAATAGATTTCGTTATGATACAGATACTTCAAACGTCTTAATTTATATTTCTTATACTTCAAAAATATGTTTTAGAATTTATTTTGTTGGAGGAAAAAAGTTAATATTTTGCCGAATTAAGACGCAGAGACGTCATCTCTATCAGTGATACTAGCGGCCAAGCGAATATTCACTGCGGGATCAGTTTGGTACCTTACATGTACAATGTATTAATCTTTCGGGGCTGTGTTTTAGGTATGTGCGTGTCTGTGTTAAAGCGAGAATTTCACATTTTCTTAGAAAGTCAAAACATAATTTTTTCTATGTATTTTGATCAATAAGTTATCAACTCAATATTATACGACCATGGGCATTATTTCCCACCCTTAAAAATCATTGACAATGCAATAATAACACAATTACCTCCCTGTTTTCCTATTCCCTCCACTGAATAGCTATGTCTAAACTTATGATTTTGAAGTTGAAAATGATATTTCTGCCAATTTCTCAGCTGGCAATAGTGAATTATAGGATTAATATCGGATTATTCTTTAACAAGGTACGTAGGGCTGTTTATGGATAGGCCTACCATCTATTTTAAGGCTTTATTTTAATTAACTTTAAAACAAGCCAATAGTGGGGCTGATGTCCCCCGCCGAAATCCCCAAATAAATAGATGACACATATTAATTAATCGCACATTAGGTTTTTTTCACAAGTATCAAGCAACCAAACTATACACTAAGTTTCATCACTCTCTATCAAATAGAATCAAGATAATCTTTGTCCCAAAAAAGCACCGACCAAAGAAATTGATTACCTCGGCTTAACTTTAGCTCGAAATGTTAATCACTGAACTCAGCAGAACGTGCTCATTATCGAACTTAGTCAAGGTATTGATGTAATGAAACTATACACCAAGTTTTACCACTCTCACTTAATTAGAACTAAAGTTATCGTGTCCCAAAGCCTCAACTAATCTAATTGATTAAGAAGGAAATTTATTGTGTTCCAAAGTCTGGACCAATCAAATTGCTTATCGCTCTGCTTACTCTCAGCAGAACGTGCTCATTATCGAACTTAGTCAAGGTATTGATGTAATGAAACTATACACCAAGTTTTACCACTCTCACTTAATTAGAACTAAAGTTATCGTGTCCCAAAGCCTCAACTAATCTAATTGATTATCTCTGCTTACCATGCCCATCTTCGAACTCTATCAGGGCACTGACCTTATAAACACCTTCACCAAGTTTGAACGTTCTGGCTCAAATATAAGGGGAGTTATTGTGTTCCAAAGTTTCGGCAAATCAAATTGCTTAAAGCTCTGCTTACCCTGAGCAGATAATGCCCATTATCGAACTTAGTCAAGGTATCGATGTAATAAAACTATATACCAAGTAAGTTCATCACTTCCACTTAATTAGAACTAAAGGTATCGTGCCCCAAAGCCTCAGCCAATTAAATTACTAATCTATACTTACCCTAAGCAGAAAATGCTCATCTTCGAACTCCATCAAGGTATTGCCCTAATAAACACCTACACAAAGTTTGAACATTCTAGCTCAATTAGGAAGCGAGTTGTTGTGTCCCAAAAAGTGTGACAGACGGACGGACGGATGCTTTCTTCGAAAGGCGGGGGACAAATATGAAATTGTGGAGGTACTAGTCCGTTTCCACCCATATTTGACGATATCGCAGGCAGCCGCACTCATTTGAATCCAAATGTTTAAAATCTAATAGTCGCCCAGCTTCAATGGCGCACCTGTTGATCGTGTTTGTCACGAAATATGGTTTTAGTGTAAGAAGAATCGATTGCGGGGAGGTAACTCTACCATTTTAATCTAAAAATAATTATAGTTGCTATGACAATTTGTAAACACCTTCAAAATAACTACAATCGGCACTTTTATAATTAATTTAAATTGGAACGGTTATAATAGAATCTACCTCCTTTTCCGGTAGATTCATGTCCTAATCATATTGATAACCGAATTTACAATTACATGTAATTTGTAAAGCGCAAGAACTGGCAATTTTAATTGTGACATTTATTATTGGAATCAACCGTAGTATCTTTGGAGCCAATCAATGACGCCTTTACTAACGTTAGTATATAGACGCATAGATCGAGTTATAAAAATAGTTATATATTATAAATCTATGTATAAATCTTGTATTGAAACCAAGGAGTATAAATAGATTTATATCTATTTATAACTCTACGGAGTCAACCAACCATATCCATCAACGATAACTCTTTTGTACAACCGGAAGTCGATAGACTGTTCAAGGTCAAGAGCAAATGCTGCAATATATTTTGCAGATTTCTCGTGAAAGAAGCTTCAGTACCTTTTTCGCACTTTATTTATCTACACGTAAGTGAGGGTAACAGAATTTCAGAGTTGTTTAAAATTAACCTTTTGACATAATAGACAAATTGAGCCTGTCATTTGATATGGAAAAAGATAAAACATCTTTTTGGGTGATTGACTCGGCCGCCACACGGTCCTTATGTAAGTTATGTTAGTGTAGCATTCCGTAGGACACTGGAGTTGTATTTTTAGGCTCGGGTAGGAATTTGACATTGTGTAGGGGGGGGGGGTGGTAAAGGCTAAAAGCTATACTAATTGCAGATGTACGGTAAATCTTGTGACGTGTCGTACTCGTAATTTTCAAGGAACGCTGGCTTTTAGACCTGACCTGTTTAGAGATGATTGTGATTGTGTGGTTAAGTCCAGTGACCAGTAGACGTAGAATTGGAGAATTTTATTATGTCAATTCATATCACACTTTGACTTATGACTTATGTCAATCTTGATCATAATTAACATTTAACTCTGGGTTTTGATCGATGGAGGCTAGCATTTATAACGATGGTTTGCGATCGACGCCCTTGGAAGTGTAGGCCTATAGCTACCGGTAGTTGCAAAAGAGTGAGAATCAGCAACAAAATCACCAAAGTAAAGTTAGTTCGCCCCCAACACAGCCAGAAATCATGGTTTTATAAGGAAAATTGAAGTTGAGGAGCTGGTCACTAAAAAGAAGATCCTGGATTTGATCCCAATACTTGGCGGATAAATTATATACCTTGTATAGGGTGCCTCATGCGCCGAACATTTTCCCTACTAAAAGTGGTACTCGACACAGTGAATGTTCACGCTTCAGTGGCTTGTCTCAAAGTAATTTCTGGCTACTCTCTCTCACTATCTTTAAGTCTATGTATATAGCCATCGCACGTAAAATTCTCAACACATCTATCAACTATTACAGCCATAAAAAATATATTGTTGACGGTTCTGAATAGCAGTAATATTTAGCCCTTTTGTTATTATGGCAGATTTGGAAATTACATTCGCTTTATTTTTTAAATTGCTTTATCATTAATTATACCATTAGGAGCTCAAAAGTGTCTGGATGTTATTGATGACACTCATAACCATTTTTCAGTCTATTATCCATCAATAGTTAAATGTTCAATTATTATCCATTGAAAGTTAAATGGTCAATTAGTCATAGCTTATTAAGTACAACATCGCCTTTATTTAGTGAATATTATTTACAGTAGGTCAATTTTAAACCTTGTGTATTTTAGAAAATATAATTATTTTGTTTATGAAGCTAATATATTAGCTTATTGTGGGCGTATGCTGCTATGCTGACAAGCTTTGTTTGTATGTTTCAGTAAGAACAAGTACCTTCACAGATCAAGATGGTTGTTATGTCACGGTTTGCAGAATCTCTACCTGAGGGTTATGGCCATGTGGTTTTAATTGGTGCTGGAAGTATATTTGTCAACATGTGGATGGCCATTAATGTTGTTCGTGCAAGAAAGAAGTTCGAAGTTGAAGTAATTTTAAGACATGTTTTAGTCACATTCTTGATCTTGATCTTAAGGGCATTGAGCAGTCTAAACTGCACATTTTATAGGTAGCACTGTAATTTTTGTTGATTAGATATGAGATTTTTTGTTATTTAGGGGTGATAAACTACAATACTTATTATTCACCAAAAAAGTGTCAGTTTTATTTACCAACTATGTTCAAACCTTGGCCCACAAGCATGAACAGGACAATTTTTGGTTATAGACTGGTTTGTCTGGTACCTTTGGAAACGCAAAAAATTCTATTAGTACATGCTAAAAGTAAAAGGAGATATTGATCCCCCCCGTACATTGAAAGTAGTGGTTATAAGTTTATTACCTAATGAATTACTATAGGGGGTAAACTGGGGGAAGGTAATCTTTATATTTACTGAAAGAAGGTTCTTGGATGATCATTAACATGAAAGCTGTATTTGTCACAGTGTGTCTCTTTGTTTTCTTGTAGTATCCAACACTTTACAGCCCAACAAGTAAAGAATTTAACTGTATTCAGAGAGCCCACCAGAACACGTAAGTTTTATTTTATTATTTTCATGTTTATGGTCACCTAGTCAGAAGAAAATTTGATTCTCTGTCTATGATACTTAATGAATGAAATGGGATTTAACGTCTTACACTTCTGCACCTAACCTGGGCTAATTGAAGACAGGCATACACCATACAGTGTGCTATGAGGAAAATTTTGCCCGGGCAGCAAATGAATTCCAACTGCCAAGGAATCTTTTACGTGCACGTCAATGTTTACATGGGACCTCGGTCTTCACCCCATACGAACGAATAGGAGCTGTCCTTGTCAAGCCCGTCGTCTGCATCACTGACCAGGGGAAATCACGCCGGAAAATCGAGATGAACTTTCTCAGCCAATGCAGGGATCGAACACCCAACCTCCTGGCTAGCAAGCCAGCGCCTTTCCCACTTAGCCATGCGATCCCCTGCCTATGATACACATCTGATCAAAGAGAAATTATCCTAGGCCAAAGGATAAGTAATAATACTTACTTTCCAAGCCCTGTCATTCTTTAATTAAACTCAAACTCAAATATTACTAGCATCTGTATAATACCACAATGGAGATTCCTTATTATACTACATTCTATTTCTTCTATTCTTAATTTTAAAGTCTAATTAGTTTACTTTATATATTTTGGTAGTTTGGAAGCTTACCCACAGTTTTTAATGCTGTTATTTGTTGGTGGACTCCAGTATCCTGTAAGTTAGATAAACTATCCTGCATCAAATTAATATCAATTAATTGCAAAAATGTGTTGTGTAAAAGCTAAATCTTCCTATTGTAACGAAACACATACTTATGGAAAACGGCTACTAAGTATATATATGTGTTTTGTTGTTATTCTATCCAGTTACTAAATGCCATTTAAAGAACAATTCCTATTGCAGTTTGTTCTTTTTGCCCAAATGTTATATAAACTATCCTTTAGACACCATATAATCAACTTTCTAAATCATGGATGGTAGAAATTTAAATGGATTAGATTGCCAACAAGATTTAATAATATAACAATAAAATTGAAAATCAGGACTTAGTCTCATTGCTCCAGTACCATAACTACAATAATAAACAATTAACAATCTACACTACATCTTCTTTCACACATAACTTTGCTCAGAATAAAGTAATAATTTGAATCAAATTTTCAATATATTAATTTGTCATTATCTACTTTTGAGCTATAACAGCAAGAACAGCCAACTCTATCTAAATCTAACCTAATCCATCTTTAACAAAAACTGGTTTTAGTTGTTTTGGTTATATTAGGTGACACATAATCTAGATTTGCTGAACGCTAGAAACCATATTCTTAGACAAAATGTATCTTGTTATAGTTCATGATAATTTAATTGCACAATTTACAGTCAATTTGTTCACAGCATCTGATTTATGAGCTTAGATTGTAGATTTCATTTAATATTATATGTTGATTTGTCTCCCTTGAAAAATTAATGCCCAGTCTTTTGATAAAACCAGTGTTGACATATTATAGATAAGCAATGTTCTTTTCCTATGTAATAAATACTGAACATGACACTAAAATTAGTGAACTAGCCCCCTTGGAAATGTAATTGTATGGAGCTTGCTCTATTATTTATAGAAATAACACATTTAGGCAACTCAAAGCGATTTAGGAGTTTAGCTCCTTTATGTTAACCCTTAGAAAACCCGAAATGCCCCAAAACTGGTTTGACGTATCGCATATACCTGAAATGTAGGTTTTGCAGCTTGGGGAATGTCAAGCACCAATTACGTTGACATCATAATTAATATGACGTCCTTTAAATCCAGGGAGAGACGTGTAACACCCAATGTATAATCAGGGTTCAAAGTGTTAAAGTATTAACTGGAATTGTGTTTCAGAAAATTACAGCTGTTACAGGTCTGGTGTATTTAGTTGGAAGAGTTGCATATGCTATTGGTTACTACACAGGAGGTAATGATAGTTTGATTATTATTAGGCTTTATTTAATATAAAATGTGTCCTAAAAAAACCAAGAACAACATGATATAATTTTAATAGCCAATAATTGTTTGACTGGCATTAAGTACAAAAAACAAGATTATTGCTATTTGGTTGTACATGTACGTGAGATTGGAATCGGAGGGTCTTTATGTCTACAAAAATCTGAATAACATAAAAAAAAATGTTTAACTCTTCCCAGAATCCTGGGTCCGGTTTCTTGAATTCTTAACTAAAGATAAAATCCAAATGTTAGTAGATACTTCAATTTGATTGGCATAGCTTTAAAATCAATCTAATATTATCCAATCAAATTACTAAAATTTGGATTTTTATCTCTAAGTAAAAATTTTGTGAAACTGGGGGCCCAGTTCTTGTTTAAATATGAGACATTGTTGCCTCGCACCAAAGAATTGTCAAACAGAGATCCAGAAATGAATTTAATTTATATATAAAGTTTGAGAAGGAGTAAAAATGTATATATAGTAATCAATTTAATTTCTTTATAGAGCCTGATAAGAGAAGATATGGAGGTATACCCTCTTCTCTGAGTCAGTTGGTCATGTTGGGTAATGTCATTTCTTTCGCATTCCATCAGTTAAGATGGACTCCATGCCATTAAAAGGTAAGATTTACTACAAACTATACATCTAGTTTGAGATACACAGATTTGAATTTTAGAAATGAAATGAAATGAGTTTCTACTGTTTTAAAATTTAACTTTGTGAGTTGTTTTAGGGTAGTTTCATTTTTGTTAGAGTAATTGCTAAGCATCTAATGTGTCATATCTATGAAATCCGAGATCTATTTCCGAAACTGTAACTTAATTTGGATATCAGTATTTAATCTGATATGTACAAAGTGGTGGACACATTAGCCGAATCATATGACAAATTCAATCGGCGCCAAATTTTATTTGGCCAGTCAATTGTATCACCATTCACATCACATGATTAAACATGGCAGCGACCATGTCTTCAAACAATCATGTGACTTCTCAATATGAGTGGATCATGAAGCGGACATACTATGCAAATCTATATCAAACCTGACACACTAGGCAAATCTATCAAACCTGTTTGATTCGACCAAATCTGCTGAATGACGAATGACCCACTAGGCGAGTTCGAATACGATTGTTTCGGCTAGTGTGTCAACTGTTTAAGAAATATAACATTTTATTGAAATGGGACCCATTTACAGGGTGACACAAAAATATATTTACTTTATTTGATAGTTACAGCTTACACCCTTCAAATTTTCTTCTTGTCCTTGTGTTTGTTGGTGCTGTCATCCTTCAATAGTTTAACTATTTATTTATTTTTTTCAATTTCAGGAAAGAATGTCAGGATTTAGATATATATATTAGGTGTTTTCTATACTACACAATGTAAATGTTTATATTATGTACTTGAAGTATGTAAATTAAAAACACATAATTATACATTTGTTTAATATACCCATATATATTTGTTAAACATTTTAGTTTAGGCTTTATTTAATTAGGCCAATCTTGTCTAGTAAATTTGTATCCATGTGCTAATGAATTTTTTTTAGAATTTTGTAATTTGTGCTCAAGACATAAACATAGTCTAACTAATAAATGTGTCATTTGACAAAATAATTGACTATTATCTATATATACATGTTTGTGACTGTTATTTGTCTGTTCAGGAGTTGGCAGTTTCACTGGAACTGCTGTTATTTGTCTGTTCGGGGGTTGGCAGTTTCACTCAGACTGCTGTGAGGCTGAAATTTGGGGTATAAGAGCAGTTGTGGTGTTGCCATACCACTTTGGGAATTATACTTCTTTCGGCTCAGGGCTATACCTATGTAACACCAGGTAATCTGTTTGTACTTAACATGTAATTTTGTATAGATTAAATAATTGTGACCGTGGTGATCCACAATAACAATGCTTAAGATGCGTCACTCGACCGTTGTCATTAATATACAGCTGGCACACTAACAACAGTTCAATCTTGATAAAGCTCCTCTGGATTTTACAGATTGTGAAAAAAACAGTGTCTTGTTGTACGGATGGGACAAAAAAACTGCCTTGTGAACATATCGGCATATATGATCCAATAATAACAAACAAGCCATCTATGACAAGTAAAAATGTATTTCAGTTGTTTTATAATACAATATGTAGCACATTCAATGATGACATATTTACAAAATCATAAAATACCAAGCTGATCTTAATGGCATTAATTATTATGATAGAAATATATACAACATGGCTATATCTTTCTCATTCATATAAAACACTACTATTTAAATAAATCACTCCAAACCTCACACCTAAATTAACACTGACATGCAAATAAACAAACTTGGTTTTTACAATTTTATTGCAAAAAAATGTGATCGGCTTTAGGCAAAAAAAAAATTCTACCAATTATCTTTGGGTCATTAGTATTAATAAAATTCATCCAAGGATTTCCAACTTAAAAGGGATTATCCCAATTTGAATGGAGTCTCAAACATAAAGGTCTTGAGTTCCTATAGAATTTTAAGCATCAAAATAACGGTGTATTTACCTTGTCTCAAAATTTCAGCTCAAAATATTGAGTCGTTTGGAAGTGAAAGTCAGAACTTCTTATCCGGACACGCAGCCCTTTTAAGGTAACCCTGTCAATATTTTTGTTGGGTGACCGGATAATTGACTTTTACAAAATAAAGTCTGGTTTGATCCCCACACAGCATAATACAATTTAGGACACCGGTCTATATTTTCAGATGAAGACAGGGGTGTAAGTTGTTTGAAATATCACGTATATGGAGTTAGTTGCTCAGCTCTGAGATTTTGAGGGATTTGAATACAAAATAAAGCAGTTTTATTATCCAAATTGGTCCTTTTAAACAAGAAATGAATGCGAGCTTTTACTAATCGGGTTAATTTCAATATGATGTGTCCTACAGCTTTAACAACTGTCTACACCACGGTGATATGATGCCATATAGATTAATTATGTAAGAGCCAAATAGGCCTATTGCAGGTCATTATTTTTGCTTCAAGTCTTATAATCAACTCTCTCTACAACATCAGGTGGCAGAGATTTAAACACAGTCGCCATTTAATGATTTAATTTAAAAATGACGAAGCTAAGTCTTGAAAGACAAGTGCTGTTGTTACGATAAACAATCAATGCGACACAATAACACTAATTATGGATTAACAATTACTGGTTTATTAGCATGCACGGTTCGACGATGATACTCTCGACTTTATCAAGCAAGTGATAAAGACGAGAGTATCATCGTCGAAACGTTTCATGTTAATAAACCAGTAATTGTTAATCCATAAA
Source organism: Patella pellucida (assembly GCA_917208275.1). NCBI lineage: Eukaryota > Metazoa > Mollusca > Gastropoda > Patellidae > Patella > Patella pellucida. Next base: position 49,069,694 of record OU795041.1, on the reverse strand, counting down.
TAGTGTTATTGTGTAACTGTTCAATAACTAAATGCCACTTAAGTCAAAACTTCAATATAATTATGGAATTTTGCATATTATATTGGAAATGACAATACTCTATCTAAATCTTTCATAATAGATCTGTTTCAAGCAGGGGGGATATATCCCAGACAATTCGATAGGCATGTTGTCTATTCTTAAATAAAGTATTATTTAATTGTCTTGTCAATCAGTAGTATTGTCAATCATAGCACTCCTCGAAACCTATACAATAATAGATGGTAAATATCTTACTAAGATAAAAATTACATGATGCAACTTATTATAGACATAAGAGAGGTATAGTAGGTAGCGTTAATTTCAATAGACTTGTACAGATATAGACTATAATTTATTAAAGGAACTATTATCCTCTAAAAACTATTCAGTCGTCATGAAATCACCGAACAAAAGTGACTCACTTTTATTTTATAACTGAATGACTCAATGTTAAACATACATTATGCAAGAACTCATTCTGCCTTATTAATTAGATATTAATTAACTTATCCAGACCATAATCACCTCTTGATGTCCACACTCGCCTGCAATATTTACTTGATTAGGATCTGATTTGCTGCTTTATTCATGAAATGGATAATCTAGATGATCAAGGCTAGGTTGAACTGCCAGCTCTATATCTATAATGTGTCTTTAAAGAGGGCAATGAATATACCATGTGGCCATATTTCCTTCCAAATAAATTAGAACCCAACAGTTTGCAGTTCGAAATCTAATTCAAACACTTCTTTGACATTTTAAATAAGCAAACCCAGGATGAAACACATACCGGTTTACTATATAGTTCACTTTTATTTTCATTGCACAATTTTTAGTTAATTGTAGATTATAGACCTTCAATTTTATGAATCACTGATAGTTGATTTTGTCTGTCTTGTGCCAGTTTAACCATGTATACCTACACTAAAGCAACTTTAAAATTCTTTGTCCATAATTCGTATTTTATAAAGAAGTCCCAACATATTGAAATGAGATTCCATAATGCTAGTATCCTAAACACGACAACAAAAAAGTGATAACTGAAATATCTTACAAAAACATTTGTGATGAATATACGCAAAGCAGATAAGCACAGATTAAGACCTGAGAAATCTGTAACTCTGAAGAATTTATGAAACATCCATTTAGCATTATCTAAACTGCCCATAACAAAATGACTATTTAAAGCAGGTGATGATGGATGCTAATCTAATGGTGGAGAGGCCATACTGTTTACTATTAGATTCAAAACTTCATGGTTATAATACAGGTTAATCATTCCCAGCAAGTTCGAAAACAAAATATCTCTTAAAATACTATAACATAAAATTTATGTTTGACTCTTTAGTCTTTAGTCCAACAATCACACCTAAATCTCTCAAAAACTGATCTGTAGAGTATTTACAAAAATTGCCTGGACAACAATGTATACGCCCTCAGCAGCTAAATCGTCCAGGCAGTCAAACAATAGTTATCGCATATTTTCACTTTCTTCGGTAATGAAACATCTATTATAATTCACTAAAATCTGGGGTGGGTGGGGGTATGTAGCATGGAGATGTGGGCGCCTTCTCGACCTCGTGGGGTTTCCTCCCACTGCTAAAGACCCCTACGCGCAAGATTATTGAAATAAAAATTAAACTATATGTTAGTCCCAAAATGACCTAGTTGTGTTGAGTGGACGTTGAACCCCATTTCCCTCTCTCTAGAGCTTCCACAAGATTTTTTGAAGTGATCAAGGGCCATAACTCTGGCAGTAATTATCGAAAATCGTTGATCAAAAGGCGTCTTCATCTCACGACCTTAAACAGTGTATAAATTTATAGTCAATTGGATATTAACTTTAGTGTCTAGAGTGTCCACAAGATAATTTGAAGTGATCAAGGGCCATAACTCTGGCAATAATTATCGAAAATCTCTAAAAATCAATAGGTTTCTTCGTCTCATGACCTTAAACACTGTGTTTAGATTTTAAAGTAAATCATATATTAACTTTAGCCTCTAGAGCGTCCACAAGCAATTGCGGAAACTGGACAGCCAGGGGCGACGACAATATACACCATATTTCAGAGTGGGCGTATAAAAATGACACAAAGAGATTAACACAATACATTTATAAATAGATTATTTCAAAATAATATTTTTAATGATGAATTCAAGCATTTCAATTGGTGATTATGATGACTTAAAAAACTGTATTATCAACAGCTAAGATTATAAACGAGAAAAATATGAGTTTTGCATTTTTTGGTTGTAGACTGGAAACTGGAATATTTTATAATACAGTTAATTAATTATAAATACACACAAACTATATTATATCTAACAGCTATTACATTTATAGGTTATAAAATTATCACAATGTTCAACAGGCACAGGTCATATTACATCATGTTATAAACTTACATCATCGTCTTGTCTTGTCAGTCAGATGTTGTTACAGACGTAAATTATTCCACTCCTTTTTATCAATTCCTTGTAGAAAATAAAATAGGTTTAATTAACATCCTACTTTATTGTACCAACTAGGCTAATGAAGATATATATTCTTACAAGAAGTGTTCAGTAATATGCAGATTGTGATTAGTTTTTCTAGATCAACCTACCAATCACAATCGTGATACAGAAAATACTGTCAAAGGTATTAGTAGCCTATAATGAATGGTGTTACAGGTCAGAATACACTTATCTGAAACATGTCCTTAGATTTGAATGGATTGACAATCTGAATATAATGAAAATATTAATAGAATTGTCCTGATTAACTTTTAGTCTATTTTCACAAAAGTTTTAAAATTCAAATCATTCTGTTACAAATAACATAAAATTAATTCAGATTTGAAAATCAATTTGAAAAGACAAAGATCTAAGGCCAGATTAATTCCCAAATATATTTAGAAGTAAATGTAACCAAACAGGTTTAACTTCACTCCTTGCCGGTATACCCAAATATGAATTTTAGTCAACACTGGCATATTAAAATGATTTGATATATCAAAAACAAAAAGCATAATTTGGTATCAAAGCAGTGATTGTTTTAAGAACAGGAAACAATAAATTGAAAATTTTGATTAAATCCACATTTTTATTTAGCATTAAAAAAAGATTAACTATTGCTCTTACAAACGTAATGGTAATATATGAAACAAATGTTTTAGATCTTTTAAATGTATTATCTGTTCAGTACAGCCCATTCCTAATTCAAACGCTTACAAATGAACTCAAATTAACTTTCTAACCAGATCGACTTCACCTCAGCTAGAACACTGGGGATACCTCCATTAAATTTTCACAATCTCACAAAAAATGACAATGGAGAGAAAAAGAGGGCTTTGAACAACAAAATTCAAACCAGCAATATCTAATCAATCACGACAGCTGAAACTATGCTGTGTTTGTTTACATCACAATTCAACAAACAATGTGTCAATTATCAGGACTAGTGGAACTATGACTGAACTCAATTATTTTTCACTTGTTGCAATTCTCTCAATTCAGAATGAATGACACTATAACAAGACAGGGTTTTTTCCTTAAGCATAGCTGATTGTGATTTGAAGGATAAAGTACACACACACACTGTTGGATTTCTGTCACATGACTGCACCATGTTGATGTTGTTCTTATAATACAGTAGTAGTAGTTGACTATATACACTATATATAGACATTATTCAACATTCAAACTTCATCTCATCATAACCTTAAGGTATGGAGGTACTGAAGTTTATTATGCAAAAGTTCTGAAATTTCCTGTGCCGCTTGTTCATAGCTTTTCTCCACCTTTTTCCACATTTCAGATTCATAAACGGCATCATCCTGGAAGTAAAGTGCAACGGAGTACTAAATATTATTTTTCTTATATTACAAACATTCTGCTTTAAGCCATTACAATGTTACATACTGTTCTTGAAGGGGTGAAATGTAGGTGAAGGTGTTATTATAGTAGTTGTTTGTATACATCAGATAGGACATGTTGCAATGTACCAACCATATTTTAACAATACTGAAAGGTTTCTGGCACATGCCATATATTGCCACCCCAACCATACTATTATTGGATAGTTGGTAAAGGATCATTCCAAAAATTGTATTTCAGAAGGTTTGAATGATGCTCTTCTGTGATAGTAAAGATTGTAACATTTGGTTCATTTTTATTTCAATAATTTGCTTGTGCTGTAGGTGTCTTTAGCAGTGGGAGGAAATACGAGAAAACCAACGAGGTTGTACAAACTCCACTATTGTCAAGATGTGGAGAATTGGACAATCAGAAAATATGTTCGGTAGCATAAATGAATGAATGAATGGATGAAATGGCATTTAACGTCCTACTATTATGCACATAAAATAAAATTAAATATTAAGATGTTTGACTATGAACTTACTGCATGATCTGTGAGTGGTTGAGAAAGATTAAGTTTCGACATATCAAGTTCTAAATAACCTGGATTTATCTGTTTACAGGCAAGATGAAGACATGCCACACCCTTTTCTAAACATTTCAATAATTCATTAAAATTTTCAAATGTCGGAAGCTAAAAGAGAAGAAAGAACACATTCCTAATTACTAAAATCATTGGACATTTTGAAACATTTCTAGAAAGTATAAATATTTCATATTAATCTATTTTCCTTAATCCATTCGATTATATTTGAGTTCTCGTTGATTTCATAGTTCAAATGTTATTTAATATTTCATAAGAAGCAAGAAACAGATAAAAGTCCTTTAATTTTAATTGACATTTGCCACTTAGCTCATTAGGCCACACTTTTTTTTTTACTTGGTTTACGGATTTTCAAGAGGAATTTTGTTGTCGGTAGGTGGTAAAAAAAAAGAAAAAAAAAAAGAGAAGTCCTTTCAGTGCTTCACATTCTCCGAAAATTAACAGAAAATATCGTGCATTTAAATAAAATGTCCTACCAGACATAAATTAATATGTCTTACATTTCAATAAACATGTTAAATTTACTGTCCGGTAGCAACAATCATTCGATTTGTTTTACTCATCATCATGACGTGTGGAACTGTGAAATGAAATACCGTGACCCTTTTCAAAATAAAAGTAAACTATCAGTGCTGTTTGGTGGACGACACATCATTTTTTATCATTTTTAAACTGACCTGATGTCACTAGTTGGGAAAGTCCATATTTATGAAACAATAAACTCTTTGTTATTATTCTTCCTATGACATATTGTACGTGCCTGTTTTCGAAGACTTCGGTCTCCATTACGGTAGTGAAATCTGCATTAATAAATAGACTTGATAATCAAGTCTGCTATTAAATCACGAGATTTAGAAAGAATGGCGGGAAAAGCCATTCGTTTCTCGCTGGAATTATATTGTTACCAGTAGTAAGGCTTTCAGGGAATTTCAGCTCTGCTTTTTCAATTTCATTTTTACAAGACAAAGGATTTATATCACGTGAATTTTTATTCTTGGATCATGACAGCACAGGTACAGTAGATGGACTGACCTAGTTTCGTAGCACATGTTAGATTTCATAATTGAAGGAATATATGCCGGATTATTAATGCATGTGTATTCAATATCGGATAAAAACAAATAAGACCGTAAATAAGGCATACTATCGGAGCACAAACTTATCTATTCCACATTTGATCAAAAGGGTTAAATAGTATTCAGCCAAGCTCTGGGAGCGTGCTGATATTTGCAAGCACGACCTCACTCCTACAACGATAATTTCTTGCCGCCCTAATATATTTCAGTGGACAAGATTATTTTCATTTCCGATAATAAAATATCTGGATGAAATATATTCCGGATATAAATAGGGACAATACAAATATTTTCAAAGGAGAATTTTATAGAACCGAACAAAATATCCACGACAAAAACACTCGGCTCACAGGGCCGACCCACCATCTTCAAAATAAAAAAGATGTCGGCCCACCAAGTTATTTATCGGTGCCGGGTCAACGGACCGACGTAAATTTTAAACACTGTTATGTACGGTCAGTGGAATGATTTATTTTGTTGTAACATCCCAATATTCTTCTAAAAAAATTCTAATGATTGTCAATTTATTTCGTCGGCGGTATTTTAAAAATGGGCAAATTTGAATTTATTTTTTTTCCAATTTAACAAAAATTACGGTCGCGGATCCGTAAACCAAGTAAAAAAAAAAGTGTGGCCTTAGAAAGGAAAGATTTTTTGTGGTGGGTGTATGGGACACATTTTGGACCTTACTAATTGCTCACTGAGTGTATGCTGTTCTTAAGTTTGTAATAGAATATTTTGACTTAGTCAATTGCATTGTCTATAAATACAGCATCTGTTTATAGCTAAAATTCATCATAGCCAATTCAGATGGATTGTTTAAATAAAATACTTACAAGTTCTGTTAATGGACTTTTCTTTTTCTTCAATTTCTTTGTTTGTGCAATTTTCAATGGTTTAAGAAATCTATTGCACACCCCTGCTAATATGATTGTAAAAGAAAACGTCTGCAATAAAAGAATAGTGGGTCCTAAATAAATTAACAAAGTTTATTAGTGTAAACCATTTAAATTCCACTAGATAGCATGTCTTTTAGTAACTATGTTCATTCATTCACTCGTTGACTTACAATTCAAGTGACCTGTCATTCTGAACATATGATAAATTGTGACTAACATGGTTCGATTTCATTTTCAATAATTCGCTTGTACGTAGAGGTCTTTTTTTGCAGTGGGAAGAAACTGTAGGGCCCTGAGAAAACCCATAAGGTCAGACAGGTGATCCTACGTGCAAGAGTGGGATCAAAAACACTCAACTTTTGGCTCAATGACAGACCTCATGATGATACATTGAATGGTTGCCTTGACTACAGTATCTAGCAACAAACATACCATGCTCTGAATATATTTTCAAATCAATAGTTACATATTTAGGATCTTGATTTTAGACGGGAAAAAAATCTGAAATCACAGATATACTTTCAGAAACCTTGACTTCAATCAAATTTACTAACCTCTGCACAAAGAACTAAATTTTCTATAACTGAAGAACTGAGATTGGTGCTTCCATTATCTGATATTTCAACCGTATTCACTAGTGCTGTAATAAAATTAACCTTTATTAAATGATACAAGATGATAAATTAAAAAAAGGTGAAAGTAAAATATTTGTATCTGGGATTCTGTTTCGTACACATGTCCTATGTGGATTGGTAAAAGTCTGACCGTGAATATACCTAATCAGTAATCGGACATAAGGTGAACCAAACTACAAATTATTGTTGGAACTAAAGGTATTATTACTTATCTTATTTATGTATGAGTAATAGTTATTTTCTTAAATATAATATTCAGTATATGAAGCACAATGTTCAGGATGTTTTGCATCTCCACCATGTTATATTCAGATCCTTGGATCCAGGGGTGTTACAGTTATATGTGGGTGAAAAATAAAAGTCAACCATTTTCCACGTTAGGATTCAAGAACTATCCTTTATTACTAAAAAAGGCAGAGAAACTACCACATAAGGGAGACAACTGGTGTCTGCTTAAACATAAGGTTACAGGCCACAATGATCTAGAATATACCACAATATGACAATACCAATAGCTCTAGATATTTACCGGCTACTAATTTAGGTATAGCAGACTTAATTCTTTCTTCTTCAACACTGTTCAGTTCTGAAAAAAAATCCAAATAATGTGTAATAAAATAGTAGCGTTTATTTTATTAAGTAACCAATGTATCTATTGGTTGAAATATGGGGTTGATGGTGGGGTTTTGTCTAAAATGGTTATAATCAACACTAATATTGTGGAATTAACAATCTGGCTTAAAGCTTTTAATATAATATCTGGTTATTTATAGAGAGTTTAATTTACCTAGATTATTTTGTTGTAATTTATGTGTATATAAAACAGCTTCCACCATCTCTATTAGTACTCTATGATGTTCATTTATGAGGTAGTAACATAGTCGAGTTCTAAACGGTGCTTGTAACACATATGGTAACTGAAATAAAAGAAACAATTAACAATATCCCATTGTTTTTCATTTCTACCCTTTAAGTCTGAATTACAGTTCAGATATATTTTTCACGTCTTATGCATGCTCGGACTATGTTTTCTTATTATATAATTTAAATATAATATAATGTTGTTAGGTAAATAACAGCATTGTGAAAGGTTGCAAAATGGTAATAATAAGTTTGGATGTAAGAGAGAGAGAGAGAAAAGGGGGTTTAATGTCCACTCGACACAAACTAGGTCATTTCCGGACTAACATATGGTTCAATTTTAATGCAATAATTCGCTTGCACATAGGGGTCTTTAGCCGTGGGAGGAAACAGCGGAAACGGAGAAAATCCACAAGGTTGGACAGGCAATACTACTCCTTGCCACGCACAACCGGGGTTTGAAACCACGCCAGTTAACTCAATGACAGGCTTTGTGATACAGCACGCACGTGCTAACCATTCGGCCATCCAACCCCGCTTTTGATGAAAGAAAAACAGCTTTAGAAAATGTGATATGTAAAGTTAATAAAAGATGTTGAAGAGAGAGAGAGAAATGGGGATAACATTCGCTCAACATAACTAGGTAATTTCGGGACTAACATATGGTTTAAGTTTATTTCAATAATTCGCTTGTGCGTAGGGGTCTTTTAGCAGTGGGAGGAAACAGGAGTGCCCGGAGGAAAACCACGAGTTTGAGAAGGCGCCCCTATCTCCATGCCACTGACGCTCACACCAGGGCTTGAAACCACAGCTGCAAGCCAGAGGTGGACGGCCAACTAGAGGTCGAAGCGCGGCACTCTAAGACCACTAGGCCATCCCAACCCCCCAAAGATGTTGAAGACGGGGACAACAACTTGGGAGTCAAAAACGTACAAACTATGATGAATAGGGTTCTGCTTTAACACTGCCAATGGTCAGCCAATTGACCTAGTCCGCTTCAAATACATGCAATACCAAATCGAACCTGTAATTTCATGCCATCAATGAATAAATACCATTTAAGCTCAATACCTGCTAAGCTCAAACGGAGGGAGTGAATAAACTAGAAGGTTCTCGATCAAATCCAAAAGTCAACAATGACAACAATATATATATATATACCTGATATTGTTCTTTATACATAACACAATCATCTATATGATTCTCTAGTTTAGCAGAAAGTTCTTCTAATGTCTGTGCCATGGGTTCCTTTTCTATTTCTGTCACACCATTTATTTTAGCGTCTGTTCCAGCTTCCTGGCCAATCAAAACTGCTGCTGCTAATATTCTCAGTAAATAATTCCGCACACGTAACCAACATTTCTGAATATGAACAAAATCCATGAATTGTAAGCCATACATAAATGTTTCTAATAAAAATATGTTGAGAATTGCACTTCAGGGAAACTCCCCAACTTAAAATGGCTAGACCTTTTCCATTTGGGTATAACAAAAAAAAGGGGGTTTATAATAATATGTTAATTTGTTTTGTGTGGTGTCAATCACTTCAATGAAAATTTTACAGGTATAGATAAAACCAGTAAGATCAAATATAACAGTAGTCAAATTAACAATTTTCTACTTTACTTTGATCTAAATCAAAGACATTTAGCTAATGTTAGACAGCTGTCATTAGTCACATTTGTAATATTGACAGCCAAACGTCGCTAAACTACCAAAACTATTAGTATTATAAAAGTGGCCCTACAAATTAATACCAACCTCTTCTTCAAAAGATTTATCTTGTAATTCTTCTACATTGAATCTGTGAACATATGAAAAAGTATAATAAACTGACAAAAGAATGAGGATGTGCCAAAAAAGTTACTTTTTGTGTACAAATATAGCTAGTGTCTTTGATAATCTCATAAAGACATCTTGTTTGTTTCAAGGGATGGTTTGTAAAAATTTGATGGGGGGGGGGGGTTGAAGAAATTGTTAACAGTACCTATTGTCTACTATTTCATAACTCGAAACTTAAATAGCTAAATTTTTAGGGCTTTTTTAGTTCCAAAATCTGTCTCCCAAAATGGATGAAAGTTAAATTAAGCTAAAACTAGGACATTTAAAAAAACTCAAACTGTAATTTTGAGTAAATACTTACTTTAAGGGATTATCCCAGTTGAGCATTACTTTATAATCACGATTATCTCTTAGTTCATCAAAATTAGTTTTATCTGAAATAAAGAGTACAGACATTACATTACACAAAATGAGTTTTATGCATTTCTGTAGTCATGTTGTAGAAGAGAAATTGTGTTTAAATAAAGTATTAATAATTCTTACCATCTTCAGGACTAATTTCCATATATATTATCATTTGTTCTGTGACTGAATGACTGAAAATAAAATAATAAATAACTATAAACCACATAATAAAGTTATTACAAAGAACCTAGTATAAACTACAAACACTGATACACAACTTATCTTACTTCAGTGCATAATTTAAAACGAAAACATCAAAAGTATTATCAATATTTATGAAAACATGTTTCAGAATTTTCTTTCCTCATTTGTAATTGTATGCTTGATAACGACCAGTGAATTCTTGTCGAAATGTCGTGTGTTTATAATATAGTGATTGTTATCCATAGAACTGTGTTGTGTTATATTATGTTCAGTCGCTAAATGCCTTTCAAAGATTATGTTTCAGTAGTTTGTTTTTTAGCTCTAGGTGTAGGCTAAAACCCCTTTAGATTTGATTCTCTGCCGATTCTCCACATAACATGAGGTACATAGAATCTGGTCGTATTGCATTTATATCTTTATAATGAGCAAGTAACTTCAGTTTAGTCTCCTAGCAAACTCCCAAAAATTCAGATCATATCTACAAGAAGTCATTTGATGCAACTTTATAATCAGATATTTAGATAAATCTTACCTATTTGTTTCAAAGATGAGATCAAGTAATAAACGTTCCGCTGTAGCACTAGCAAACTGTAAAGAATTCTGCAATCTTTCTCGAAACTTTACAAATTCATATATCTACAAGAAAATAAATGACAGAATTAATAATTTAATTCATTTGTTAGTGAATCTAATTATAAAATCGAACTGATGGTTGAAATTGAAAATACATAAATAGTAATTTCTTTTAATAAAATTATGAATACATTGCAAAGTACAGAAGACTAGATTAATTACTCATTAATAGTGAGCATAACGCCTGAGCTTTTTGTACATTTATAGCTCATTAGTATTATGGTGCCTTTTCATTCACTCTACCAGGATTGGTATATTTATATTTTATATATATCTTGAAGAACTGACCGGAATGCGCTAGGAGACTTACCTTACTGAATGAGCCATATTTATAAGATGATATGAGGTATTCTGTTGTCTGAAATATCAAATCATATGTTTAGTTGACAGATGTCTTGATAAGAGTTATTAACTAATATCTCATTTCATATTTACATCAAACTATGTTTCAACAATTATAAATATATGTACAAAACTGCATTTTTCTCAGTTGACTCCTTAACTAATTTAACTTATTCTATTTAAATATAAATTGAGTGTAATATGACTTTTTTGGGTGGAGGGGGGGGGGGGGGCTGGACGGCCAAATGGTTATAAGGTTTGCATCATAAGGTCTGTCAACTGGCTTAGTTTCGATACCCGGTTGTGTGTGACAAGGAGTAGAGTTGCCTGTTCAACCTTGTGGGTTTTCTCTTGGTCCCCCGCTTTCCTCCCACTGCTAAAGACCCCTATGTGCAAGCGAATTAATTTTTATAACACATAAAACAATTATATGGAATACAAGTTACTTTTAGAGTTTATTTCAGCGACGTTTTGACGAGGGTTCTCCTGTCTTTATCAAGCAAGCGAATTATTGAAATAAAATTGAATATGTTAGTCCTGAAATGACCTAGTTTGTATGGAGTGGATTTTAAACTTTCTCTCTCCCTTTCTTTCTCTCCTTAATCAGATTTTCATGTAAATCAAGACCCATCTGGCCCTTAAATCATCCATGTTTACCAATAACTTTAACATATAATATAAAATACCAACAATCATTAGACATCAAAGTGGGAAATGAAATGAAGTTTAACATCCTACTGTTCTGCTCCTAAACTGGGCTAACGAATACGGGCATACACCATACAGTGTGCTATGAGTGAAATTTTGCCCGGGCAGCGGCGCAACTGCTCACTCTTATATTGAATTCCAACTGCCAATGTGTACACGGGACCTCATTTGTTTGTCCCTTCTGAGTGACTAGACAGCTATCCTTGTCAGGCCCTCTGTCCTACATCAATAACAATGTGAAACCACGTTGGAAAGTATGGATGAACTTTCTCGGCCAATGCAGGGATCGAACACCCGACCTCTAGGCTAGCCATGATTACCCCTCAAAGTAGACAATAAATTGAACCGAGATAAAAGGAACCCACCTCTTTATGATTAACAGTAAAGAAACGTAACATTGTACCATACATTGCACATGCTGCCACAAAATGCCCTAATCTAGCTACATGATTAAATACTATATGCCTGTAAAAAATAAATAAAATACACAATATATATAACAATATATTTAAATAAAATATTGCTACTAATTAACACAGTCCATTTACGAAAACAAAACGAAAATTCGCAAAGAAAATTCCTAATTAAAACAGAACAGAAAGTTTGAAAATCTCAACTGAATGGATACCTATATGATTATTAGTCACTCATTAAACTAAACAATGAAATTCCTATCAAGCAAACCTAGCTATCAATATTCTGATTTGAAACTTTCAGACAACTTAACTGGGTAATTATTTTATATTCAGGCCATTGTCATGAACAGATACGCTGTGAAATATATGGAAGCCACTTTAGTCATAGTGGAAAAACAAAAATTAATAAGCCAACAATGAGGCTGATGTCCCAAGCCCAAATCCAAACATAGGTTGCCAGGCAACGAAACATACGCCCACAGCAGCTAAATCGTCCGGGCAGTCAACAAGAGTTGTCGCATATTTTACTTTTTTCGGTAATGAAACATTTATAATACACTAAAATCTGATTAAAAGTAACAACTCATTATGTAATTATCAGAAAATCATTGGAATTTGTTTGGCTTTGATAAAGTTCTCCTCCATGCTGTTCAAGTTATCTAAATTCATTGAAACTCAATATACTTGTTCGTCTCATGACCTTCAACAATTTATATAAATTTAAAGTCAATCGGATATTAACTTTAGCCTCTAGAGCGTCCACAAAATCAATAGGCTTGTTCGTCTCATGACCTTCAACACTGTGTATAAATTTAAAGTCAATCGGATATTAACTTTAGCCTCTAGAGCGTCCACAAGATTTTTATAAGCGATAAAGGGCCATAACTCTGACAGTAATTATCAGAAATTGCTGAAAATCAATAGGCGTCTTCATTTAATGACCTTAAACACTGTGTATAAATTTAAAGTCAATCAGTTATTAACTTTAGCCTCTGGAGCGTCAACAAGATTTTTTTAAAGAGATCAAGGGCTATAACTCTGATTGTAATTATCGGAAATTGCGGAAAATCAATAGTCTTTTTCGTCTCATGACCTTAAACACTGTGTATAAATTTAAAGTTAATCGGTTATTAACTTTGGACTCTAGAGCGTCCACAAGATTTTTTTAAGTGATAAAGGGCCATAACTCTGACAGTAATTATCGGAAATTGCTGAAAATCAATAGGCTTCTTCGTCTCATGACCTTAAACACTGTGTCTAAAACTAAAGTCAATCGGTTATTAACTTTAGCCTCTAGAGCGTCCACAAGATTTTTATAAGCGATAAAGGGCCATAACTCTGACAGTAATTATCAGAAATTGCTGAATAGGCTTCTTCATTTAATGACCTTAAACACTGTGTATAAATTTAAAGTCAATCGGTTATTAACTTTAGCCTCTAGAGCGTCCACAAGATTTTTATAAGCGATAAAGGGCCATAACTCTGACAGTAATTATCAGAAATTGCTGAATAGGCTTCTTCATTTAATGACCTTAAACACTGTGTATAAATTTAAAGTCAATCGGTTATTAACTTTAGCCTCTGGAGCGTCAACAAGATTTTTTAAAGAGATCAAGGGCCATAACTCTGATTTTAATTATCGGAAATTGCTGAAAATCAATAGGCTTTTTCGTCTCATGACCTTAAACACTGTGTATAAATTTAAAGTCAATCGGTTATTAACTTTAGCCTCTGGAGCGTCAACAAGATTTTTTAAAGAGATCAAGGGCTATAACTCTGATTGTAATTATTGGAAATTGCTGAAAATCAATAGGCTTTTTCGGCTCATGACCTTAAACACTGTGTATAAATTTAAAGTCAATCGGTTATTAACTTTGGCCTCTAGAGCGTCCACAAGATTTTTTTTAGTGATCAAGGGCCATAACTCTGACAGTAATTATCGGAAATCGCTGAAAATCAATAGGCTTCTTCGTCTCATGACCTTAAACACTGTGTATAAATTTAAAGTCAATCGAATATTAACTTTGGCCTCTAGAGCGTTCACAAGCAATTGTGGACGCCGGACCGACGGACGGACGGACCGACGGACGGACGGGGGCGACGGCAATATACGACCACATTTCAATGTGGGCGTATAAAAATAAACAAATGACAAATATTAATTAAGTGCACATTTATCTTTTTTAGAGGATCAAGTAATCAAACAAATTGTTTATCTCAGATTACCATAAGTAAAAAAAGCACCAAGTTTAAACAACCTAGCTCAATTAGAAGGAAAGGTATTGTGTCGTAAAGAGTATGATGGACAGACAGAGAGACAGATCCCTTTAAATAGTTCACTGTTTTCTCCGTAAGGCAGGGGACAATTAAGCAATGGAAATGACAAATAAAAATTTGGGGGGTTGTTTCTAATTTTATAAATAAACTGTGCTAAGAAATACCTGTCACAGTGATTAATACTTACCCTAAAGAATCATTCATTATATGTTTAATTTCTATACTGTCATATAAGGATGGACATGGTCCAAATACACCTGAAATCATCATACAATAACCGTGTAAACAATAATAATATGGACATTAAAGGCCCAATACAACTTTTGTTTTAACTGAATAATATATCCCAATCTTTATTCTGGTCAACAAATTGTACTATTTTACAATATCTCAATTAATTGATGATACAAATATTATCTTAACACACCTCATTTAAAAAATTGGAAAAATTCAACTAAATGGTTTGAAAAGCCTTACGTAAACCTTTTCAAATGTAACTTCGATTTAAAAATATTTTCAGACCCTCTGGAGCCGTCATGCTCCACAGCCTATAGAATTTGATCAGTTTCCAATAATAAACAGCCATAGAAACAACATTTGAAAAGTTTTGAGATTGGAATTAAAACTAGCTCACAACTATTGGAATACGTTATTTGAAAATAATTAAACATCAAAACAAATAATAAAGATCGAGGGAAGCCTAAACTTCAAAACCTGGCTGTCGATTCCATATATAGTTAAGTGCAAAATTAAATGATTTTTTTCTATAATTAATAGTAAACGGTTCTAAGTAAATGTTAATAATATACCTACCCATAGTACAATAGAGACGAATTAATATTAATTTAGCTTGGAAGTTTGATGGGCTCTTTTTAATACACTGTTCTAACTGAACCTGAGCTTGCCAGATATATTCATCTTTATCTACAAGGAAAAAACAGATTGTTCTATTGTTATCATAATATACCCACAATAGCATACATGGGAGCTCAGTTTTTCATCCCATTCAGTTAACAGGCCAATTTTCAAAGACAGGGCCTTCATCATGTACCACTGACAAGTGAAATCAAACTGGAAAATCGTGAGGAACTACCTAAGCCAAACTGGGATTGATCCAGTTCCATTTCAGTGTATCTGTGACTGATAAAACATGAAACGCAGCAAAAATACTGTGAACAAAACAGCACAGCACCTATGAATTACCCAACGAAAGCATACTTACTAGTTTCCCGCCATAAATCCACCAATAAATGAACAGCTAATAGAAGATAATTATCACTATGCTGTAAATCTGTTATTAATATATCTTGACCTGGAAACAGCATACCGAAGTAAATAAATAAATATTACATAAGTACAAGGCCTTTTAAAACTTATAACATTTGTCAACTGAGAAACGAAAAAGAATATTTTGTTTTTGAATAAACTTGTAAATTTATCATTGTGACCAGTTTTCTTCCCCAACAGGGCTAAGGAATGTGAAGATACATCAGGCAGTGTTCTTGGAGTGGAATTGTGACTGGACAACTATGTGTTTCATGCCTAATATCTTTTATTTTACAACTGCCATGGGTTCCTTATAACGTGAACGCAAATGTACACATGGGACATCAGTTTTATGTACAATCCAAATGTCCAGGTGCTTTTCCTTGTAAGGCACTACTGACTTATACATTCTAAAAGCATGTTTTCTGTTTTTAAACTATACAGACACAGTAAGGCATGGCAGCCATGATAAATCACAGCAAGAGAGAGAGAGAGAGAGAGAGAGAAATGAGGTTTAACGTCCACTTGACACAAACTAGGTCATTTTGGGACAAACATATGGTTTAATTTTATTTTAATAATTTGCTTGCGCGTAGGGGGCTTTAGCAGTGGGAAGAAACCGAAGGACCTGGAGAAAACCCATGAGATTGGAAATCACAGCTAGAACTAAAACCATTTTATATTATGTAAAGAATAGTGTACTTACTAAGTTGTAAACCTTGTCTATATCTATCTATAAGATCATGTATTAATGTTAATTTATCTGGTATAGGTAAGGGATCTAAATAACCTAAATATCTCTCTACTTGTAACACTATTAAATGTCTCTGTAATAACTTAACCTGTAATATAAATAATTAATATATTAACCTATGATATAAACAAATAATATATTTACACCAATATTAAAGTCTGAATATGATCAGGAAATTGTAATACACATTCGTATAGAAAAATATGATGTTCTACATTTGATTGATTTTAAGATCGTAATATTGTAAATGATACTTACATCCAATGCATACTCTTTGGGTTTTCCATTAAGAGGAATTGACTCTTTAATACTGTTGAAAAACTGAAATAATTAAGAAAAATAACTCCTACACCGATCATTTCTACATCAAGAAAAACATAAAATTTCTAATATGAGATATTTTACTCTTTCATGAACCAAAATAAAAAATTCATCTGAGCTAAACTGTGTCAGAACTGACTGAGAAAAATGCAATTTCATGTAAAGATACGTCACCATTAAGTAAATTTTGGAAAACTTGATGGGTTTGACTGCGTTAAGCACAAAATTCCACACAAATTTTGATTTTCAGCCTTTGAAGTTAATATCTGTATTCAATAATTTGTTTACACGTAGGACTCTTTAGCATAATGTTAGGCAGGTATCCTGGCTTTTAGTCACAAACAAGCATGGATCAAAACCACAGTAGTTAAATGTCAGAGTTATTGATCAATCAATTTTCGACGAAAAATATGGAAGCATTATTGTGTGAAGATTTACTGAAAATGCCATGTAGGCACAAGGATGTAGCTGTAAAGATGTACATGTAAATAGTACCTGAAGTTTTTGAGAATCGGTAAGTTGGTCTAAAAACAAAGTAAAATCACCAAAACAACAAGAACGATCACCAAATCTCTTAAAATGTTCTATTAACAATTGCAAAGCAGAACCTGAAAAAAGAGTATTTGTTTTTTTGCATTGCAGATTGGAAAGCATTAGAGCTTTGAGCGTACATTTAGTAAATAGACTATAAACAGACGCATACCAAAACCAAAACGAGTCATAATTGTAATTCTGACGGTATGTCAACCATTTTGAATCTGATTTCATTGTTTCAATTATCTCTTTCTATTTGTTCAGAGAATTTGGGGGATAGAAAGAGTAAACTTATATCACTGTTTGATTTAAACCTGAAAGGGGAGTAATTATTCTAATTCAGTTCAAAGCAGAAATCAAATTCTAACTTACCCACAACTTGACTTTTCTCTGGGTCTTTTTTTTCTAATAAACTAATTAGTTTTATTCTAGCTAAGAATGGCCCTCGATTAAAATGGTCTGGACTACAACCTTTGGTAGATAATTTTTCAATTAGTTCTAAAATCTTTTCAACAGAATCATCAGCTGTTTCTTCATTTTCATCCTTTCTGTAAACAAATTTTCAAACCAAATAAGCCAGGGATTATTGAAGGTGATTTTGGATGCGTCCAGGGTCTGACCACTTTGTCAAATATTACACATACAAGTACCACACAGCCATACCTTCATCATTAAATTTGACAGTCAACAAAAAAGGTTATTTGAACAAAAATGACTAGCCGTAGATCTCTGATATAAAATCTGTGAATGTGACGGTCAATTAATCAAACAGGAACATTCCTACCTTTGTATTTGATAATGTTCACAGACACCTCTTTCCCAAAAAAGATCAATGTATCAAATTTTACTTTCTTTTTTGCTTAGATCAAAGAAGTTGTATTCTTTTACTATTAGCACCTAACCCATTTACAAACTATGAAAAAACGCAGGATATAAGTCTATATATCCTTCATATCAAAATTTCGCAAAATAATCTTACCCATTCTGATTTTCTATTTGATCACTAGACTCTATAAGAGATAGAGCAGATTGTAAATAATCCAACCAATATTGCCAATGATCAGGACTGAAACACAAAAATAAACAACATATAAATAAAGTAAAACTGGTTAATTCTGATGAATGACTTATCTCAGTCTTGTGAACTATCTGAAACTGTGGGATGATACCCTTTGACAACATAAACTTAAAAATTTGATTAATTTCCCATATAAATTTACTGGTGCTTACTTAATAACATACTGGGCTGGCAGTTTAAAGATTCCCACAAACAATTTATTTCATTCTATTACTATTTGACTACTATTTTTAGTCACAAGTAAAAATTGTTACAGTTTCTTAACACAATTGATCGTATATATCTGAAGAAATATATCAACTCTTGGCAGTGAATTCCGTCATTCTACATGTTCCACGTATCATACTACCTGATCTACGGCTGATACTGGCCGAGGATTGATTAACAAACGGTTTCTACGTCAATTTTGGGCAAAAAATCAAAATAAAGCATGGGGTACATAAAATTAAATTCTGTACCTGTATTGAAGTAATCTTTTATAGATGATATTAGCTTTAGACCAGTTCTCTAATTTACTATACAACTCAGCTAGTTTTATATCCTTTAAATTGAATTCGCTTACAAACTTTCCTGAAAAAAAACCCACAATATGTTAGTACACATAAAATCAAATACCTCTATGATTTTTATCAACATTTATCAACCTTAAAATTAAGAGAAAAATTTAACCATACCTCCAAGGGGACCTTCCAAAAGATTAACAGCTTCTTGCCATTTGCCTAACAATTCCAAAATAATTAGATATAGCATCACCTCTGAAAAGGAACAGAAAAAATAATTCACTCAAAAGTAAAACCAATATCATCAACATTGCCAAAGAATAACATACATTTCGTCCAATATGAAGACTTGTTTGATAGTAAAGTAAATGATATTATAGTAGTACCTGCTTCAGCTTCAATATTATCATCTTTAATATATTTTTCTGTCATTCTCTCAGCTAAGGGTAGATACATTTTTTCCGCCAATTTTTTATCTGGGGAGGTATGAGCCTAAAAAATAATCCATAATCAAATTCATTTCATACAGTATGATTTTATGAAAAATGTGATTTCACGTTATTTGTCAGTCCAAAACTTGAATGAAATGGGGTTTAACGTCCTACGCCTCTGCACCTAACCTAGGCTAATTGAAGACGGGCATACGTCATACAGTGTGCTATAAGGGGAATTTTTGCCCTGACAGCAACCAAATTTCAACTGCCAAGAGATCTTTTAAGTGCAGGCCAATGTGTACACAGGACCATGGTTTTTTGTCCCATCCAAACGACTAGGAAGCTGTCCTTGTAAGGCCCTCCTTCTGCATCACTGACAAGGGGAAACCACGCAAGAAAATCGAGATGAACTTTCTCGGCCAATGCAGGAATCGAACACCCGACCTCCAGGCAAGTGAGCCAGAACCTTAGCCACGTGTTCCCTGATTTCAACAAAGACATGACCGGTTAAATATATATATATATATCTGGGAAATCGTCATTAATTATCTTACCTGCATGACTATACTCATAACAGCCCAGAAATAATAAGGATTCTTCTGTGGTTTAAGTTTGTGTAATTGCATGGCTGTTTGCTGTTGTTTTTTATAATCACCAAGACGTACATGGGCCATAAATAGGGCTGATAAAATATCTTCATTATCAGGTTTACCACTGAAAGCATTCTGATACAAATCTGCTATCAGATCCACTGAAAACAAAAGTTGGAGAGTTGTGTTGATTTAATGTTTACAGATTCAAATTAAAAATCTGAACAACACTATAAAGTGAACTGTATACAATGATTATGACATTAATTTCATTGTATTAATGTATTGATCATGTTTCATAATACTTGAGGTACCGTACTGATACTGACTCTGAGAAGTAATAATTGATAACACATGTTAAATGAAGCTACTACATAAATACATGTGTATGCTTGAATGAAAATACCCAATTTACACTTGAAATAAACACTTACATTTATGCACTTCTCTATAACATATAGACATAGCCTGTAATGTTGAATCTTCTGTGGGGTGTTGGGCGTGAACCTCTTGTAAAATAACAGAGCTTTCTTCATGACGATTCAATCTCAATAAAGCCAAGGCTTTTAAAACCTAAGGAAAGAAATTAGACAGGTGATTACCAGACAAGGCATTCATAAATTACATGCAACATAATAAACTAGCAGCCATGTTGCATCAATTTTTCAAAAACAGAAACTTTCTCCAACATAAACTTATCATTTTAATAAAGACAGATTGCCAGGCAACGAAACATACACCCACAGCAGCTTAATCATCTGAGTGGTCGACAAGAGCTGTCGCATATTTATTCTCTTGTAATAGGTAATTGGGAGCATTTAGAAGAAAATTTCATACAGATCAGATTCAAATTTCTGTGGTCTGAGGTTTCCCAAGGTTATACAAACTGAAACAAGAGCCTATAATTTAACAATTTAAATAATGCATATAAATTACATTCATATCGGTTGACAACTTTTGGTGTTGGAGTGTTCACAGGGTTCAACAAAGTCCATAACTCTAGAATTAATTAACGGAAATCGTTGAAATTCAACAGGTCTTTCGTTTCACTAATTTAAATAATGCATAAAAATTCCACAAGGTTCAGAAGATAACTTTAAAGAATTCACCAAGGTTCAATAAAGTGAAACAAGGGCCATAACTTTAAATGTAATTAACAGAAATTGCAGAAATTCAATTCCATACAGATCAACAGATAACTTTTGAAGTTAGAGCTTTCACAAGGTACAACAAAGTGAAACATGGGCCACAACCCTAGAAATAATTAACAGAAATCATTGAAATTAAAAAGGATTCTTCATCTCACTAATTTAAACAACATATATACCAATTTTAAAACAATTAGATAACTTTTGGCATTAGAGTGTTCAGAAGAAATTTTAGACGCTGGATGGATGGGGACTACAGCAATATACGTCAACATATAATAAACAGTATGTTATTGCAGTTCTACCTCAAAACCTTTTCAACAATCTCAGCATATAGGTCAATAGTTTTAAAGCTTCTTTGAAAAGAGCAATTCTATATGACTTGTTCAACACGTGAGCAAAGTCGATATAAAACAGTGACTGCAAGACACACTCACACCCATAATTTGCAACAGATGGATAGAGATCAAGCTAAAATCGCCATTTTTCGTACCAAACAGGTGCCATAATTCAGGAAGTTAGGATCGGATATGCGTAAATATCAAAAGGAACCAACATCTTTGGGTTTAAAACATGCATTACAAGTTTCATCAAAACCGGATGGGAATTGTGACCTCTAGAGTGTCTACAAGCTAAAAACGTGATTTTTCGTACAATCAGGGGCAATGATCCATGAAATTATGGTACCATATATGCCAATATCAAAAGGAACCAAGATCTTTGGGAGACATACATATATATGAGGTTTCGTCAAAATCGAATAATAATTGTGACCTGTAGAATGCCCAAAAACAAATTGGGGATGACGACAATAGACGTAAGCTTACACATGAAAATGTGGGCATATAAAAATCTCAATAAATGACCTATTTACAAATGGCAATAACTTGAGCAGTGCAAATGGTACAAGTTAGTCAAAGTTTAAACATTTTAATTTTACCATAATAAAATTTAAGGAGAGGAAGGGATCAGTCTTCCAAAGTTTTATTTGAAGCCAAGTAGGCAAGCATCCAGTTAACAAAGTTTGTATAAGTGATTCTGGTTTGTACCATGTTTAATGGGAGTAAATGTTTGCTCTCCTTTGGGGGCAACTCAAAGTATAAGCTTAGTTTTCAATTCTTTTTTTTTCTGATACTAAACTTATTAAATAGAAGAACAATTCAAATTATTTTCTTCTTTATTACCTTAGCACATTGGAAATCTTTTTGTTTCTTTAAAACCTTTTCAGCTTCTTGAATAGCCTTCTTATTGTTGCCATTATCTAAGCTATCTAGTAATAAATAAAGTGAAAAAAAATAAAATGTAGTTGTTATAAATATACCACTCACACGATAGCTTTATTTATAAATTCTCATGTTATAAAATTAAGAAGACATGTCTCGTCTTAATTATCATCCACATGCATCAACAAATCCATGCATTCATGGCCGGATTAACCATGGGTCACAGGCCCCAGCCCCCCCCCATTAGAGGGCCCCCCCACAAAAATCTCAGTGGCGTCCAGCCCCCTCCTCTAGAAATACCATCCTTTCATAGCACTCGCACCGATTGGTCCACTGACTGAAATTACACCAAAATGCGCTAATTTGGTGACAGATTTGGATTGTTTGTTGTTTTTTTTCGGGGGGAGGTACTTCTAAATGGCTCCACCCAAGTGCCTGAAATGCCAACTTTTCTAGCCTGCAAGTGCAATTATTTTTTAAAAATTTCCAGGGGGGGGGGGGGGTGTCTCTGCGGGGCCTCGTGTTTTTGGCACTTGCAAGTCTGCCAGCCACAGGATGGGGGGGGGGGATGGAGTGAGTCAGAGGCTGAGACTTTGTCCCTGCAGAGACCGTTCTGATTGGAATGGAACTTCATTTTCATTTAGTTTTAAAATTTAAAGTTCTGCTTCTTCTGCAGGGTTTATTTTACAGATCTGTCAAAGAGTAAAATTTTAACGACTGCTAAAATCAAACAGATCTGCTATCCTTCATCAACCTATATTAAACTGGTAGACATAACACTACAGTTGAGGTCCATTGACAAAAACATAATAAAACAAATTATCAAAATAAATTCCGAATTCAGTTACTTTTTTGTCAGTGTTTGCAGGAAAAAAACTAATTTCATTAACTCGTAACGACATGCTAGAGGGTAAACTGATATTCCTTTTTTAATTTACAGAACGATGGCATTAAATTAGGGATTTCCAATAACCATTTGGTGTTAAATTTACCATAAATCGGTCTTAATCTTCTTTCATTGACATCCACATGGCTACGCGACGCCATTTTGCTAGTAGATCTCGCAGGCTTTTACAAATCTCGCGTCATCAGCTGTTATATTAATAGTAATACCACGTGACGTAAATAAATAAGAAAACACATGCCTGGTGTCATAATGTATGCGCTGGTAATGAAAACTTTGAGTAGAAACAAGGGGGTTTTCACCAGTCTTTCTCTTTACCCTCTGGGAGCCGACTTTTGATTTAGCCCGACCGCGATAAAACCAAACAATGTGCTCAATAACACACTATTCACAGAAGAACGAAGTTGTACAGCACTGCAGTTGCGATTATTATTTTTAATACTTTCATTCATAATCGTATAAATGCACGTCATCGCTAAATTTAGTAACACAGTGCACTTGCGCCAAGGGCGACGATTTCACGTTTCTTTGTAATCATAATTTTTATTAAAACCCCTGGCATCAACAATCAGATTTTCATTTTAATACATCAGAAGCGGAGCTATAAGCTTTTTTTTGAAAAATTAGATCCTCAAATAATACTGATAATATGGCATGTTCTCATGGGTTAGAACTAGAAGAAGATCGACTAGGTGTAGTTCAACTTCAAAATGAAAAAGCAGACGACGTGGTCAAAAACTCAGATAATGAGACTAGAAAAAGTAAAACCAACTTGAAGATTCAGTTATATGCTGAACAAAAACGTATCTGGCCTACTGAAGGAAAGCATATTTTAGCTCAATTTGACCAAGAAACTATTGTTGTTTATCAAGCTTTTAATCCATCAATTGCAAAATATGCTGTCAAACATCAAACGTAAGTATACATGTAGACTGTCGGTAACAGCTTTATACTTCATTTGTAGATTGGTTTTTAAAATGTAGGAAATTATATTCCAAGCCAGCTAGATTTATTCGGCCTCCACACGTACCTCGATCATTCGTCAATGTTCATAATTTCCTGGAGATCATGTGGCCAAGTGGCTCGCTAGCGTGGAGGTTGGGTGTTCGATCCCTGCATTGACCTCCCTGCATTGACCGCGAAATTTCATCCAGATTTTCCGGCATGGTTTCCCCTTGTCAGTGATGCAGGGCAGAGAGTCTGACAAGGACAGCTGTCTAGTCGTTCGGATAATACAAAAAACAAGGTCCTGTGTACACATTTGCCTGCACATAAAAGATCCCTTGGCAGTTAGAATTCGATATAAGAGTAGGCTGTAGTGCCGCTGAAAAATTTCCCTAATAGCACACTGTATGGCGTATGCCCGTCTTCATTAGCCGAGTTTAGGAGCATTGTGCATGACAAATGCCTGACTTCATTAGCCTGGTTGGTGCAGAAAAGTCTTTATTTCTGTTCTGTACACTGGCATTCTTCACAAGTTAGTCAATTATTTTTTTTATTGACATACATATATTTAAAAGACTGGGTACGTTACACAAAGGTAAAACTGTTGCTCTTCTAATGAAGTCTGGCGATAATATATTTCTGATATGGCAAGATCCAAAAATCTGAGGTTTACAAATTGGCTTTTGGAATTTAGCACACATGTTAGTCTCATCTTCCCCGAATCACAGTATTACTATCTAATCACACCTACAGGATTGTTACATATCAGTGGGTAGTGAAATATTAGTACAGATGGGGGTGGGGCTTGTATAGATTTTGTTCAATTCACCATTTTGTCTTCTCTGATTAACAGTTTTGGAGGCCCCGAATACAGTTTTACAAGAATGTCTTGGATTAAAACCAACTTTTTATGGATGATGTATAGGTGTGGATGGGCGAAAAAAGTCGACCAACAAAGAGTGTTAGCTATAACCATTTCTAGAACTGGTTTTGAAGAAATTTTATCACAAGCTTACACAGCAAAGGTACAGTATATCTTTTTCTGAGGGATTTTATTTTCATTTGGATACTTAATTGAAACCATTTCTATATTTAAGAGAGAGCTTGAAACATTCCGAAGCGTGGAGGCACATGTTATTGCATGAGAGATAGGATCCCTTTGATACACAATCACACATTCACTCAATATTAATTTCATTGTGTGCAACGCCGGATAAACCATGGTGGGGGGACTGGGGGCCCTGTAACATTTTAGGGGCCCCTGATCACGGGCCGCATGTGCTGAATGAAGGAAGCCTTGCAAGGGGGGTCCTGGTGGGTTCCCCCCCCCCCCCTGGAAATTTTCAGAAATTGGTGGCTGGAAACGTGATTTCCTGGCATTTCAGGCACTTGTGTAGAGCCGTTTAGAAATACCTCCCCCAGAAAAAAATTAAATTCTGCCACAAAATTAGCGCATCCTGGCGTTATTTCAGTGGACCAATCCATGCGAGTGCTATGAAATGATGGAATTCTAGAGGAGGGAGTACGTCGCAACTAATGATTGTAGTACATGGCACCACATGATTTCTTCTATTTGACAGAGGACACAATAGATCTCTTAACCTGAAGCTCTGAAACATTTGTTATGAGAGAAACTGTTCTAATTAAACCTGGAAGTATTTTTGATTGACCATCAGACATATCTCCAGACTTCATTAGATGACCAGGCACCAACCAGGCCTATGAAGTCAGGCATATGTCATGAACATTGCATTAAATTTCACCTAAAAACCCAAAAGGTTCGACAGATGATGTACAACCGGTAATTCGAAATCACTCCAATTGACTCAATGCCAGGCTTTATGATACAGCGCGCACGTGCTAACTATTCGGCCATCCACCCTCCTCCTGTGTACACATAAAAGTCTGTGACATTTAGAATTTGAAGTAGGAGTAGGTCGTAGCTCCACTGTCCATGCAAAATGTCCCTCATAAGACACTATATGGCGTAAGACCATATGAATTAGGAAATTTACGCTCATTTCATTTCTCTCCTGGATTAGCCAGTATTAAAGCAAATCGTATGGTGTGTATAATCTTGTAGGCCACCTAATGCTTTGGAAACATGAACATTTTAAAATTTCTTTTTCAGTTACAGAAATCTAAAGGTTTGGAATCAGATAAGATAGAAGTTAGATTACAATGGGATCCAGATCATTTTCCGACAGGAGAAAAGGAACTTGGTCGAAGAGCTATTCAACTTGGTCTAAAAGGAGAAGTAAGCATGATTGCACTTCTGATTTTAAATAAACATACATAATAAATCATGGCTACAATCTTTGTTTAACTTATCACAAGCTATAACTTTATAACGTGTATTGTCAATTTTAATTGTGAACTTTGAACAGTTCATGTTTATGATTGCACCATTTTGACAAATAACAGCCAAGTTTTCATCAATATAAATTTCTACTTATCTATTAGATCATTCTTTAACATTGATTTTAACATTATAATTTTTTTGTAAACAAATGTCCAAAACTTTAAAAGTTTAAATGACATGCTCCTAAAATCGCCACTACCAATACCAACAACCACCTTAATTTGTAAATCTTTCCTTAAATTTCTTTTACAGACATTACGTAAATTATCAAGTGATTGGTTGGTGAAAATAGAGGACATTACAGAATTTGTTCATCAAGAACATGAAGTGTTATTAAGGGAAGGGCAGTGGAAAATATTTACACCCAGTGAACGAGTTTATCCTCTCTGTGAATCAAATATTTCTCAGCGTATTGGACTAGACTTTTATGACCATAAAGGACCTACTGTTGTAAAAAAGTGATATTCATTAAGGTTACAGGTAGTGACATTAGAACTTTCAGACACTTTAATATCGCTTCCTCAGCCAAAAAAAGTTTGTAGTTTGGAAGACAAGATTTGTAGCCTCTGATCATCATTTGTCAACTACATGATTTTACAATATTGTAAATATCAAATACCTAAAAAAAATAATGCCAGTCCAAAAATGATGAACTGAATATTTGGCAACATTTGATATTCTCTGCTGACAACATAAACAGGACATACATGTCAAAACAAACCAGCATTAATTATCATCTTTCCTAAAAATCATTTTATAGCCCTACTCTGTGTATTGTATATCAATATAAATGTATAGAGCTAATAAATAAACAGTACATAAAATGTTCTATGTCTTTATATCTGAGATAAGTACATGCAGTTTAATGTTCTATTTCCTGCTCATCTTCTCTATACAATTTGTGCCATTGTGGCTCAGTGTGTATGACACCGGCTTGGTGCAGGACAGAGGGTCTGGCAAGGAAAATTGTCATGTCATTTAGATGGGACACAAAATGAAGAGAGCAACCTGTGTGCTCATTGGCGGGCACATAAAGAACATTTTACAGTTGGAATTTAAACAATATTATGACTATAACAATTTTGTAATGTGGGATATTTTAATATATTAAATGATCCATAGATTAAAAAAACATGTTGGTCATTAACATGTTTCATAAGAATATGTCATATTTTGTTGACCTGATAAGGTAATAATCCCTGTCAGTATGCAAGGTATGGACTAGGGTGCATGTCCATTCAATATTTGTAATTTAGTACTGTGAGCTGATGGTGACATAAACAATTAGAGGTTTGGCACCTATAGAAGAGAAAAACTAGGGCTTGAGTAATCAGACAACCATTTGATTCTGGGAGAGCCAAATAAGAGTGGGGTTGAGAGAAAGACATGTTATTGTAGACTATTGTTAAACTGCTTTGTCATAAAACATAGAGAAAAACTATTGTTGTTCCTGTACATATTTGGTATCGTGAGAAAACACAACATTGAAGTCTAAATGAACTCCAAAAGTATGTTACAAAAATATCCACACCGGAGTTAAACCACTAAATGATAAGGCCGAAACAATAGATGTGTAGAGTAGGCAAAGATCCCTTTCTTTGTTAGCCTGGTTCATTTTTTAGGGACATCTTTGGATAAAACACTATGTGAAACGGTATCCCCCAAATATAAATAACAAAATAAATCTGTTGTGGATTTATTACATTTCTATACATACTACCATTAATTTCATTTCTTACTCTAATACTTATATACTTACTCATTTTCACATCAAATCAAACTTCATGCAAGCTATAAAACATTTGTCTCATATATACAAACAATACCTATGCTACTTGTATGTTTCTGTTAAAAAATCATAATATGTCAATTTCTAGTATAGGTTAGAAGAACTCTCCTAAAAACATAATTATTTAAAATAATACAGGTAAAGTTTACCTGTCAAAGATTATAATACATTTTTAGATTTTTAAACTAATAATGGCCTATTTTAAAATGTAACAATATGAAAGTTTAATATGATCTCCAATAATTCACTTTTCATTTGATGAGTTAGTATGTTGATAATTTTAAATTAAAGAATAAGCTACATTTTAGAAGATTAGATAAAGAGCTGGCAGTTCTCACTATTATATTTCAAAACTATATGATGTAAAGGGAATATGTTGAAAATTTCAGTCAAAATGCTTCAATCTAAGCAATGAAAACCTCATTTTGAAATCACTGTAGCCTCGATTTGATTGTCATTGTTACTGCAGTCACGATAATGATCAAAGTCTCAATTATCTATTTTTGCGTTAAATCATCAACAGACATTAACAGCAGATCGGATTCAAATAATAATAATAATAATATATTGCATTTGATAATGCGCCACATCCACCCAGGATTTCAATAAATATCGCAAATTCAAAGCCTGTGAGAGACCTCAAGCTGTTGAGGAGAATGTGTATAACAAACCTTTTATTTTCTGACAAACATCACTGTTTAAAATGATTAACAAATTATCTTTGTAAAATTATGATGTGCAATGCATAATGTATTATTTCAATAATTAATAATATCTTAAATGGTCACTCATATATGATACTCAGCTTACTGCAACTACGTAAATGATATTCAACAACCTAAATTCACTAAGATGGTCCTTGAGCTTGCTGCATAGTTTTCATTGTTGCTTCATCTTGTTGAGATAAGTTTGTTAATTTTTTGCCAATTCTATCGTGAATTTCTAAATATTTTGCAACACATCGATCTAGACAAACAGCCTCTCCTTTTGATAATTCTGGATCTTTATACTTTGGTGGTATACATTTCTTCTGACAAGCATTAGTCATTCTAAAAAGTACAAAAAATAACTAGTATGATTTAAATCTAGCTAGGTGGCGTTGAACCAGTTCTCTAACTAATCAATGTTGACATTTAACTTTTTACTGAGTGACCTGATAAACATGACCATTCAGTACAGTTTGTAAACTTTGCCAAGAGGTAACTACAATACAGCAATAACCAGCAAATACTGTCTGATGGAAAAACAAAGTGAAATCAATTGAATTGGGGTTTAACATCCTACTGTTCTGGTCTTATGCCATACAGTGAGCTATAAGGGAAATTTGCCAAGATAGCGGCACTATGGGCTACTCATATTTCAAATACCAACTGTCAACGTTTCTATTACGTGCATCCAGATAGTGATGCACTTTCTTGGCCAACATATATACAACAGAGATATCTCCTTTATTTGGTTATGTACCATACAATATACATTATACACAATTTAACATTAAATGTAAACAACTGACAATTATTTTCATAAATAAAGATCATCTTGATTTTTAGCTTACTAGTAAAATTGTGTTCTAGAATAGAATCCATATGTGGCAGACTCTGGAGCCAGTGAGGCTTGACTCCTTTAAATTAACTGAAGATCATTATTCACAGTATAGATATTATTATTGAGGGGATGCTCGATTGTCAGTCCACAACATTCTCAATTAACATAAGTGCAATCAATTGACAAGGAATTCAGTCCTAATACAGTTCTGTCAGTCACAAAGAAATGAAATGATATTGGGTTTAACATCCTACTGTTCTGCTCCAACTGGGCTAATGAAGATGTGCACACGTCATATGCATACCGTAGTGTGACACACCTGCTTAAATAACGATAAGAGTTATCTTTGCCCTTTTGTTTTTGGTAAAAAATGTCTAACAAGAAATTTTTTGAGATCCCTGCACTATAGCCTACTCTTATATCTAATTCCAAATGCCAAGGGATCTTTTACATTCACGCCAATGTACACAAGACCTCGGTTTTCTGTCACATCCGAACGACTGGTCTAGACAGCTGACCTTGTCAGGCCCTCCGTCCTGGACCACTGACAAGGGGAAGCCACACTGGAAAGTTCTGATGGCCTTCTCCGGCCATTTCAGGGATTGACGAGCATGCGACCTCCAGGCTATGTTTCAGCTGTTATGGTTGGTTGAGACATTTTCTTACACAGATGACACATGCGTTCTAGCCTTAAATTTCCTATTTTCAATCTATTGTCACAATTGAGGGGTTTGGCAGATTTCAATTACATTGAGGGTTCAATCCCAGCTCAGGGCAAGAACTTTATCGTTGTAAGTGAGAGGAATATATACGGTCTCCCGTCCGATCAGGCAGGTTTCCCCTGAGTTCTTCGGTTTCTTCCTGCAGTAATGATCGAAATCATTTGCACGATCTGTGCCAAGGGCCAAATTGAAAACAGGCCTAAGGCCTAATTTGCTACCCTTGTAAAAAGACGAGATTATTATTATTATTATAATTCCCAAATGTTCAATCGAGCATCCCCTATATGTTTGTTAAGTGAATAAATTCAAGTTGCATCATTTATTGACATTCACATTGACCCTTTTTAGCCAACTTTTTTTACAAGTAACATAAAGTTTAATCACTACAAATATATAAATAATAAAAACAGAGACTCCCGATCCATTGCCACCTTATTAGTAATTTGGCTTAAATTTCATGAATTTGATCAATTTATCTTAAAGTAACCTATAACCTAAAGATTTTTCACCAATACCATGTCCAATGTCAATGCTAAACCGAAAGTAGTTCACGCAAAACTATTTTTGTTGTTATTTTACCTATTATACATATCAGCCATCATCTCTAGCTCTAAGTCTGTCACCAGTTTTAACTGGGCATCATTCAAGTTTGGGGATGCCATACAAGCGGTTTGATTTTTTGCTTAATATTTTGAATAAGAAATAAAATCTTAAAATTCTGAACACACGTGAATTTCACAGGAAGTACAATTCAGTTATCTGTCCTTCTATAGTAGGAACCAATCAATAGCAAGCTTAGATTATTGGTGAAATATTAACCAATAGAATTGCTTTATATGAAATTGGTTGATATTTCCTGATTAACAGGAAGTTGTGCTGGCTGTCATGTCAATAATATTGCATGTTTGTTGGTATAAAAGTTTTATTTGCTGGTAGACCTACTCTTCTTGGAGATCTATAACCTAGATTATTAAACTCTTTTCAAGACAAATATTGATAATGTTGATCAAAATTACTTAATTCTTGTTAGAATTTGTTGAAAATATTTGTCCAAAAATGAAAGAAATTTTTAGGGGAATTTCCGAAACTGAAAGTAGACAAGATATAAATAATGACTTGTCAGTTTTGTTAAACTCTAGTGTTATGTCTAATTCGCATCCTAGTTAAGAGATATTATAATTTTAGACAGTGTGTAAAATAATGAAACATACAAACTTTCTTTCAATTTAAAAGTTTCAAATCATGGGGTTTCACTACGGTATCTGACATCTAGACCTCTAGTCGATCATTTCCAAGTAAATATCAACAGAATGCTTTGTTTAATGACTAATGTAGGGTAGGGCTAGATCTGTTCATCACTCAGGCAGGCTATAATGAACATTTTGTGTATAAAGTACCAATACTTTATATTGTTAACAAAATTTTGTGGACAACCGAAATCACCATTTGTTTGAAATGAGAACAACTAGATTACCCATACTTCATAGTTATATTTGATTTTTCAGAAAGTTTAAATAACAAGGAGGTTGCAGTTATATACTAGAACAGGGTGAAAGAAACAAGATGTCTGAAGATGAACAATATTGCAATAATTGGTATTTAATTATTTTTAGAGATATTGTATTGGCAAATTTAAAGGGACAATCCCGAATTAAAAAGAGGCTAAAAAAAAAAAGTCTGAGAATGTATGAAAATAAATCTAAAATATAGGGAAATGGTGTATTTACCTTGTCTCAAAATTTTAACTCAAAATATTGAGTCGTTTGGACGTGAATGCCAAACTGCTTATCTAGACACGTAACCCTTTTAAGATTTCTGGTCAATTGTTTCGTTGGGTGACCTTTTAACCGATTACTGTTACTTGAGAGGGTTATGCAGTGAATAACCCATTTGCCGTACTTGATGAAGAAAGGCAAATTTCAACTACACATTATTTTTATAAAAAAAAATGTTTGGTTTTATCCAGATACCACAAAATACACCTTGGGGCACCGGTCTCAAATTCCAGATGAAGACTGACGGATCTAAGTCATTTGAAAACTTATCATAAATACTGAAGTAGTTGCTCGGTCCTTGACTCGAATATTTTAAGGGATTTTAACACAAAATTAAGCAGTTTTATTCCCCCAAAAAATATCGGGATTAGCCCTTTAAAAATATTGAGAATAATTGCAGTTTGTTTTGTTAATGTATCTATGGTAGCTTATCATTTCGGTCCCACATCAATATTGTGGACTCAACAACACACACTGTCGTTTGGAACTCAGTTTGACATCTTTTCGGACTAACGTGGTGACTTTTCAGACTCGGTTACAGACTCAATAAAATCAATACAGTACATCTGGTGTTGATTAGTAAAACCATGTTGATAAATAACTTGGGATTATTGACGATATTTAATCGGCGATTCCTAAAGCCATTAAGAAACAATTGGGAAACAAAAAAACTGCTACTTGCCTTTTGTTGAATTTTAAATCTGGTGCTGATTTCAGGGATTAGGCCTAGAGGGTCAAGATTTGACTGTGTAATCAAATTGAGGAAATTAGTAATTCGTCCCTTCAAATTTGATATACGCTCACTCTAATCTCTGACATTTTATAAACAGTCAATAATTGATTAGTTTATAGCATGATAATTGAATATTACCTGGGAAAGATAACAAGTTGAAATTTATTTGTTATTTAACGTTAATCAAAATTTAATAATGGTAGCCGAGAAGCAAAATGAAATAAATTGAAATGGGGTTTAATGTCCTACTGTTCTGCTCCTAACCTGGGCTAATGAAGATGAGCATACACCATACAGTGTGCTATGAGAGAAATTTTGCTCGGGCAGCGGCTCTATGGCCTACCCTGATATCGAAAAGTGAATAATATGTCAGTCTTCTATCATTCTATTAACTTATTCTTGAGTCTGACACGTCACCTTCCTAAGTCCCAAACATCACCTACCTTAGTCCCAAACATCACCTACCTTAGTCCCAAACATTACAGCTATTGTTTTGAGATGCGAGACTGAAATGACCTGTAATCGTATTTATGTAATATGATTGTGTTGTTCATGAGCAACATTGTGCTTGTCCAAATTTTTGAAAATTTTGGAGTATATCCCTTCCAGCTACATGTTGCATGTATAATTGAACTGCGTAAAGTTAGGAATATGGTACATGATTGTGAATACAGAACTTTCAGAATTGACAGAATTGTACTCTAATAGCACAAAAATAAAGTTTTCCACAGTTCTTCTAACCTCAGTAGAACTGTGATGTATGAAAGTTTGAAACATGATTAACTAATTATTTTGAAACTTTCGATTCCATTGTTGCTTTGATATGATTTAGAGACATTAAGCCTGTAATGTTCAAATATGTTTCCAACTTATTGTAACAAGAAAACTCGTTGTGGCATTGATCAGTTATGGACCAAAGTTAGAATAGATTTTATCAGAGCTAAAATACTGTCTTGGGTTGTATTTTTCAGCAAGAAAAATATTGCTTCCACCAACTTTGTTATGCATGAAATGCACTGTAAGAGACATATTATTTTATGTAAGAAATGTAATGAGCCTGTTCCAAGATCAGAAGAAGAAGAACATTTTGAAAGTTTTCATGCAGAGATTAGTTGTGATCTCTGTAAAATGAAAGTAGAAAAAAATAAATTAGAGCATCATAAGGTGGGTGACTTAATTTTGACTTTTTATGCCAAATTTTTAAACTTAATTTTCATCCCATGCTGTAATTGGGATGTTACATTGATTTAGTAAGCAGAACATGTTGTGTTAAAGGATTGACATATATTCAATCTAAAATTATTTTTTTGATAATTTTGATGTTAAGACATGAAAAAAAAATCGGAGAATGCTAACACTAAAGCAAATGATGTCAGTTTATATGTTTGCATTGAATCTTTCATTTTATTTTTCTATGTAAATTTAAGCTATTACATATACAGCTATCTTTTTTTTTTCTATTTGTTATATTTTAGGAAGCCGAATGTTTGAGTAAACCTAAAAATTGTGCCTTCTGTGAACTACAGATGCCTCAGTGTGATTTGCCGGATCACGAAATTTACTGCGGAACAAGGACAGAACCATGTGCATCATGTGATCAGTACATCATGATTAAAGATTTTACACTACATTTAGAAAGTGGATGTCAATACCCAACACCTAAACCTCCGCCAGCGCCAGCGGCACCCTCCTATTTATCTCGCATGACAGACTTTAACGATCCTTTCTCTTTCGATGAAATTCATAGATTCTTAGATGATGCTGATGTGCCATCTTTCGTACAGATTGGTTCAGGTAACCAATTTGGGGGTGCTTCAAGTCATGGCAGCAGACGTGGAGACAGATTAAGAAATAATACGTCTGATAGAACACGGAAAAATACAACAAACAGAAAATCTGAAGTCAACAGACAAAATGGTTTGTATTACATACATATATTAGTTCATTTGTTGGCTAAATTATTGTGTGCTGAAAAAATAGTCTCCTAAGGCGTAGTGATCTGTTGCAGTAATTAATGGTATGGATCAAGATAGAATTAAATTACCGGTAAATATTTCGTTAAAAAAGTGTGCCTGATCTAACAAGTAATTTAGTAATATCGTAAAACAACAGAATATTTAAAAGGTGAATGGGATTAAATTTCACCGTTGCCTTTAATATATAATATACAGATTGGATGAGAGAAGAGTTATTTGCCCCTGAATTTGATTATGGGCGTACTCGATTGAACGTTCCGGATTTTGTATTCTCTCAATTCTAATAATAGTGTCAATTGTGAATTTCAGAGTACAATGCATGTGCCAAATGCATAAAGAAATATTTCAACCAATCTTGGCAGCTGAAACATATTTGTTACTTAAAATACATCACAAATCTATTCACACCACCTCTGTTGTTTGGACTGGCAGAACTATGACAGGACTGAATGCCGCGTCACTTGATTGCAATTCTGGCAATTCGAACTTTCTGGACTGTGAATCGAGCATCCCCTATAACTCTTTTAGTAATAAGGAGATAATGATAAAACATTAACATGATAATTATCCTGAGCTTGTTTAGTTTATATAACAGATTTTTGATATTACAAGTTCCAATCTTCTTTCGTTTTTTATCGCTAGAGACTGTTTTTGAAATCATAAAAATCTTTGTCTTTTGGTATGTTTGAAAATGTATTATATTTGCCTTGTTGTATACTAAGTTTTGCTGTACATGTTTTATTGTGTAAAGTGCAGTGTTTTAATATTCTAACATATCTCCATTACAGTTTAAAATTCAAAAAGTGATTTTAGTAGAATCAATAGTTGACATCTGGTATTAAGTATGTTTCTATAATTAGTTCAGCAAGACTAAATATAATACAATAAAAAAAAATTGAATTGATTTTTTATAAAGTGAAACTTTTCATATTTCTTACTCACATCCTTGCTCCATTAAGTTTTGAGTAGCGGCGTGTATTATACCTTAGGCAGTTTGGGCTTTCTCGTTCTGGAACAACTGGTGTCACATCTGATTTTATAGGAAGTTGACATAGCTAACAATTTTATTAATTATATCTTTTGACTAAAAATATGTTAAAACTAATTAATGTATGAAAAGTTTGCTTTAAATCTCTTTTTTAATTAGAACTGTTGGAAGAAAAACTTCCCCATGCGGCGATAATCTATTTTTATTACTTGATTTGATTGAGGGCGGGTGCATTTCAGCTTGTATTTGTAGTTAGTCACTGTCCCGTTACTATTTATATCAAAGCCAAAGTAAATGCTTGATTATCCTCTGCCAATATTGTTTTCCCCTGTTTAATCACTTAGTGTACTGGACACTTAATTCTCTTCATGATCTCACAACCATTAACCAATGGCAATAAGAACTCATTTTTACAAATTTAAACTTTAAGATTGTTTTATTATTATTATATTTAGAGCTGTCAAATAGTCCTCCTAATACAAGTTATGACAGTATGCTGTCACAGTTACTTAGTGCCTCACAAAACCCTGCAGATGATCTTACCCAGTATGTGGAAACCATTCAGAAACAAAGTAATCCACCAGTACTGTCCGGCACGGAAGAGTCTGGAAATAATTCTAATATCAACCGATATTATGGTCAGTGACTTATTATTGGCATGGCATATAGTGTAGTAGTTCTAGAGTAGTTTTTAGAATAGATATTAGAATACATGTAGTATTTTTCATTTCTTATATTAATAATTTAGATAACATTTCAGGCCTAAAGAAAGACCTGCAATCGTCAGATTTAGCTCTTGCATAATGGGGTCCTCCGGTTTCCTCCCACTGCTAAAGACCCCTACGCGCAAGCGAATTATTGAAATAAAATAAAACCATATGTTAGTCCCAATATGGCCTAGTTTGTGTCGAGTGGACGTTAAACCCCGTTTCTCTCCCTCTCTTGCATAATGTATGTGTAATATTAGAACCAAACTATTGAATGGTGTGTACCGTATTTTATTATGGTAATCAAAATAAACCAAAAATTGAAGATTGTACATCTAGTTTCTTTTAAGATACACTATAAAGAGCAAATCTGTCTGTTGCACGTCTTTTAGTTTGGCTTCAAACTATTATTTAGACATTAATTAACATAACAAGCCTATAATTAATTCTCTAGATCTTCGGTTGGCCATGATTTAAATGGATTTAGTCATCCAGAATAATTTGATGATAAAATGGACAATCAAGGCTCATGAGTCTTGATTGTCAAGTGCTGTAACTTTGACCTTCCATCAGCCATACCAATAAGTTTGCTCAGAATAAAGTCATTTAAATGAAATTTTCGAAATATTCATTTTCATTTATATCTATTTTTATACGCCCACATTTTCATGTGGACGTATTATGTCGTCGCCCCTGTCCGTCCGTCCGTCCACAATCGTTTGTGGACTCTCTATAGATCACAATTCTTACCGGATTTTGACGAAACTTTAAATATAGGTTTATCCCCCAAAGAACTCGGCTGCTTTCGATATTGGCATGTATCGGATCAATACTTCATGGATTATGGCCCCTGATTGTACGAAAAATCATGTTTTTAGCTTGTGGACCCTATAGAGGTCACAATTTTGAACCGATTTTGATGAAACTTTACATTCATGTTTATAACTCTAAGATCTTGGTTCCTTTTGATATTTGCGCTTATCGGAACGTAATTTCCTGAATTATTGCCCCTGATTGTCCGAAAAATCACCTATTTTAGCTTGTGGTACTTCTGGAGGTCACAATCATTATCCGATTTAAAAAACGTTCGAATATATCACCGTTATACCCTAAGGAAGGTCGAGTTCAAATTTCGGAAAAATCGGGCCAAAATTACCATACAAAATGGTCGCCGTTCGTACGCGAATACTGTTAAAAAATGGTATTTCAAGGTTGTGGACCCTGTAGAGGTCACAATTTTAATTCAATTTTGATGAAACTTGAAATGCATGGTTATAACCCATAGATCTTGGTTCCTTTCGATATTTGCGCATATCGGATCGTAACTTCCTGAATTATGTCCCCTGATTATACGCAAAATCGCCTTTGTTTAGCTTGTGGTCCCTCTGGAGGTCACAATTATTATCCGATTTAAAAAATCATTTGGTTATATCACCGTTACAAGCTAAGGAAGGTTGAGTTCAAATTTCGGGAAAAATAGGACCAAAATTACAATACAAAATGGCTGCTGTTTGTACGCGAATACTGTTAAAAGATGGTATTTCAAGGTTGTGGACCCTGTAGAGGTCACAATTTTAATTTCGATTTTGATGAAACTTAAATTGCGTGTTTATAACCTAAATATCTTGATACCTTTTAATATTTGCGCATATCAAATTGTAACTTAATGAATTATGGCCTATGATTGTAGGAAAAATCACTTTCGGTTTTGCTTGTTCTCTATCCATCTCTCGAAAATGTGGGCGTATCCTGCCTGGCAGCCGCTGGTTTAAGTGTTATATAGCAAGCTTTTTATCTAAATATTACATAATGCATCTTTAACCATGATTACAACTTTACTTACTAAACTGTTGACAATAATTTTTAAGATTTTGTACAGTCGGCTTTCTTTGAGTCTGTGGGCGTATAAATTGCCTGACAGTATATATTTACATGTATTTAAAATCTTGATGAAATTTTAATTTTAGCTGAAGATCAATTGCCATGTGAATTTTGTGGTGATTTATTCCCTCCTAGTGATATTATACAACATCAGGTTGGTTAACAAGATTATTATCATTTACTCTCATCATTCATATTAATGGGTGGCTAAGTGGGTAAGATGCTGGCTCGCTAGCCTGCATTGGCCGAGAAAATTTATTGAGATTTGGTTTCATTTTGTCAGTGGTGCAGGACGGAGGGCGGCCTGACAAAGACAGCTGTTTAGTCATTAGGATGGGACATGTATACGTTGTGTATGCACTTAAAAGATCCCTTGGCAGTTGGAATACGATTTAAGAGTAGACCATAGTGCCATTGCCCAGAGAGAAATTTCCCTCATAGCACACTGTGTGCCCAGGGAAATTTTCCGTCATAGCACACTATATGTTGAATGCCCGTCTTCATTAGCCCAGTTGGAGCAGAACAGTAGGACGTTAAACCCAATTTCATTTCATTTTATATTATGGAAATAAGTCATATGGTTTGATTTGTGATTTAAAAATCTGGTATGTAATTTGTCACACACTCTTTAGTATTCGTCACTACAACTATGTGGTGGAATATTATATTTAATTACTCAGACCACTAAACAGTATACAAGATTCCATACTATTTATTTGGGACCTGTACCCTGTTATTACTGTTACAGTTATTTTTTGGGGCATTCATATTGTTAGAGTCTGTTAATTTGTTAATATTCAGACCTTTCGAAGTCGGTACTCTGACGTTTTGGAATACAATATCAAACAAAACCAGAAGTGCAAATTCTAATAAAGGTTTTAAAAAGTATTTCAAAACCGAACGTTTTAAGTTAAATATACAACTGATTAAATACAGTTCTCTAGCTGTGTTTGTTGTAATTGTTGTAATTTTTCATTAGTTGTACTTTTGTAAAGTTCCCATGAGCAGTTTGCTGAGTTGAATTGTTGTTGCTATCAGTTATTATTATTTTAAAATTATTATCTCATGAAATATGATATCCTGAAATGTCACGAGGTGACATATAAAATTTTAGAAATATTTATAGCCCTGTTATTGATTATATGTGATATATAGTGCCAGTGGTATATATTATTATAGAGTACGTGAAATGATGATATATTTCTTTATTATAGAGTGGTTGTGAAATGATGATATATTTCTTTATTATAGAGTGGTTGTGAAATGATGATATATTTATTTATTATAGAGTGGTTGTGAAATAATGATATATTTATATTTATTATAGAGTGGTTGTGAAATAATGATATATATTTATTATTATAGAGTGGTTGTGAAATGATGATATCTGGTGAATGGTCTAGTATAAATCCAGTTACAACTACTCATTCTTCAGAAAGTAGAAACAATGAAGTTCCAACTGAAGTTCATCGATCTACAGCTTTTATACCTGTTATTAACAACTTACACGACACAGAACAATGGTATGTTAGATATATACTTTAATTACTTCTGGGGGACAAGCATTGGATCAGTAGATTTACTGTTTTACCTTTTGCTAAACAATATCGTGTATTTTTGTTACAGGCAATCTCCAGTAATACATGAAGCAGAAGTAGAGAGTGTTGAGAATACTATAATAAATGATAATGTTTACGGTGATGATATGTATGGTGATGATGTTATGTTACCTTGTGAATTCTGCACTGATCTCTTTCCTTCACAAATGTTGGTTATTCATCAGGTAGGTACAATAGTATTCAACACTGTAATCATATACATGATTTTCTTTTTAGTAAAATGATAGATTTTGATTTGTTTCTGTAAGTTTCTCAGTTATCATAGCAACTGCCATGCATGTAACTAGGTTAGAACCAGACACATTTATTAAATCTTTTCTTTTTAACAATTCAAGATTTGTATTATAAGAAAGGAAATAAGTCAGCAGCATCTAGGTTGGCTAATTTATAAATTTGCTTTCTCTATTTATGACTGTAGATTTGCCGCCCATAAATTGAAGATTAAATTAATGAAACATGTTAATTTACATACATGTTTATTTTATTTTTTTAATTTTTCAGTCCATATGTGACGCCAATACAACTGTTACACCACGAGTCCAAACACCTGTTAGTACCTATAAACCTAAACTACGAAAAAACACATCACACACAGCTAATTATCTTGCGAACGACAATTTTAATAGCTCCAGATCTAACAGACGGCAGGGGGCACCATCTGATCTCGGTGAAACTTCGCAAAATAACAACGAACTTAGTGAACAGTATTTTCCTTTAAACTTGGATATGAATAAACGCTCTAATGGACACTCACATCAATCATATCTAACGTCCAGTGGAAATAAAAGAATGAATGCGACACCAGAAGTTAGACGGACATCTGTTTCTAAACATAAAACATCTGAACCACAAAGAACATTAGAAAACTTATTAAATGATGATCCAGACCAGCCTTTTGGACTGTCCAGTAGAAATGTTGCTACAAGAAATTTGGAATCCGGTGCAAGTGGGGGAGCAAGTAAGTAGGCCTGCTTTAACTGTTTACCAGACAATGTTTTTGTTTAATTTTTAAAAACTTTGAAATCGGGTCAAATTTTGAAAGCAAATGATAAGTAGGTCATTTGGTGCCTATTTTGAAATTTTATTTAAAATCAACTGGTAACCAAAGGTTTTGTGCGACTTTTAAAACAGGAAATTTGGCCTGGTTGAAATGCCTACCGTTATTACTTGGTTAATAATTCTTTTCTGTTTAAGATTATTGTAAAATCAATACCGTATTGCATCTGGTGGGTAGTGATGCCTGGTCATTATGACTAAGCTCATTTTTGGCCGATTTAATCTGTAACATCTAAGAGAAAATTTCACACGGTTGCCCCTGTCTGTCCGTCCTCCCAA
Organism: Patella pellucida; assembly: GCA_917208275.1. NCBI lineage: Eukaryota > Metazoa > Mollusca > Gastropoda > Patellidae > Patella > Patella pellucida. Next base: position 49,027,862 of record OU795041.1, on the reverse strand, counting down.
TTTGTTTGTAAACACTCTACAGGTCACAATTTTTATCCACTTTTGATGAAACTTGAAATATAGGTCTATCTTCCAAAAGATCTTGGTTCCTTACGATATTAGCCTGTATCAGACCATAACTTCATGGATTATGGCCCCTGATTTTACAAAAAATTATGTTTTTATCTTGTGAACACTCTAATAGAGGTCACAATTTCCATCTGATTCTGATGAAATTTGAAATGCATGTTTATAACACAAAGATCTTCAATCCTTACGATGTTCGGGCATATTAGATCATAATTTCCTAAATTATGGTCCCTGATTGTATGCAAAATCACGTTTTTGACTTGTGGTCCCTGTGTCACAATTTTTATCAGATTTTGATTAAACTTCCTGGATTATTGTCCCTGATTGTACAAAAAAATCATGTTTTTATATGCCAACGTTTTTATGTGGACATATATTGTCATCACCCCTGTCCTTCACAATATTTATCTGATTTTAACGAAACTTGAAATATATGTTTATACCCAAAAGATCTTTGTTCCTTTCGATATTGACATGTATCGGATGGTAACTTTATGCCATTATGGATTGTGGCCACTGATTGCACGAAAAAATCAAGTTCAAATATCTCACTGTCAAACCATAATATCTGTTGAGTTTAAATTTCTTCAAAATCAGACCCAAACTGCAAGACAAAATTGCTGTTCCTTGTACCCAAATAGTGTTAAAATATATGTTTATATCCCAAAGATCTTGGTTTATATCCCCAAAGATCTTGGTTTATATCCCAAAGAGCTTGTTCTCTGTCCATCTCTTGCAAAATGTGGGTGTTTCTCGCATGGCAATGGCTTATTTAATCAAGTTATCATATAGGTTTAGTATGTTTAAAATATACCTAGATACAGAAGAATAAATATATACTTTAAACCTGAATTCATATGTTTTTGAGTATCAACATTATGAAAAATGTGTGTTGTAGGTGCTCAAGGAGAGAGACGGAATAAAACATCTGTATCTGCTAAGAAAGTTTATCAAGAAATAGAGAAAAAAGATAAAGAAGCTTCCAGAAAAACTAATAAAAGGTAACATTTAATATTTCATACATGATTATAACAATGCATTCCTTTTGGCTACTGTGTTCAAACAGGCAGTATTTTCCCTTTGTTCGTTTTGTTTTTGTATTTTTTGGTGGGGTTAGGCAAGGGGTTCAACGTATGTTGTTTAGAACATAAAGTCCGTTGTCAGCCTTATGGTTTCAAATCACTTACTTCTTTGTGATGGTGACATAGCTCAATTGTCAGTTTGGAACATTGCGAATTAATGGATTTGCCATTGAGTGACTCACAGTTCTGCCAGTCCCAAACACTGATGTGAAGAGAACTGAATTCGGATGTAAATCAAACATTTCAGCCATAGTGATTGGTCGAGATAATATTATATTGCGTACGCCCACATTTCAAGCAGATGTATATTGTCGTCACATATCGGACTGTAACTTCTAGTTAATGGCTGCTGATTGTGTGCAAAGATTACAATTTTAGCTTGTGGACCCCCTAGATCAGAGGATTTGAAATATTGTTTAAGTATATCATCGTTACACCCTGATGATGTTTAATTGAAACTTCCTGAGTCCACACAATTCTTTTAAAGAAAAACAATAAAAATAAAAAGTTAAAGAATTGTTGAAAAGATGCCACTTTTGAAAATTGTGCTCTCACCCCTTGTTCTCTCCCTTGCTACACCGCTGTGTTATCTGATTGATGTCCCTCAGAAGGAACACAAAAGAAACACACATGCAATTTTAATCAAATGTAATTTATTATCTTAGATCACCCACTACAAGGAATTTTGTTGATGATAATAGAGAAAGCAATGGTGATAGTTCAGTGACTTCAGTCCCCACTAGACAAAGATCTACTCACCTATTAAACGCTGACCATAGAACTGGTGCTGCTCAGCCAAAATCTAAAACCACAACGGTAAGCATCTTCACAAATGTGGTATTGGGATCCATTAAACCGGTCATCAATTCCGATGCTATCGGATTGAGCAAACTCGCTAAATCAAAATAATCAACAGAGCCTTTGTGGAGTTCACCCACACACCAGAAGGTATGGGACCCGAAGGTCAAGGTCCTTTATTAACCGGAAATAACTCTAATACAAAAGAATGAACAAAAGGGAAATAACTCTAATATTATTAGAGTAAACTAGTAATTATACGACATCCCTCCTATTAAGGAAAGGCACCCTCGGAAACAAAATAAGGGAATATACATAATTGAAAAATATTAAAAATGAAAGATTCATTCACACATCATAAGATGTATTTCAAAGCTTATCTTGTAGTAATACAATATAATAATGCTAATAATAACATTAAGCTCAATCAGTTGTCATAATAACTATGACCTAATGAACAATATAGAAATATAAGTATTACAAATTACAAAGATCTATTCAATAATATACACATCAGGAAGAACTTTAACTTGTAAAGTCGCTAATATAAAATTAAAATGTGTTCTATCCAATATTCCAATATCTGATATACTATAGATGCCAATTTACAGACTCAAGAGAGGTTCTGTGAATCTCTAAGCAATCGAGATATGATAAATAATAAGATAAAAAATGATCTCGATTTAACAAAGTCCCATCAAATTTTCGATATATCATATAATAAATAGATTGGCCTCAACGAGCCATCATAAAATAACTTAAATTACAACAAAATAATATGAATGAAAATAACATAATAATCATGCACACACACTTTCACACATTGGTACTTTCAATTAAAAGAACTGGAACATATTTACATCATCATAACATCACACATGTGAATGTGAAAAAAATTTAAAACATCACCGACAGTGCGACACGTATTACACGTAAAGATTAATGTCAATAAAGAACATCTAATAAAAAAACGATATTAAAAATTGAAATGTCACAAATACTGGAAACACAGTTCACAAATACTGGAAATACAGTTCACTCGGCATTCGCAATGACGAAATTGTTGAAAATCAGGAAAATTGTCAGCCATCTTGAATTCAGCGCCACCAAGTCAACCAAGGGCACATAACTTTTCACGAGCACGTGCGATTAATCAATCTCGTGCAAAAATTCACAAAATTGTCACAAAACCAGCAAATTGACTCTTATAGACCTATATCAATGTCCAAAACGCCAAAAAAACGTCAAAAAAAAGTCATGTTAGACAACAAAACTAGCGCTGGCACAAAAACTCTTCTGCTGCATGTTGGTAAAAAAAAAATCGTCTGCTTCTCTAAATCGACGACATCATTCGTTGAAAAATAATTTCTTCGACTGCTGTATAGTCAAAACTAAGTCGAACTCTGCATATCAAATATCTTCAAGTTGTAAAAAAAATTACTGCCACGAAGTTAGGTCCTTTGACTCAGAAAAACTGGTCAAATTTCTACATTCTTCGGAACCCCGCGAAAATCTTCACCATGGCCAAATCAAAAAATGTTGATCATCTATCACAAATTGTTGAAAATTCTTATGTGATGACAAACGGCATCTTCACCATGTGGTATTGGGATCCATTAAACCGGTCATCAATTCCGATGCTATAGGATTGAGCAACCTCGCTAAATCAAAATAATCAACAGAGCCATTGTAGAGTTCACCCACACACCAGAAGGTGTGGGACCCGAAGGTCAAGGTCCTTTATTTACCAGAAATAACTCTAATACAAAAGAATGAACAAAAGGGAAATAACTCTAATATTGTTAGAGTAAACAAGTAATTATACCTCACATGTTCTTGCTGTTTGAACAAATCTGTGGTTATCTAATAAACAAACATATATGCAATGCCCTGGCCAAAGAGTATGAAAATCCATGCATTTGCAGATGCGCAGTGCAGCATTCTACAATCACTATAGTGCATCAGAAAACTGCGGAAATTCAGATAGAAATTTTAAAGCACATAAATTTTGAATTCCACACAACATTTTTATTTTGGAACATAAATGCATCCTGTAAAAAGATGAGATAAATTCAATATAATTCCATCACGGAAATACTTTAAAACAGTAATCATGATGCAATATTAGACTTTTTATCACTTTCATCGAAAACCACAGTTTTTTCTCTGTTAACGTAGCTGCAAATGTTAAATTGTGGCCAAATCTAAGATGTTGAAACAACCAGTGCTTATCAATTTTAAAATATCTCCTATATAGCTGTATTTCCATAGGATAAGTAAGTTGAAATAATCTGATAATGTAACACTACAAGAGTTTCTTCATCCCCACCCCCCAGAATCTGGTACATTGTTGACCAATCATGGGTCTCCCTGTTCACTCTGGCCTGTCAAATGGTTTACAAGGGCAATGGTGCCTACAACTTTCCTGACCAAGACATATGCATAACCGTCAACACACAAGCAATTTATGTTATCTTCTAATATGAGAGGCCATGATAAACACATGGGTGTCCTTTATCGGGCTCGGAAATGAAGTCATCACCAAAAAGCAAAGTTTACAGAGGTCCTCGGTTGGAGCCCAAACTGAATTCGATTTGCCCTCCACTTCCACCACAGGTGTCATAGAGATCCGGGATGAAATTAATATGCATTGAGATCATCTTTCTACTGAAGCCAGTCCAGGAAGTCATCAGGGTTTGCGATGTAGACCTGAAATGTTAAATTTGGAAGAGAGTGAGAATTCTGGGGAGAATACTATCCAGGGAAATGGACCTTTGACACCCAGAAAATGGTCAAAATGTGCAATTCTGTCATTCAGTTACATGCAAAGGGGAGTAGAAAGGCCTGTGCAGTACCAAATCCCCCCCCCCCCCCCCGTTAGTGAGCAGAAGTGGGGATCAGGTTGGCTGCACTTCGAAAAGTGGTGTATGAAATCCACATTTATCTCACCTGTTTTGCTTCTTTTTTTTAAATACTTGTGTTTGCTGAGGTCAATCAATCCACTCTATGAAATATTACCCATGGCACCTGAAATGATAGATAGCTGGAGATAAATATGAAATAAAAAAACAGTGAGAAAATACGAAAGAAAAAAAAATGGTTGCAACTGAAAATAGAAATAAACCTCTTTATTTCTAGGGAACATCCAATCACTGGCTCTCCAACAAGAAACCAGTAAACAGTCAGAAAAGTCAGTAAAAAAAGTAAAAAAAAAAAGAGTGTCACACAAGTCTAAGCCAATCTCAAAGGCAGATACCATGTTTTTGAGGTTCAGTCTAAATATTAAGGCCAGCTGCAGGTTTGGTCAAAAGTCACATGGGAGTGAATTTTGGAGTGTACATGTTAACATTTCATTGTATGATGTCAAAACATGTCATGTCTAAATATTAAGGCCAACTGCAGACTTGGTTCAAGGTCACATGTAAATAGGGTTGTGGCCACATGATTTTTTGGCAAGATTGTGGGTTGGGGCTAGGGTCAGGACTAGCTGTCAGGACTAGCTGTCTTGGCATAGGCCTACGCCAAATGCTTTTTGACGAGAATATTCGATTTAATCATAAATGCGACAGTAGAAATATGCCTTTTTGAGAAAAAAAACACGTGCCACTAGTTAACTAGTACTAAACTAGAAACATTGTAATACAATTCAGTGTTTTGATGACGTACATGCAACAAAATGTAAACATTAAGGCCTACGGTCCCTGAATTCACACTCTATCAACGGAAACCCCAAATAATGGCTATTTTGATATCAGACAGTCAGAAAAATGCCTTGTGAGCAATAAAAAACAGTATTCTTACCTTTTTTGACACTTCTTATTGAAAAATTCATGAAATAAGTGGTGGAGAACAAATCTCTTTCGGCCATATTTAGTATCATAAGGACTCAGACTAGTAATTATTTGCCCATTGACTTCAATGTTAAATGGCTGTAACATCACTGGCTGTAGCTTTTTGCTCAACATTCTGTTGGTTCCAATATTTTTAGGCACAATGGGGACAACATTTGGCAATCTCCCCATCATAAACTTGTAGGGTTAATATGGTTTAGATTTTTTGCTACAGGGATTTGAAGTTGACTTGGGTGAAAATCTCACTTCCGATACATTTCACTCCTCCGCAGAAAGACATTTTACAGCCCCATCCCTCCGCTGTAATATCACCAGTATTACCCAAAACTGCTATAAAATTGCAAATTTGATCCCTTTTCTCCTATTCTAGACCAAAAAGTCAACCCAAAAATGCAGGAAGAGGGGAGAAAAAAATTAAGGGAAAAATTGTCTATTAATAACTCGCACTACATTCGTCCATCATGAAAACTAGGCAAATAATTACTAGTCTTAGTCCTATATGACACAAAGCACTAACAAGATCCATCAGTGGTGTTGTCTATGAAGGCACTGATTTTCTTGCCTGGTTGATACTATATACTTTTGAATAGATTATTGATAATGTAAATGGATATATTGAAAATTCCATTCAATTTTTTTTTATTCTGAGCAAAATTGTCACTGTTTGAAGTTTTGACAAGATGTGACATAGTTTGTTTATTATTTGAGACTTAGCCTTGCTAGGCCATGATTTTAAAATTAAATCATTAAATGGCATTTATGTTTTAATCTATTTAAATCTCTGCCATCCAATGGTCTAGAGAGTTGATTATAGGCTTGTCATATGAATAAATAATAGTTAATAGAACTTTTGAAGCCAAATCAAGATCTGTAATAGGCAAATTTAGGACTTATATAACTTGATGTAGTAATGAATGATATGGGGTTTAATGTCCTACGCTTCTGAACCTAACCCGTGCAGACGGGCATACGCCATACAGTGTGATATGAGGGACATTTTTGCCCGGGCAGCAACTGAATTCCTACTGCCAATTGATATTTTACGGGCACACCAATGTGTACACGGGATCCGGTTTTCCATCCCATTGGAAAGACTAGGCAGCTGTCCCTTGTCAGGCGCTCCGTCTGCATCACTGACAGGGGGAAACCACGTGATGTAATAAATATTTGATATTCGATTGTAAATACCGATAATTACCAATGTCATTTTGATGATTTTGGACATTTACAGATCAATTGTTGATAGAATTCAAATTAAATGGTATTTAATTTTTATTTATATTTTTTTCTTTCTTTTAAGAAAACGAAAAACCAGAATAGAAGATGATATAGCGTTAAATGGAATGTATTTGTATGTGGTGTTACTGTTGAATTTTCTATTTATTATTAACTTTATTTTTTTGTCGCTTATTTTGCATTTGAGGGTCTCAAATTTAGTCTCAATATTATTCTGATATTCTAAGATTTAATGGAATGATTTATATATAATCTCATGTCCGTGGCAGACGCTTAAGTGACCCTGAGTGGAGTAGGTTGTCTGTAACAAAAGTAGAATAAAATGGAAGTCAAGCACAAATAAAGAAATTTGTGGATGAATTAGACAAATGGATTCATCCTATAAGGCACTGTGAAGACTGAAAATTTAGTTGATTCGAATGAAATCATAGGTCAGCTACTGGGGAATAATTTGTTTCTACCAATGAGCGTCATCTAATACTATCTGTAGAAAACACTTAAGCCCTTATGTTTGTTAAGATTGAATAAAGTATTTGACTATCAACTTTAGTCTTCTGAAGAACTGGGCCCTGATTCTCGAAATTTTAACTAAGATAAAATCCCAATTTTAGTAGATACACTAACTTTGATTGGCTAAGCACTACAATCAAGCTAATATTATCAAATCAAATAACTAAAATTTGGATTTATCTTAGTTAAAATTTTGTGAAACAGGACCCAGGGGATTTCACTAAAATATCAATAAGAAAATGGCATTATGTATGTTTACGTATTTATTTATACCAAATGCAGTAGTGTATATGTATTTGTTTACATTGTGGGTGTATACTTAGTACCGTATACCTCTAAATTAACCTTGTTATAGTCAAACTGTGTTCATGAGTTTTTTATTTCTTAATGAATAATTACAATTTGTTAATGAGAGATGTGTTAATAAGAAAAACATGATTGGACAAAGTGAGAAGAAAACAAGGTTAACCATTATCAATTATTTCGATCATTTCAGTTTAATTTATTTATTAGTTTATGTGATTGATGGACTTTGCATAACGAAAAATATATTTATGGGAGTTTTTAAATATATTATGGTAATTCTTGACTACTTCTGGTGTAGAAATGACAATGTTGTGATGTTTATCTTTTTGTGCTAGTCCCATTCTTTCCAAATAACTTTTCAAATAGCAATATTTCAACCGAGAATTAATTGATACAGCCCACATTTTAACAGATTATCATTTGAACTGAATGAAACAGATCTAATGGAAATTACCTCCTGCTATCTGCAACTGCTTGTAACTCTTTAATAATTTACACTTGGATGTTATTTTAATAACGCAAATAATCAGTCGGTTTTCCACACCTATTTAACATATACAATTGTGTATAGACAAATAAATTGTATATCTGTAAATATTATTATTAATTATTCTTTAAAATATTATGCATGTGTACATAGTAAGTTGCCAATTTTGTTGTGTTAAAAAAAATAAGTTTATTTTATATTCATATCATGTATTTTACAAATTGTATATTCAAAATTTAATATGACACAGAGAGAGAAAAGGGGACTAACATATGGTACAGTTTTATTTCAACAATTGGCTTGCGCGTAGGGGTCTTTATCAGTGGGAGGAAACCAAAGGACCCGAAGAAAACCCATAAGTTTAAACATGTGACCCTACTCCTTGCCAGGTACAACCAGGGAATTGAAACCACATCCGTTTACTTAATGACAGACCACAAAGTTTGCTACTGCCATGGCAAAATCACCTCCTATATATGACTGTAGGAAGGCTTAAGATAGTAAGAGAGGTCTGTTTTCAAGGTATTTTTTTTTTAAAGAAATAAAAATTATTATGCCGAGAATAAAAGGGTTGGGTGTTTTTAACCTGACATAATACTTGTTGTATAGATGTATTTGGTTTGTTGAAAATTAAAGTATTTTCGTTAAAACTGACAAATGTATGGGCTCTGTTATATAATCTTATTACTAAGCCAAAAAAGAGTAATTCTAACGGAACTTATAATATATTTTATAAAACTTCTTAAATTACTGTTGTTAACAGCCAAATATTATGTTTCGTGCAGTACAAACGCATTATGAAAAAATAAAAGTTATTCTTTCATTTGGTATAAATGTTCTTGTATGTATCCCATCTAATATAAAATTATATCTTCATTTCCTAAAAAGGTTATATTTTCTGCACTACATTATAGGATCTAACGTGTTCATAACAACTGTTGTTTGGTCTTCTGTGTCCGTTTGCTTGGCATTATGTGTTCGCTTTCAACAAAGGTGATTTCACAGTCAAATATTTCCTAGGGAGAAAGAAAATTGGGGTTTAACATCCACTAGCCACAAACTAACATATGGTTTAATTTTATTTCAATAATTTGCTTGTGCGCAGGGGTCTTTAACAGTGGGAGGAAACTAGAGGTCACATACAACCGGGGAATCGAAACCACGCCAGTTGAATCAATGACAGACCTTATGATACAATGCGCACACACTAACCAATCGGCCATCCACTCCCCCATGTTTCCTAGGATACTTACCAGAAGAACCAGTCCTGTTTTTAGTCCAGTATATAGTGGGAATGGAAGTGTGAGAAAAACAAGCCTTCACCATCCCATAGGTTCAAGGCAGACAAGGGACTGTTCAGAACCATTCTTACTGTAATCCGAAGGTGTTATTCCTGGAAACAAGTATTAAAATAAAAATCTAACCAGGGGCCTGTTCCACAAAATTTTAACTAAGATCAAATCCAAATTTTAGTAATTTGATTGGATAATATTATATTGATTTTAGTGCTTTGCCAATCAAAATTGAGGTATATACTAAAATTTGGATTTTATCTTTAGTTAAGATTTTGTGAAACAGGGCCCAGGTTGTTAGATGGTGCAGAAAAAGTAGGATCTTAAATTTCATTTTACTTTCATTTGTGACAACTGAAGATCCTAATAAACACATTCCAGTTGTCAGTAAAACAACACAATAATTATAGTTAAAAAAGGGTGATTTATTAAAACTCAACTTACAAATATTTCACTGTAGATATTTATATAAACATATAGATTGTCTATGGCTAACACCATATAATTATATTACCTAAACTCCAGTTTAATACTCGTTACTTTATCCCAATCCCAAACAATCTTAAAGGAGTACTCCTAGATTTCAAAGTGTACCTGTTGAGAAATATGCCTTTAATTAAGAGAAATGCTGAATTGTGTAAAAAAAAAACAAATTCCTGATAATGGAAACTTAAAGTATGTACTTTTTCTAATAGTACCACAGATTTAGACAGTTGTACAGGACTAGAATAACATATATTTGAGACATCTCTTTTAATTTACTTTGCTGTTGATTACTGCTTTTTATGTATTAACACTATCATTCCTTAACAACATGTTTGAATTGATGATAATATGGATTTCATTACTTGACTCATCACTATCCAAATCTGGATTCCTTAATTTACATTTAAGAATATGCACATCAGAGCTGAAATATTTCAACCACAAGTATTACCATCATGTAGAAGAGTACATATATATAGGGAACTAAAATTCAAATTGGCAAAAGCTTAACTAAAATCGAATTCAGATTTTTTTCAATAACACACACTCTTTGTTTTTCTACAGATTTTTAAATTTTTCACCAAAGTCTCTGATACTCCAATTATGATAATTATAATATAACATAAGTTGCCAGGCAACGAAACATACGCCCTCAGCAGCTAAATCGTCCGGGCAGTCAACAAGAGTTGTCGCATATTTTACTTTTTTCGGTAATGAAACATTTATAATACACTAAAATCTGATTAAAAGTAACAACTCATTATGTAATTATCAGAAAATCATTGGAATTTGTTTGGCTTTGATAAAGGTTTTCCTCCATGCTGTTCAAGTTATCTAAATTCATTGAAACTCAATATACTTGTTCGTCTCATGACCTTCAACAATTTGTATAAATTTAGAGTCAATCGGATATTAACTTTAGCCTCTAGAGCGTCAACAAGATTTTTTAAAGAGATCAAGGGCCATAACTCTGACAGTAATTATCGGAAATTGCTGAAAATCAATAGGCTTCTTCGTTTTATGACCTTAAACACTGTGTATAAATTTAAAGTCAATCGGTTATTAACTTTAGCCTCTAGAGTGTCCACAAGATTTTTTAAAGTGTTCAAGGGTCATATCTCTGACAGTTATTATCGGAAATCGCTGAAAATCAATAGGATTCTTCGTCTCATGACCTTAAACACTGTGTATAAATCTAAAGTCAATCGGATATTAACTTTGGCCTCTAGAGCGTCCACAAGATTTTTTTAAGTGATCAAGGGCCATAACTCTGACAGTTATTATCGGAAATAGGCTTCTTCGTCTCATGACCTTAAACACTGTGTATAAAATTAAAGTCAATCGAATATTAACTTTGGCCTCTAGAGCGTCCACAAGCAATTGTGGCCGCCAGACCGACGGACGGGGGCGACGGCAATATACGACCACATTTCAATGTGGGCGTATAAAAACACAAATTTATATGGAAAACAATCACTGAGTTTATTTCACACAAGTTGAAACGTTGTGTGAAAAAACTCAGTGATTGTTTTCCATATATATTTGTGTTTTATTTCATATGTTCAGTTATTAAATGCCGTATAAGGAATGGTGATATAAAGAAACTTCTAGTACCAGTAAATTACAACTTGGTATTAACAAAATCTTCTCTTTGGTTTCTACAGATTTTAGAAATTTTCATCTGGGTGTCTAATATTCAAATTATTTTTTGCTTTTTCGCAATTTTTCAAATCTATACAACAGACTGTGCCAACTACAATGACTGATAATTTGTGTTAGTGAATGAGGAGGACTTTGAGTTTCACACTGTCAATTTTTTAATTATTAAAATAACTTGCTACCAATAAAAATTATACTCCAAAAATGGCAGCAATGAATTTGAATGTCCCAGGTGAATAGTAAAATTGTATATGATGATAGGTGTAATATAACATTTTAAATATAGAAGTGATCAAATTAAGAACTAGTGATCTAAAACTGAATGGGTGTTTTCTAACACCAGTTTGAATGATTGGCTGCACTTAAAACTAAACACATATCATGCAAGAGTTAAATCTGCCTAATACGGGTCTTTCTTTAGGCCTGAAATGTTATCTAAATTATTAACATGACAAGACCACCATAATCAACACTCGATGCCATCTTTTATGTCCGATTTTTATTAAATTTGAATCTAATCTGAAATTTTCAGCACATCCCATTTACATTAACTATTTTATAACTATTATAGCGAGAACTCTTTATCTAATCTCCCATAATAGTATCTTTAATGAGAAAGTTTCTTATACCAGTCAGAAAAAATATTTTGGCTGCACTGAATGTAAAAAAATCAGGCAGCTGACTGGGTAACCATGATCTATGAATAAATATGAAAATATGTTCTACTAATACTTATATACATGTCTCTATCACTTTCAACAAAACGGGATGTTCAGAATAACCCTATATTAACACCAGGTACAATTTCATGGATACACAATTACTGAGTTTGATACTAAGCAATGTTTCGACGAAGACACTCTCGTCTTTATCGAAACATCGCTTAGTATTAAACTCAGTAATTGTGTATCCATAAAACTGTACCTTGCGTCAATATGTTCAATTACTTAATGCCAATCAAAGAAGGAAACCCATACTAATCACCAATGGTTTACAAAGAGTGGAGCTTTGGTGAACTCTTTGAAAACCAGTACCGACCAAACACAATATATATTACTAAGACAAGTTGTAAATGTTAAAACATCTAGAGGATGCAACTGTAACCTCACATAAGGGCATATTAAAAGTATACTATACCGATGGGTTAAAGCTTCTATAAATATTACACAAGAAATAAATGTTTTAAATGCAAAATGATTTATCAACTGGTTGTTAATTATTGGTCGTTACATAAAAGTAATAAAGCTAAATAAATTGTATTGCAGGTACAAATACAAGTATATAACTTTGCAAACTTAAAAAATAAAAATAACATCTTTCACTCCACAAAATTGAATAACATGAGTCACAACAAACATTTATTTTGTAAAGCTAAAGTTTAAAAGACGATCTTGACTCAACAAATTGGAAAGTATAAGGACACATACTACTGTATAACAAAAAGACACAGGCATATCCATTGTTCATTTTACACACATGGAAAGCTTCCTGAAAATGACGCAGAATTATCAAAACTATGGGCATCAAGAGTCAGCCAGGCCTCCCAAAAACTTATCCATATCACAACAACATTTCTTAGTAGAAAGACAGAAGAAACTAGAAAAAAATAATAAAGGTGCACTGCAGTCAATGAATTAATGAATGTTTTTCCCTCGATAGTTTTAAACATCTCAACGACTTGAGCGTGTATCTGCAAGAAGTACCCAGTGACAACTCCCACATGATTCATCATAACCTTGAGAAAATAATTCTTAATTTGGCAATACTGGATAAACGAGAAAAAAGCTATTCTTAACTGGCCTAAATAGCAAAACCCACAATTTGACACCTTAGGTAAAATACACAAGACTAAGAATAAAGGTGAATTCCCTCTAGGATTAAGAAGATCCATTTGCAGTCATACTAATTCTCTCACAGCTAAAGCATCATTTTGGCTTGATTGGAATTAAAACCAATTGCAGAAACCTACTGCATCAAAGTCGTAAAAGACACCACTAATTTTTTTCAACAACTCCAAAATATAAATAATAATACCTACCTACTCACATTCAATGTTTTTAGTTTATATCCTAATATTCATATACCAGAAGGAATAGAAGCACTTAAAAGTAGCTTGTGAAGAAGACATCCATTTGACCTTCAAATCAGTGGAACTGCAATGGGGACCCCGTTCGCAGTTACGTATAGTAATATTTATATGACTTTGGATCCACAGATTAAACACTGTATGGCATAGTGGTTTAAAAGAAATGCCTCTAAATGAATTATACACTTTTTAACTATACATCATTTATCTATATTGAGAGCTTATTCTTTATAATATTAACATTATGACATCACTTGCTACTTTGGCTAACCTTGTACGGTACTTTAAATGTATCATTTGTGTAGTTGTATTTTCTAAAGAAGTAAGTTTTTACACTTGCGAAACATTAGATACTATAAAAGATGGTTTTGTGATACCAATGACTTTGTTTGTAACCACATGAAAATGTGGGCGTATAAAAATACACTGCCAGAAGTTCCTTATGATAACTAAATATACATTACAACAGTCCTTATGATAACTAAATATACATTATAACATTCCTTATCATAACTAAATATACATTATAACATTCCTTATCATAACTAAATATACATTACAACATTCCTTATGATAACTAAATATACATTAAAACATTTCTTATGATAACTAAATATACATTAAAACAATCCTTATCAGAACTAAAAATATACATTAAAACAATCCTTATCATAAATAAATATACATTAAAACAATCCTTATCAGAACTAAAAATATACACTTTAAATACATTATAACACATATGGTGAAGATTTCAATTAATGAAATGCTTAATCAAAACAGATATGTGGAACAAAATGACCCTGAGATAAAATGATATTTTAGTTCAAAAGAATTTTGGCCCAATATAAAGCAAATAAATGGAAAGTCCACAATGTAGTTCAATTTCATTAAGAACTGTGACATCAACTGTGTTTTTACAAAAAGTTGAAACATTTAATATTTAACTTCTGGTGATATTTGTGGGTGGCAGGGGTCAAATTTTAAAAACCTTGGCATTGTCGACTTTACTCTGTTTTTGTTTCCACACAATTTAATGTTTGCTGTGTAAAAAAAATATCCTCTATATTATATTATAATACTGAGATTACATGGTATATGTAATATATATAGTAACACCCTTATATAAATGAAATAAATGGGGTTTAACATCCTACTGTTCTGCACCTAAACTGGGCTAATGAAGACGAGCATAGGCCATACAGTGTGCTATGAGGGAAATTTTACCCGGGCTGGGGTGCTACGGCCAACTCTTATATCAAATTCCAACAGATCTTTCTCGTGCATGCCAATGTGTACACGGGCCCTCTGTTTTTGTCACATCCGAACAACTAGACAGCTGCCCTTGCCCGGCCCTCTGTCTTGAATCACTGACAAGGGGAAACCACACAAAAGAATCCTGATAAACTTTCACGCCAATGCAGAGATCGAACACCCGACCTCCAGGCTAGTACACTTAAATAACTTATTAGGTGCATCAGTTTGACTATAAATGATGATACGGTTATACAAAAAGAACTAGAATCTTTTTCTTATATGGCTTAAAATAACTAGAATGATTGATGTGGTGACTAGATTTATTGTTCTTATGAGTATTTTTAATGAGACTTAAAGACACATTAATTAAGAGTTTAATAGAGTGTTGGCCATTCTTGTTATAATAGTTCGAAAATAGATAAAGTAAAATGAATAATTTGAAAATTTCATTCAAATTACTCTATTGTGAGCGAATTATATTAGCCTTAGAAGGTTTGACAAGACGTGTATGATAATTGCAACTACCGTACTAGTTTGTTCGAAGCTACTCCTCCATTTTTGAATTAATCAAGATATGGCTTAACCCCTTCTAATCTATTCAAAATCAGAGAAAACCAATGCCATCGAGAGTTGATGATGTGGATCAGTTAATAAATGTTTAATTAAAATGTAGATTACATTTCAGGCCTTAAAAAAGGACCTTCAGTTAAGGTATGATAGGCAGATTTAGCTTTTGCATAATTTATATTTAAGCATAAGCGCTTATACCAAGCTAAGCAACTATTTTTTATAGGATAATAAAGATTGCTAAAACGTTTCCTTTGAATATTGTAATGTCTTCTGCAAGTATCCAACTTGAAAATAGCATTCCACCCATGTTACAACTTACAAGTCATATTTTAAGTCAGGAAAGTGTTATTACAATATGTCATAGTCACATGATTTAAATTGATTTAAAAAAAAAATTTTTTTAAAAATCTGTTCGTACATTAAAGTGGAGGTGTCCTTTTTGGTTTAAGGGAGAAATACATTTAAAACATATTCCTACATATATATATTATCTTCACACTTGAAAATACTACAACATGAAAACTTTACTACAACTCAAAATAGAGAAAACTGTGTTAACAGCATAGAAAAAACATTGTTAACAGAATAGAAAGTACTGCATGAATAAATAAGCCATCATATACTAAGGTGCGAAATTTTAAGGATGTCCCTAAAAGTCTAATAACACATAAGTACACCAAGGGCAGATTATGTTGTAGTATTTCCACAACTATGAAGATAATCTTAATATGTTAAGTCTAATTATCGTATATATTATACATCAATAAAAAAAATATAATCAATATAAAAAACGTTACTAAACTACAGTAAAGAAGAAATAGGCGTACATCAACCATTTTAACAAATAACAATTCAAACAGAAATGTAAAGACGCAGGAATTTGTGTAAAACAATCTAGCAAAAAAAAGATACATTGTGTATTTAGGATTTCTGACTTAGGCACAAACAATATGCATTTACTAACATTTTAATATCATATGTAGACAATTATAGATGTAGTTTAAGTCTGTCATGAATAGGCTGCACCTAAAAATAGTTTAAATATCTTTTGTATGCTACTATGTATTATATTCTAACTTAGTCATGGATATGTTGCATTATCTATATTCTAAGTGATACTTCACTTAAATAAAATTTTAATATCAAATGTTGGCCATTATCTATATTATGAGTTAGCCATGGATACGTTGCACTCAAATAAAATTTTAATAACATGTAGGTCACTATCTATATTCTAAGTCATCTATTAAATATTATATGTAGGCCATTATATATGTATATTATGACATAGCCATGGATATATCATACATCAATAAAACTGTAATATCATATGTAGTCCACTATATATGTTATCTATATAAAAGATATATGCAGCACAACAATAATATAAAACCTAGTTTTAGTTTGTAAAACCAAAATTATATCAATATGAATTTCTTTCCCAAAACATTAAAGTACTGTATTTGACGTAACAATTGCTTGACTCAATCAAGCACAGTTTTTCTTGAATCTATATAAGTAACAACGTTGTACATTGCTTGCCTAATTTCAATGTAAAGTTTTCTGTGTGAATCCAGCATATTAAGTTCCTACTTTTGTTTTATAATTTTTGTAAGGCCGGGCGTTTACAACTTTGTATGATTTACAAAAAGAACGTATATTGAAAATACATTAAAATCCTTGATATTATTCATACACTGACTTACACATGCATTTGAATCTTTCTTGGCCATATGTTTTCAGTTATAACTTTGACCTTTAAATTTTTGCTATCATGGGAATTTTATTTTTATATCTTTGAAATCTTGAGTAAAGAAAGCAGAAATAAAAACATCAAAAATGATATGAGGTGTGCCAAAAACATATCAAGTAATATATTTTAGGAAAAGGTCAATTCTGGGTGATTTTTTCATTTCAGAAAAGTATATATTCTGTTTTTGATATTTAAATATAATATTATGCTGTTAAAATGATTAACTAATAATATCTAGATAACTATTTCATTAAAGACATTAAAATTTATGAAACTTTGTGAAGCAGGGTAAATATTCTACTTAACGACAGAACAAGACCAAATGGCCGAAAAAAAACAATGCATGTGGTTTGCCTAATAAATGAGCTGTTGATTGTAAACTGTAAGTGACTAGTGCTAAACCAGTGATATAAAAACGTCTGACGAAAACTCTTGATAGATATTTTTATGTTTTTTCCAATTCTTGAAAAAAAAAATCATGTGTTTCCATGGAATTCAGTTTTAAAATTGCTTCAAAAGCCCTAATAATTTACAGGACAATAACCCCTGCTAAATATATCCTGAAGAAAAAGTTCTTCATTAGATACAATGAGATTCTGTAAGAAATTATAACAAACTATAAAATATCAATCAACACGCATCTTTCTTTCACATACCACTGTATACTGGGACTGACATTTTCACTGTCTAAAGTTTAATAATCACACTAACAGTAATAGTTTCACTTAAACGTAGGTAGATTATAAAAACTATAACCAGGTCGTCCTTGAACAGCAAAACAAATTATTACCAAATGATATACTGGAAAAAAGAAGAAAATGTGGTAATTAAAATTGATATTGTTTGCATCCAATATGAGCCAAGGATTCAAATTCTGACAAGAAAAAAGATTGGTTGCCAGGTAACAAAACATATGCCCACAGCAGCTAAATCATCGGACTGTCAACGAGAGATGTCGCATATTTTTTTTATGTCAGAAATGAAAACATTAATAAATACACTATAATTTGATTACTGGTAAGAGTACTGTAACAACTCATTTGAATGATTTTCTGATAATTAGTAATACAAAACATTTAATATCCTTGATTTAGCTATTCAAGTTATCAAAAATGATTGAAAATCAATATACTTGTTCATCTCAATACCTTAAACAATTTAAAATCAATCAGATGATAGCTTTGGTCTCCAGAGAATCAACAAGGTTTTTCAAAGTGATCAAGGGCTATAACTCTGGCATTAATTATCGGAAATCATTGAAAATCAAGAGGCTTCTTTGTCTCATAAACTTAAACAGTGTGTATAAATTTAGCCTATAGAGCATCCACAAGCAATTGTGGATACATAACCAACGGACAGACAGACAGACAGGGGCAACGACAATATAGGACTGCATTACAGTGTAATATCATACAAAATAAACCTCCATTTATTTTTAAGCCTTGTTTCCACTTATCAAATCCAAAGTAATGCCTATGGAACTGACGGTTTTATTGGAAAACTTTGACATCTGGTGCGAAGTGTAGAGATTAATATATTTAGAAGAAACTTACCACCAGGTATAAAACAGATCAATCCTATTACAAAGAAAACAAGGCAATGGATACCTGAAATTAAAAATATAATAAACATACACTACAGCCCAACAGATTTATAATTGCCATTGTAATTTGCTAGCACCCGATCACAAAGACCCTCTTGCTTTGGGGGAAACCAGAAAAAAACCAACGAGGTTAGACAGACGGACTAACCCCTTGTCACGTACAAGTGTGGAATCAAAACCACACCACTTGACTCAGTGACAGACTTTATGTTCTAAAGTGAACCCGTTAGACCATTCTGTCACCCAACATCAATAATTAATGATGATTAATTCAGAGTAAAACAATATTTGGGACTTCTATGTATAATTGATGGCTATGTGTACATGTTTCGAAAAGGAAAAGCCTAGTGCTAATGTGGGATTTCTTTCAAACCCACAGTAATATCACAAGAGAATTTATTCCTGGGCTGTGCTTGACTGAGTACTGTAAGAGCTATACAGAGAAATATTCAGATATGACTCCAGTACACAAAGGATCCAATTGTTTATTTTGTAGTTTTAACAGAATAATATATATGAACAGTGAGAAGAAGAAAAAAAGATTTATATGTGGTTCCATGCCAATCTGCTATTAATAAAAGGTTCTATATCACCTTGAAAACTAATATTAACTAAATTTACCTCTGTTGGAAGAAATTAATATTCCTATTCCAGATATTATAAGAGCTGAAAAATTAAAATGAATCAAATTTAAATATCATTTATGCCACTAACTTTGACAGTTTAACTTGTCTGTAATATGCTTTATTTGTGTTGAGTAATTAGTGCACTGTCTATTAATATTTTATATACATGTAACTGAGTTGTCTACCCATTAGTACCATTTTCCCCCTTTGTCTTTGTTGGCATGGGCTATAATATTTTGGGTGAAAAACTTTCTATGCTTCAGTTATTAGCTCGGAAAACAAAATCACCTTTTTAAATGTTTATGTTTATTTCAAGGTATCCATAGTATCCTGTGCTATAAAAATAGTATGCATACCCTGCCTTGCCCATGACACCTATTACTACATGTACTTACATTAATAGATCAGACATTTTACTTACCTATACCTATAACAGTTAAAGCTATAGAACCCACAACTAACCGCCAATTTTCTCGTACTTTAGGGTGTCGTAACCAACTGAAATTAATTAGAAATAATAACATAAACAAAGAGGGCAAGGAAACTTCAGGACAAATTCTTATCTTTGAGTCTATTCTATTCCACAGTGAGTAAGATGTTAGCTCACTAACCTGGAGGTTCGATCCCAGTGTTTGCTAAGAAAGCTCATTAGGATTTAATTTCGATGTGGTTGCGCCTTGTCAGCAGTGCAGGATGGAGGGTCTGACAAAGGACAATGTATAGTCATTCAGATGGGATTAAAAATTGAGGACCCGCGCAGCAAACATTGGTGTGTAAATAAAAGATACCATGGCAATTGGAATTTGATATAAAAGTAGGCCGCAGCTCCAGTGTCGCGACAAAATTTCCTTCATATAATACATGGCTTATGACTATCTTCATTAGCCCAGTAGGACAGTAAACCTCATTTCATTAATTTTCAAAGAATGAAAAAGTTTGTCACTTTTACCTGTCATAGCTTCCAAAAGATTTTGTTGAGACAATAGTTTCACTTGACCATGTTGTAGCTAATGAATGACTGGATGTAGCACCATGTAGACCAGGATAAAAACTACTAATAAAAATAAAACAAAGGCTTTGATGAACAAATTATTATTATTTTAAATGGCTATGCATGGATTAAAACATAAAAATAAGATGTGATGGTATCTACCCAAAAAAAGATTTCCATTATCCCTTTTAAAATTCTGAACATATCAGTTAACAGTTGCAGGGTATAAATTCCTGAAAAATCCAGTAATTGTGTAGGCTATCCATAAAATTGTATCTTGTAAAGAGAGAAAGAGAGCTAAATGGGGTTAAGATCCACTTGACACAAACTAGGTCATTTCGGGACTAACATATGGTTAAATTTAATTTCAATAATTCACTTGCGCGTAGGGGCTTTTAACAGTTGGAGAAAATGGGAGGACCCGGAGAAAACCCAGGAGGTTGGACAGGCGACCCTACTCCTTGCCATGTACAACTGGGGATTCGAAACCACATCAGTTGACTCAATGACAGGCTTTATGATACATCGCGCGCACGTTAACCATTCAGCCATCCAACCCCCTGTATCTTGTAAACTTCAAGCCTTTTCTATGGATGCATACATGTAGCTGCCATATGGTAAATTTCTACCATATGAAATATAAATGATTAAGAACATACTGCTTTGATTTTCTATCTTCTTTCTTGATAAGTGGTGCATTTTGACCTTGATGAATCTGAAAAATAAAAAAACATGTATATCCTGCATGTATGGCAGGATTGAGGATACTGACAGATTGAATGTTCCAGAATTGAATTCCCTCAATCTCAAAAATGGAGACAACTAAATGAAAAGATAGATGTGTTGACTGAATAAGTAAATATTTCAACCAACCATGACAACTGAATTAAATTTGTTGTGTTTAAATGGGTCACGATTCTACTCACGATTCTACTCCTGTCAGGACTTAACAAGAGAGCTTACCGTCATGACTGAAATACACGTAACCCAATTGCAATTTTGTTAATTTGGGACTTTCTGGTCTGACAATTGAGCATCCCCTGTGTCTACAAAAAAATAATATAAATATGTTTCTCACCACCCTCAGTTCTGAGGACTGTAAAGGGAGTTGTCTAGCCGATTACAAGACATTTCGGACTAAAAAATTCCTTTACATTGTACAGCCGTTCACAGAGACTAACACGTGACAGTTTAGCAGTAAAAATATGTCCAGTAAGATTGACTGGGGTTCGACAGTTTTTTGACAAGGACAGGGCGAGTGTAATGAGACCTACATTCAGAGCTGAAATAGCTCATGTAGTCATGAGCATATCAGTTATTACTATCAATATCAACAACAATTATTACAATAATAACCATTTCAGGCCCTTCCCCTGAAAAAAATCTTTTGCCCCCCCCCCCCGAAAGAAAATTTGACAACCATAAGTGATAACTCTAAAATACCTACTGTAGACTGTACTGTGTCCCCCCCCCCTAAAAACTTCACTGCCCCCCCGGCCTTTTTTTATTTTACAAATAATATACATACAAATACATCCATACACACCTATATAAAGTATATTACAGATGTTAATTTCTTTACAATTTCTAAATAAATAGGCTATAGAACTTTCTTTTTTTTTTAAAAAAAAGATAATAATATATTTAGTTAGTTCACTAGATCTAGTTTTTTTTATTCAACCTGAAATTCTTGAAGTGGAATGCTTCCACCACCACTACCATTTACATCTTCAATGCCGTCTGGAAAATTTGGTATCTCTTTTGGCCTTATCTTTGGGCCTCTGGCTGAAGAAGAAGAATCAGATGTAGCCCCATAGAGTCGTATTTTATCCTCTTCATCAGAATCAAAGGCATCATCGATGCTGTAATCTGCATTTGTCATTTTGCATTTTGCGAAATATTATGATTCTGAAATAATAGTCGCTTACATCCTCTATAAAACTTAAAGGGAGATAACTAACATTTATTTATTGATATAAGGGACCTCCTCATTCTACTTTCAGTTTACAGAAGCCGCACGAACACCGATCGCACGCTTAAATATCATCATGCCGAGTTTTGTTTTGATCACAAACCTGTCTCAAGGGAAAATACCTGCAGATTTTCTTACTCAAGCGTCAAATCTGATTGCAACGGCTCTTGGGAAACCCGAATCGGTAAGTACAAAGTAGAGCAAATAAAAGATGTCTAGAAATCAAATAGAAAAAAGTAGAATTTTACACGATGACGAAACAATCTTATAATAATTAAACCACAGGAATCCGACCTTCTATCCGTATATATAGCCTACCGTTAGGCTACACTAGACAATATAATCTTTTTTTATTAGTAGTATAAATTGTCTAGTTCGGCATGGTGTATGCATATATTTACGATTAGTCGCTGTGATAAAACACAATCACACCATGAAGCAGGGGCTGGTTATTATTATTATTATTAAGTGATCAGCTGCTGTTTACAAAATTGCATCGCCGTAGATGAGAATTAGAGCATTTTTTCAGTTAGTTTAGATACTAAGTGGAACCGATAATTGACGACCCCCACCAGACAGCCCGACGGGAAATGGTCTCAGACTCAGACTCAGAGTGTATCAACTATCAATATACGCGTGGTGCCCTTGGTGGTAACGCCAGATATCGTGACGTGGTCTCCAATTAAGGTCGCAAATGATCGCCGATCACACATGGAAAGTGGTGCTAGAAGGCGGCCTCTTTCAATCTTGTAATTTCTTGCGACATTTTATCGCGTTGTGTTAACGTTTGCCGGCGGTATTTGGCATTTTCTGGTCGTCCTACACTTGCAGCAGTGCAACAAGGACGCATAAGACAATGACATGAAATGGGGTTTAACGTACCAATAGAGTACCTGATAAACTCGGCCTCTGATTCTCAATATGGTCGTCTGTAATCAGAAATACAAAGTTCAATTGCAACCTACATGTACATCAATTATTAGTGCAAATAAACGCATGATATTAAGGCGCCCATAAGAAGATAAAGAATAAAATGGGTCATTCTTTGTCAGGGTATGAATACCACCCAGGATTAAAATTGTTGAAGAGATAGCTCGGTTACTAGTCAATACAGGTAAGTCACTATGACACAGCAGTTTATGCAGGCGCGGATAAAGAGAGGGGAATATGAGCGGGGGGTGGGGTATGGCGGGATATCGGGTTCAAAATGCGATCTAAATTAAAAAGTAGAAAATCAAAAGTCAAAAGAGAAATTTCTTATCCAAAATGGACATTTCCTGTGGGAAACATATACCGCTCGTGCTTTTCAACCTAATATGTCCACCTTTTCAACTTTTAAGTCGTAAATATTCTACTTTTAACAACATAATTTCTACTTCCAATAATCAATTTTTGACATTCGACTTTCAATAATCAATTTTTTACATTCGACTTTCAACTTCAGATTTTCTACTCGAGATTTTCTCCTCAAGATTTTCTCCATGCATATTACGGAAATAAATTCGATCACGTGACTATTTCTGCATGTCATTAAAATACGATATTTTCCCGGAAAAATAAACGATTGGGCAGAAATAGTCACGTGATCAAATTTATTTCCGTAATATGCATGGAGAAAATCTCGAGTAGAAAATCTGAAGTTGGAAGTCGAATGTCAAATATTGAATGATTATTGAAAGTAGAAATTATGTTGTTGAAAGTAGAATATTTACGACTTAAGTTGAAAAGGTTGACGTATTAGGTTGAAAATCATGAGCGGTATATGTTTCCCACACGAAAATGTCCATTTCGGATAAGAATTTTCTCTTTTGACTTTTGATTTTCTACTTTTTACTCTAGATCGCATTTTGAACCCGATACCCCGCTATAGGGGGGGGGGGGGCACTATTGACAATCTGATGTTTTATAGGTTGGGGGCGATTCTTGTCTACACAACAATAATAGAGACGTCTTTTGGGATTAACACTATTTGCAACATTCCAAATCTGGTCATTCATCATTTATTTATTCGTTTTATAGATTTCCCGTAATACTACATTTCCCCATATAAATCAACGTCACTGTTTTAAAGCGTGTATTACATATAGTCAAGTTTGTCGTGTATTTTCGGAAATGTCCCTAGAAATGGTGTAAAGTTTGATTTGGTTCTCAGAAATTATGTATGACCCCTCAGTAATGCTAACCGAATTAAATCAACTCTGTGTTCCATTATCACACTGGAGAGGCTGGGGAATTTAAGCACCGAAGGCTGGTTCACCATGAGAAATAGGACTTTTCGGACATTATAGACTCCTTTAATGCAGCATTTGAGTTGATTCCATTCATTTTGTTTATATTATAGTATGTAACCGTACGTGTTCAAGCGGATGCTCAGCTGATATTTGGAGCCTCAAGCGATCCATGTGGCACGGCCGAACTCAGCAGTATTGGTAGATTAGGCCTTGAAGAAAATAAGGTTCTGGCAAAGACGATTGGAGAGTTTTTAGAAAAACAATTAGGCTTAAAACAAAACAGGTAGCCTATATTGTCTAGATTATAAACACCCACGGTTAATGTGGACTTATGTCGTCGTCATTGTTGTCGAGATTCCGTTCACAATTTATTGTGATCACTCTTCGGGTCAAAGTTCTTTAAGAACTTTTATATACGTGGACGTTGTCGCCACCCTTTCCATCGGCCCGTTCGTCAACAGTTGGCTTTTGAAGAGTTTAGAGTTTTTGATGAATTCTTTTCAAATTTGATGAGACGTATCGTGGTCATGAGAGGGTAAATCCTATTGATTTCAAGTGTTCCCCGACATTTCATTCCGGAGTAAGGTCCCAGTTTCCGACGGGTTCTTTTCATATTTTATATGTGGCATGAGAGGACGAACCCTACATCGAATGTTAGCGTTCTCTTACTTTTCGTCCCGGAGTTATGCTGAAAACCTTGTGAATGCGATATAGGTTGTAGTTTTCTATGAAATGAAATGGAGTTTTATGGCCCGCCATCTCCGACTTGTTTTCTATGAATCCTTTTCAAATTTGGTGCGCAGCATTGAGGTCATGAAAGGACGAACCCTATCGATATTCAGCGTTCTACGACGTTCTGTTATACAACTTTAATTTTTACACAAAACATAATTGCGCACAGCAACGCACCAAACAATATATCGCTAAGTACAATCCATAACCCATATGTCTAAATAGTGTGGAGTTGGGTATCCGATTGGTGTAACGCTTGCGCTGTAGATCTGTTATTTTGTTAGTAGTGGGATCGCGTGCCTAGCCACTCTTGAGGGTTCTTCATTATCTCTCCAACTATCATGTCTAAATAGTGAAGTTGGGTGTCTGGTTGGTCTAACGCGCGCGCTCTAGATTGTAATGCCCTGGGTTTATTATCCCCCTAACTTCAATAGCCCCACATGCGCAAAAAATATTTAAATAGATAAAATGTATAATATGTAAATCCAAAAATGATAAGATATAATGTCGAGTGAATGTTGAAATAGCCTTTTTTTTTCACGCGGTGTTGTTTTGGGATGCTCCGTATATTGGAAATCTGAACCTTATTCTGTCTTCAAGTGATTTTACAATTTGCTCAACAAGTGTTCTTAATGTAATGCCAATGTCGAATATATATGTCAGCCTTATTGTCTCTTCAATGTGCTTGTCAATTATCAATTTTTTCATGTTTTTTGTACTCTCATTTTTTCAGAGTCTACATTCGCTTCATAGATATACCAAGAGCAGAACTGGGTTTTTCTGGCACCACGTTTGATGATATTCTGGGAAAGAAGTGATGGATTGACCGATGTCATCAAATATTTTAATTTCGTACAAAGACATTTTCTAGAAATATATATATATATATTGAACAATGTTGTTTTAAATTTCATTTTGAGAATAATCCAGGCAACAAAAGCTTGACCCTATCAAAAAGAATTATAACCCAGTGGGCAGTGAGCAGCCGGTCATGTTTGTCAAAATTGGTCAAGAATGCTTCCATAGTTTTACCCAGCACATGAATCAGCACCCCCCCCCCACCGCTTTCCGTCATATCAGAGAAGGTATCGTGCTAATTAGAGTACCGAGACTTTGGCATAGAAGATTTACAATGATAACATGGGGTATCGGATTTTATCTCTTATCGGTGCCATTGACACAGAGGTGTATCTATTGAAATCGTCAATCACCAACTGCTTTTTGATGGAAAATTGCATTGCCATGGTTAAACAGCAGCAAAATGAACCCACTCTTATAGTCTGAGTGATAACAATTTCAAAGTCAAGATTGGAGATATACAGATCCAGTGAATACATTTATTCTGAACCCAGGGTAGCATAAGCGGACTGTCGGGGGGGGGGAGAAAATCCACGAGGTTTGACAGGCGAACCTACTCCTTGTCACGTACAAACGGGAGAATCGAAAATGAAATGGGGTTTAACGTCCTACTGTTCTTCTCCGAAATGGGCTAATGAATACGGGCATACGCCATACAGTGTGCTATGAGGGAAATTTTGCCCGGACAGCGGCACTACGGCCTACACTTGGAATTCCTACCGTCAAGGGATCCTTTAAATGGACCGTACTGCAAGAAAATATGGATGGAGTAAAGTCCACAAGGCCCTTATCGCTGCCCATAATTTAGTTTGTTTACGAATTTTCACCAAACCACAGCTTTAAACGGTGGCCTAAACACGAAATGTAACCTCAAGCCACGGATGCCGACAATATATTCCAACATTTGTTTGAATTTGGACATGTAAAATCTGAATACATATTTGGAAACGAATTAGTAATATGAAATAATAATAACGGAAACATGAATTTGAAGGAAACGTCTTCTTTACATTTTCATTCGGCAAAGATTCTGATAATTCGAAAAAAGGCTTGAAAATGATTGATAAGATCAGTGATATTCAGCTCTGATTTCATCACAATCATATATAATGCCATGAATAACTGGTTTATTTATCAGCTTAATGAACTTGATCACTTACTTATTTTATTCTCAATACTATTCTTCATCGTGATTTCCTTCCCCTCGATGTAGTGCTTCGATATACTCATTTAAATTCACCATTCCAAATGGGTCATATTTTGGAGATCATTTTAATTTAAAACCTCATCATCGTTTCATTTTCTACATTGCAATTTTTCTGTTTTCTGTGTAAATGCTCCCGACAATTTACCGACTTTTTAGATGAGGAAGGAATATGGTCCTATTTTTGAGATGCATACAAGTTCGGATCATTTTCATGATATCTTATTTAATCATGTCTCCTGAAAACAACAACATTTAACAGAAGCTGAATAAAAAGTTGGAATTCAACGTGATTAGCCTAATTATCTGTCAGTCGGAGTTCAAACATATTTATGTTGTTGATTTACAACGAAGTAATAATGATTAGAATATTTTATTCACAGAATGGGGAGAAGAACACCACGTGTTCTCAGGAGAACATTGTGCGTTCATTAGTAGACCACTGTGCGGTCTCAACAATATAGACTAGGCCCGATTCTGGAAAAGGGCTCTAATAAAAGATAATGAGGCATTTTTTAGTAGGATTTGGTATCCAGGCTATTTTACCTATTTCAAGGGTGCTGATTACGAAAAAATAGGATACCAAGCTGAAAAAAATGTTTTTGACCTTCATAATTGAAAAACAAAATGGCCGCCAAAATTGCATCTAATTGTGACGGACGGGCACGGTATTTGTGTCTATAATTGTATTAATCCTTTTTTATTTTTGAAATATTGACTTTTCAAGAGATTCAAAGAATGCTGATCATGAATAAATAGGATTTTAACCTAAAAAATAAAATTTGGGACCCCCAAATTTGAAAAACAAAATGGCCGCCATAGTGATGTTTATTATGCATGGTACATCATCAACTGAGACTGAATTCTTGTTGATAATCTTTTTAAATGTGATTTTTTCAGATATTTTATAGATTCTAACAACAGCGAAATTGTTTACCAAGCTAAAATAAAGTTTTTTGGACCATCACAAATAAAACAAATTGTTTAAAGAAATTATTCTTGTTATGAAAATACTGATTTGTTTTCATATTAACACATTGTAAATTTATACCATTACACTCTACAACTAAAATGAGACTTTTTTCGCCCTCAAGGTAGAAAACTGCCTTTCATTGAAGATACTTCTATTTTATTTATTTCATTTACTGGTTAAAGGTTAGTTTTGCTAAAAATATATCGCAAGAAATTATTTCAATCTCTACTTTGAAGACAATCAAACTCTATACGTTAATTCAATACAGCACTCTTTTATTGTAACTCCAGAAATAACAATAATCTGAAGAGGAATGGGAATATATTGCTTTGTACCAAACAATTTTTTGCAGGTATTGACACAAGCACCAAGCCCCCCCCCCCCTCCTTCAATCCATGTTTCAGTTTACAAATTCCAGAAAGGCTACCTTTGTCTAAAGTATCATTATAATGGTCAAATATAGTGTTTCTCTAACTTCAAATATGTGCATTGAGTTCCTAATTTTACAATGATTGCCCTTTAGTACAGATAATTTTTTTTTTGATCATGGTATGCAATTTCGTTGCCCATTGGTTGTAAGTAGATCTTTGTTTTTTTTAAAAATTCTGTTTTCAGTAGTAGCAGGGAAGGTTGCATACTCCTCTCAGTGTTTCGTGTGATTATAGAGCTAATCCCACTCATCACTGCTGTAAAGAATGCAAATTCTTGTTCCAAATTATGACTGGTAAATAGTCCGATTAACAACCAATAGCTAACCGCGTAACAACGCTCCACGATTTTATTATGCCCAATTAACCAGTGTATAACATAATATTGCAGAAAATCTAATTGTGTGACAAGCGAGACTATCAGCACGGATATAACGTAAATAATACTGTTTTGAGACGAACAATACTTTTGTCGTTTTAGGAAAGACACAGATTAAACCAAGGTCTGTCATGTTGTTGTACTTGGGAAGGATTTGATAGAACAGGAAGAATATACACACTCCCTAAAGTTCAAGTATCAGAGGCTAATCCAGCAATGGCCAGGGAGGGGTTTCTTGGGCCATTACTTCAGGAATATGGGGAGGCTGGGGATTTTTGTTCTTTTATATTTATATTTCTATATGCCTTGAATGACCCCTAGACATGAATGCCAAAAAGTTAATTTGCTCAGACTATATCTATTGGTTTTAATACGTAAACATTCTGCCTTAGTATGAGTCTTTATTTTTCAGAAAGAATTGACTTCCATTAAGATTGATATAGTTTAGCATTGCGCACAATTTTATACCATTGTATTGTTGTAGATCTTTGTTTAAAAATAATTTTTTAACCAGAGTCAGAGATATTATATTAATTTTTGTAGATTTTAACTGTTATTGCTTTTGTTAGTTGAAATACTTTTATACTGACATTTGATTAATAGGCGGTTTGGTATGTATAATATTATGCAATACTATGAACTATTATTTTATACAATATTCCCAAATGCAAAAAAATATCGGGCTGTGTGCACACAAAAAATTGGACGAGATGCACGTGCAGAATTGTGTATGAGCCCTTTAAAAGCATGCTTTCAACTTAATGTGCAGTACATGAACTGTGAAACGTCAATCTGCCGTAATTTGTTGTTGGATGTGTGAAGGAATTGTGCTAGAGTTGCTGAGACTCACTGTAATTCAACGAAATGAAGCCAAGGGAATGTCCCGGGCTGGCATATCTACACGTGCTATTGCCAGACACTTCAATTGTCACCAGTCCACTATTGTAAGGTTGCTGGAATATATTCAAGTTACTGGATCAACACGTGGCCGTCAACGTCCTGGTCCACAACGCGTTACAACCAAGGACCAAGACCGCTACATCCAGGTCACTCATGTGTGTGACAGATTTCGCCCAGCGACTCGAACAGGTGCAGAAGTCGTTGGACGACGAAGACCAGTAAGTGCCAACACCGTAAGACGTCGTCTAAGAGAAGTAGGACTCCGTGCACGACGACTTTATATTGGGGCTATCCCCAGGAATCATCACAGTCAGTGGCATTTGATATTGGCTCAAGGACACCAGATATAGAGAAGAGTAGACTGGCAAAGTGTGCTTTTCGGTGATGAGAGTTGCTTTCATCTTTATCACGCTGATGGCCGTCACCGTATGCAGAGAAGTCTTGTAGAACGTCTTGCAGACTGCTGCGTCTTCAAAACGAATCGATGGGGTAGGGAGGGGGTAATGGTGTGGGGAGGCTTCACAGTTCATCACCGGACCGCCCTACACATTTGCAGGGGTCGCCTTAATGCTGTAGCCTACTGTGATGATGTCTTGCAACCAATTGTTGTTCCAATGTTTCGAGAGCACTCCCAACCGCTTTTACAGGATAATGCACGTCCCCACCGCCCGTTTTACTATGGACTACCTAGCTGGCTGCTAATAACATCAATGTCATGGACATGGTACCGATAGAACATGTTGGGGATGAGATTGGAGACCACAGATGTACACAATTGCTGCTTTAGAATCTGCTCTTGCCCCAGGCCTTCTTTCACACATTGGTTAATTCCATGCGACATCGCTGCAAAGCGTGAGTAAGAGCCAGTGGAGGACACACGCGTTACTGAAATCTGTGTCGTACATCCATGTGTGTACAAATGTGTTGTTATTGATGTATTTCCATTTGAATATTGTTGACAATAAGAAGCAAAATAAATAAGATATGTTTACAGGAACATTTTGTTATATGAAAAACTAGTGATGCGTTTTCCATGGTGCTCAGTATATTTTATTGGTCATATAGTAATTATTGTTTTCCGTTTATCAAACAGCTATTTTTTTGCAACTGATTAGCTGTCACCAACAAGGGCATGGATTTAGTATTCATGAAGATATGCACTTGTGTATTTGTATATCATTACCTTTTAGGGTACAATGATGTCAGTTAATCAGAAAGAACAGGTTAAACGATTGTGACAGTTTCACAGATGATGATACACTGGGCACACATACCACTAGTAGAGACGAATATGACGGCCATTTTGTTCTTTATATTCTGTGGTTCAAAAACATTATGATCATCTTGATGTCCAATATTTTTATGACTTGAGGAAGTCTCATTTAAAAATAATATCAACAGGAATACAATCTCAGTTCGTGATGTACCGTGCGCAAATAACATCATTTAAGGCGACTATGGCGGCCATTTTGTTTTTCAAATTTGGGGGTCCCAAAATTTAATTTAGGTTGTAATCTTATTTGTTCATGATCAGCATTCTTTGAATGTCTTGAAAAGTCAATATTTCAAAAATTAAAAAGGATTAATACAATCATAGACACAGATACTGTGCACACCCTTCAGAATTTAATGCCATTTTGGCGGCCATTTTGTTTTTCAATTTTGAGGGTCAAAAACATTTTTTTCAGCTTGGTATCCTATTTTTTCGTAATCAGCACCCTTGAAATAGGTAAAATAGCCTGGATACCAAATCCTACTAAAAAATGCCTCTTGCTTTACTTTTATCCACAATCGGGCCTAGTCTAATACCTTCGGCTTCAGAATCAGACCAAGGCGACGTTTTTTAAAAATCCCCCCAAAAAGACACACGATTATCAATATTATATAGGCAGGAGGTATTTACAAGTAAGCGGTTCAAACTAAAGTAAAGATGACCTAACACGAACCAAAATGAATACGTAGTGGATATATAACCGTAAACGGTATCCTATTTACTAACGCTATTGCACCGTAAATCGCAATGACGTATATATACATCGTGTGTGATTGGTTAAATAATAACTTCCGTTCGACGTGCGCAGTTGTGCGACACTTCCGTTCGACATGCGCAGTTGATATATTCCACAAGAACGGTAACTTCGTCTTTCAAGTTTGGCGCAGAAGCACGGTTTTACGGAAAAAAACGTAAACCACTGACCGTCTTGGTACTTAAATTAAAACCAAAACCCACAGAAATAAGCCCTTGACCGAAATAGAATAATTTTCTACAATTTATATTTATTATTTTATTTTCTTCTAAAACTTATTCTCTGGGTTCTACCGTAGAAATCCAAGTATGGCTATTTCGTCCTATATAAGAAACGGAGAAAGTAGAAAGGTTAGACAAAAAACGTATGGTGGTTATGGTTAGGGTAAGGGTTTGGGTTAGGTTTTGGGGTAGGGTCATGGGTTAGGGTTAGGGTTCGGGTTAGGCATCATTGCGAAAACTGGGGTAGGGTCATGGGTTAGGGTTAGGGTTCGGGTTAGGCATCATTGCGAAAACTGCTGAAAACTGCTAAGTCCACGGATCAGAGAACTGCGCATGTCAAACGGAAATTACGGCGATATAGTAAATAGAGTAAAGTGCCGTTTACGGTTGAATATCCACTGCCAAATGAATAAGCCCATAATAAGGACCACTGCATAAGCGATCAAGCCTAGAGTTGACTGTTGAGTTCGAACTTTGCAATTAGGTCTATGTATTATTTTATTTTATGTCAAAATTAAATTTCAATCAATTTGTAAACAATTCCATTTATCTTTGATATACTTACCATTGAATTTTGTGGCTTTCTTACTTTCTTCGTCGGTGACAGTACACTTCAAAAAGAGCAGTTATAAAATGGCGTCCAATATCACAAATGACGTCAATGTGAATGAATGATGTCATTTGAATTATAAGGGAGATAACTGACATCTGCACAGAACATGGTATGTTCTAAATAAAACACCCCGTGTTCTGATTAGAACACTGTATGTTCAAAATGAACTCAATAGAACGCCAGGGCGTATTTTGTGGAACATTAAGTGTTCTCTTTCACGGACAGTGTTCTATGATTAAAAACTACAAGATTCGTTCCATAAATTGTGCTGAAGTTTAATAAAAAGATAACATATGGGAGGTAAAATCATTTACTGAAAAGACCCTTCTCAAGAGAAACATTGCAAGTCATTTCATAATGAAACATAAAGTTAGAACAAGCAAACTCACTTTATTGTATTTCCACGTGATTTTTCATTAATAATTTTGGGTAATATATTTGTATCTTTGAAATATTATTGAATTATGCCCCAAACATTCATAAAACATATTGTTCTGTTTAGAACACTCGAGTTATGGATATTAGAACACATTAGAGAATTTCAGAACACATTTTAAAAAAACAGAACACACTCGACGCGTCCGGGACGCGTCCAGCTTTTAGAGTGTACGTGCACGCCAATCTGTACACATGACCTCGTTTTTACAAGGTGAAAGACTGGACAGCTGCCCTTGCCAGGCACCGACAAGAGGTATCTTCACCGGGAAAACTACAAGAACTTTCTCGGCAAATGCAGGGATCGAACACCCGACCTCCAGGCTAGCGAGCCAGTGCCTTACCCATTGAGCCACCGTGACCCCCGGGGGAATAAAAATAATGCCAGTTGACGCAATGACAGTTCTTATGATTAAACGCTCACGCGCTAACTATTCGACCTTCGAGTCATTTGTTACAAAAGGTGCTGAAACGCATTATGGTACACGATTCGTATACTGTGGTAAAATATTTATTTTGTCTTTAATTTTGGATATCAGAATCCCATCTTTTCCCGGTAAGATCAGAATATCAGTGTTGATAATATAAACAGACAAATTATTCGTATTTTCAGTGTCGAAGACTAGCAGTTGATGTTGAGTTAAAGACTTAGCTATTTTATATTCAATAAACATATTGCAGTTATTTCCCTTTATTATTAGGTCTGAAATACTGTCGTTGTTTGGAAACTATCGTTCAAGCACAAACGGGAAACGCGTAATTGTTTGTAATAGCAGAATTTCAGGGGGGGGGGGGTGCGAAAGCTTACCACCAATGCTGCATTCTATTCATAGCTATGCCCGGGTTTGAACTGGTTTTTAGATTGATTTTAAATTGCTGCCTCGTCACCTTATCAATGTCACGTTGCGCAAATAGGTACGCCAATGATGACTTGTTCCTGTCCTCTAAGCCGAGAGAGGCATAGGCGTAGGGGCGGGGGGGGGGGGGCAGCCCCCGAAAAATTTATTTTCGGGTAATGAAAAATTCGACGACCTTTTTTTTTCTATTACCGGTTTAGAGAAAAAAATATAAATAACTTATTTCTACGAGATCCACACTGCCCGAAAAGTATTTTCTCGTCGTTTTCTTGTCCACTGCATGCCCGAAAATATGCCCGAAGCTCTCTTATGATAGGTATGCCCGAAAAAAAAAAACGGTATGCTACCAGCAAATAATCCAAATTTTCTTGTGGGGCCATTCGCCTATCGAAGAAAACCGGCGCCGCTGTCTATAAACCCGGAATTTTCGGGCACTTCTAGTTTTGCATCCCTAACTGTCATCGAGCCCTAATTTCTTTCTAGGCAATGAAAAATTTGACGACCTCTTTTTCTATAAACGTTTAGAGGAAAAAAATATAACTAACTTATTTCTATGAGATCCACACTGCCCGAAAAGTATAAAATAATTTGTCGTCTTTTTCTTGTCCACTGCATGCCCGAAAATATGCACGAAGCTCTCTTATATATGAAAGGTATGCCCGAAAAAATGGTATTGTCCGAAAATAGGTATTGCCCGAAAAACGGGCATCGGGTCGGAAACGGCAGAGGAAACTAGCAGTAAAACGCGTTTGCGACCGTCAAATAATCAAAAATTTACTTGGGGAGTCATTCGCCTCTCAAAGAAAACCGGCGCCGCTGTCTATAAACCCGAAGTTTTTCAGGCATCTCTAATAATAATAATATATCTTTATTCAAGTACTTTGTGGCCAAAAGCCAATAGTACAAAATGTATACAGTGCAAAGAAACAAACAAAACAAAAAAACCACACATAATTAATCAATATAAATTTTCAAAAAATATACAATTTTATCATACTTATATATTGTTTATATTGATAGTATTTCTTCCCTTATTTCCATACTTTTTTTGATATATATACAAAGATTTTTAATATCATTTTCATTTTTACATAGGAACAACGACTTCAATTTCATTTCGTTTGGCGATGAGTGGCAATATTTCGGCAGGAAATTCATTCTAATATCTTGCAGGATTGGACAGACAAGAATGAAATGGTACTCGTTTTCAACATATTTCAAATTACAAATTTCACACATACGTCTAGACATAGGTATACCCTTTCTGCAGCCTAATTCAATGTTAAGTTTATGCTTTGAACATCTAAAATTTGCTAAATAAAATCTTAGTGATTGGGGTAGATTGATATTTAAGTAATTCTCACATTCAAAATCTGACTTTATGATAGAATAGAATGAACATTCAGTTGATTGGTTGATGTTTGATTGCCAAGACTGTAGACTGGTATCACGGAGACGTTGTTTGAAGACAAACATGAAATGTGGTAAACTACCTACCCCTTGAGCAATCCACACATCCCCAAAACCATTCTTATATAAAAAAAAAATTCTAATAGAACTGCACCAGTTTTTTCTACTCAATAAGTCTGGTTCCGGCCATGTTTTGGAGTTCGCAATGAACTGGGTGAATTTCTCACAAGTTTCCACACAATATCATACTCGTAATGACGTGTTCCCTCTTGTGCAGCTGTAAAAGAATGGACAAGTTCCTTGTCTGTGTTCCTAGTCACAAGACCACATGTTCCGTGTGCGAGGCACATGTTCCCTGGGTACAACCTATGGGAACAGGCACATTAAAAAACAAAGGTTCGTTGTCATTGTGGCGCGTCACAAGGTCGCAAGGGAACATGACCAAGTGGAACACGCAACAAAGGAGCAGCCTATGGATACAGGGTATAAGAGCCCCCATGATGCCTAAAGCAAGTTTGGCGGCGCTGTTTAATTTAAACTGAGCGTTTAGATAGGTCGGCTATTAGAGCGGAGCAATTAAAAATTTTGTGTGTTTCATTTGAGCACCCGTTTTTGACAGCATTGTTTATTTAATTTTACACACCGGACCCTTTGTTCTGACTCGGGTGTTCAAGTAACTGATCAACCTGTAATGTGTTGTTTTGCCACATAGGCCTACAGGTGATCATTTGAGAAAAAGTAGGTGTTCATATAAATGAAGACCCCAACTTACATGCCCAGTGATTGTCAAAACAGACCATGCTTTTTCGTGCGTGCATTGTTTAAAAATAACAAGAAACACTGTGTTCATTAAAAAAGATAAATGCATGTACATGTGTAGTTTAAACAATAAATAAATTATCGAAACCATGTCGGTTGACTCAATGGCAGACCTTATGACACAACGCACACGCGCTAAGCATTCGGCCATCGAACACCCTTTGTCGGTAAGGAAAACATTTAGAACACACTTAAAGGAGCTAAATCGCTAACATTTGGGATCTATAAATTGACGAAAGTGGGTCGCAACGCATATAATACTGTAATATGAATGTATATAAACTGATTTACATTATATGGTTTCCGTTGTACTCCAATTTCAAATCAGTTATGTTCGGCGAAGTAAGCCAATTAGCTTCAATCCGGTGCAAATTTTTAGTGCCTGGTTATTCCAGTCTTCATATGCCGCGTAATACAATGCAATGTGTCTAGCCTCGTCCCTCGAGTCTCTCAATACAACTAGGTCTGAAGCGCATTATGGTACACGATTCGTGTATCAATGTTAGAAAAAATATTTAATCTTAAATATCGGATATCAGAAGCTCATCTTTTCCCGGTACATTTACATCATCTATGTTGATTTAAATTGACCAATAATTCGTGTTTTCGATGTCTAAGATTTTGAAGGATTTTGAGTTACGGACTTAGGTCCTTTAAATATAATGACGAATAACAAACCCATTAAGTAATTGTCATACTTGTTTGACTTCTAATTCTGCCATATACTGACGTTGAGTACTCAAAACATTAAATATCAAGGGCCATAAATCTGGAAGTCATTGTCGGAAATCATTGAAAATCAATGACCATAATTGTTTTGCCTCCAGAGCGTGGACATCGGACGGAAGCAACGACAATATGCGGCATTCAAATGATCTGATTTGTATGCATCATAAATAAACAGGTATCCACTGGCTATATTCCGGTTATTGACCCAAACAATCTGCTGAGTAAATATGACGTGCAAATTAATGTATTGGTAAAAGTTTTTTGTGTGATAAAGGGCCTGTGATAAGCTTGCGTCTCTTTCGTATCCATCCATTTTCATTCATTCATTCAACTTCTAACATTCATAAACAAACAAAGAATCCAGTGTGTAAGTGTACAACCTTGCACGAGCTCGGGTGTTTATCTAACTTGAACCCCTTTGGCTCAGTCGACAACCCCTACGGAAAAACGATGTCAGTGAGTTTGTCTAAGAAAGTTGGATCTTGCAAAGTACTTAGCCCAGTTCTCGCTGTCACACGTTTGTTCAACCACTTCAATATACAGTGGACTCTGTCGCATCCGATGTCTGATCACTCCGGAGTCTGTGACATCCGACATTATTTTCATGTCCCGATTTATTTCCTTATTACTTCAGCCCAAAAAATCTGATAAGTCCGGATTCTGTCAGTTCCGGATTAAACAGAGCACTTTTCACAGAACTCAAATAACCTCTATAGTATTACAATACGCCACCTTGCAATGCGTTAAAAGGCAGCTAGTGGATAGAGGGACATACCTTGAGAGACCACGGGAGTTCACCATGTACAAATGTAGACTTAGAAAAAAGAGCTTAATGCCACAAAACACACGCTATTTAATATCATAGCTCTGTGTGTAATGTATTGTATAATATTTGTATTATGGATGTTATAAATATATATAAACATAGTTATATAAACACAGTATTGCAGAGTTCAAAAGTCATTGAAGTGTTATACATAGCGTGGGAGTCCCACCGAGACTCCGGATAACGTCACAGCCGTTTTCCTTGTGATTGGTTAGAAAAAAAAGGGTCTCTACCACTGTACCTCCACTTCTCCTTCAATCAGATGTACGGTAATCAAAAAACATAATATTATCAGTGCTAACATGTTTAAATTGACGTATTGAAGTGTGAATCCAGAAATTTGTTGATTGGTCTCGTGGAGGGGATGGGGGGGGGGGGGAGGAATTGGGACAAGTTAAAATCTACTACCGATTACTTTGCACTGTTCATGTCGGACATAATAGTTTACTACCTTATATCCTCATCTGGTATCGTCTGTAATACACTTTTAGGTTCAATCATGGCCAATTCACACAACACGACAGTTTACAACTATAAACCCAACGACCCACCGCCCCCCCCCCCCTCCCGTACTAAGCTAAATACATGTATATCGCAACCCCGCACGTTTTCCGACGTATTTATATTGTACAAAGGGACACAGATGCGCTCCAACAACAATAAAACATAAAGTTTGTGTACGTCTGAAATAGTATAAAGTTTACTCGCATCTGTTAAGTCTATAAAACACATTGACTAAGGGTAGGTTCACACTACACGTTACTGTACGACTATACAACCAGCAAACCATCGTCATCTTCTGTATCCCAAACGTCGTACATAGATAGTTGTTATAACACAACTTCGCACACTTTATTATACCAGTGTTTGCATGGTTTTCAAATGGGCACTGATTGGCAGATAAATCCGAACTTTTATGTGTTAAAGTTGTGAATAAAGATCCTGAAAGATAACACAGACATATAGTTTGCAATTAGTCATACTCTCGATAACCACTGCTGCGGTAATTTCCAAAGTTAAATATGTAGCCACCCTAAATTCATAGAGGCGTTCTGAGTAGTAAGTAGCTAGTGGGTATGCAATGAAATGAAATGGGGTTTAACATCCTACTGTTCTAGTGGGAATGCATTGGACCCGACGAATCGCCGTCGTCGATACAATCCCACTTTATGTTTACACATTTGAACGTGTACAGTATGGCGGGGGAAAGCGGCAAAAACCTAATGTTATGTAGAAATGTCTAATTCAAAACACACATGTAACATAAGGCCATACCAAATACTTAAAACGTCTAATGCAAAAAAACAAATACAAGAAACATCTAATACAAAATACCTCATACGTCTAATGCAAAAGACAAAATACAAGAAACCTCTAATACAAAATACATTTAACCTCTTATGCACAATTGATTTTACAATCTGAAACATCTACCATAAGCATTAGATGACATATCTCGTTGGTATTACTTACGTTTCTCCACTGAAATATCTTTATTTAGGTCAATGTCAAGGTCACCGAACACAATTTGGCGAGCTATTCGGCTAGCGAGCTATTCGATCAATCCAGCTGGCAACCTATTCGTTGGAAAACTATTCAGAATAAATTCAAAGGTCGCCCAAACTCATCTATTTTTATCAACCAATAAAATCCATCGTAACGTCTATCAAACGAAAGTAGAATATATTGTTATTTTAAAGTGAAAGAACGTTAATATTCCGAATCAAAATTCGGGTCATCGTACAAAATTCTGAGCATCAAGCTAATATATTCTGAATAAGCTTTCCAAATATTATTAGTAAAAGTTAGCACAATCATATTAAATGGGTGCGCTCTCATCCTAAAAATAGCCAATTTGTTCATTATTCTAATTGTAACTAACGATATGCCGGTAATTTTTTAAAAGTCCGAATTCAGACCATCGTACACAATTCTGAGCATCTAGCTATAAATATTCTGAAAAATTGACAATGTTTAGGATGAGAGCGCACCCCTTTAATATGATTGTGCCAACTTTTACTAATAATATTTGGAAAGCTTGTTGGATCACCTTTTACAATATATACAGCCAGGTGCTCTGAATTTTGTACGATGGTCCGAATTTCGACTCGGAACATTACCGTTCTTTACAGTTAGAATATTGAAAAATTGGCTATGTTTTCGATAAGCGCGCACCCCTTTAATATGATTGTGCCAACTTTTACTGCTAAGATTTGGAAAGCTTATTCAATTACCTTTCAGAATATTTATAGCTAGATGCTCAGAATTGTGTACGATTATTCAATTATCTTTCAGAATATATAGGCCTATAGCTTGATGCTCAGAATTTTGTAAGATGACCCGAATTTTGATTCGGAATATTAACGTTCTTTCACTTTAAAATAACAATATATTCTACTTTCGTTTGATAGACGTTACGATGGATTTTATTGGTTGATAAAAATAGATGAGTTTGGGCGTCCTTCGAATTTATACTGAATAGGTTGCCTACCAATAGGTTGCCAGCTGGATTGATCGAATAGCTCGCTAGCGGAATAGCTCGCCAAATTGTGTTCGGTGACCTCGACATTGACCTAAATAAAGATATTTCAGTGGAGAAACGTAAGTAATACCAACGAGATATTTCATCTAATGCTTATGGTAGATGTTTCAGATTGTAAAATCAATTGTGCATAAGAGGTTAAATGTATTTTGTATTAGAGGTTTCTTGTAGTTTGTCTTTTGCATTAGACGTATGAGGTATTTTGTATTAGAGGGTTCTTGTATTTTGTTTTTTTGCATTAAACGTTTTAGGTATTTGGTATGGCATTATGTTACATGTGTGTTTTGAATTAGACATTTCTACATAACATTAGGTTTTTGCCGCTTTCCCCCGCCATAGTGGTGGCTTAGTGAACTTCTGATATGGTACAAGTGTATACACCCTACATTTTCCGCGACACTCACCATTTGTTATAGCCAAATCAGGGAAGTTCGGATCCGGCCTAAGCCCTGATCTTTTAGCAGGTGACTACTTTATCGGAATAGCGGACATTGCAGCAATTAAATGTACGGAACCTGTAAATACCGAATCGGTGGTTGTTGTCGCCGTGAGAAACTTGCAATGTCTATTTGGATATCCGACCTCTTACCACCTGTATAATTACGTAACATTGAAATGTCTATTACATGTACATGTATATATTTTTTTTAGGATAGTTTTTATTGATAGCCCAGTACCCTTTTCCGTCTTTAGGCTACAATTTTGAACACCAAAAAATTAATCTGATCAAAACATTTCTTTATAATGCACTTACAATAATATTGTCCAATTGGTAATCTGTCAAAGCCAAAAGAACCTGCCAATCCCCACGAAATCATTTTTGAAGGCTTATCCAGACACAATCTCATTTTAAATTTCAGCTGTCAAACGTTCTCGTATGTACAAACCAGTGTGTTCACATGGCCTAATTTGTTCGTCCTACCCAAAAAACTAGACACTGTTCATTGTCGTTAACCTATACAACTTTATATACTGTAATTCAAATGGGACAGGTTTAATTAAAATAATCACGAAAGAAGCTCTAATGTCGAGATGGTATTAAAAAAAGGGAGGGGGGGGTCTCAATCGAACGTGTCTTGGAAGTTTATAATTTTGATGCGATTATTCAACATAGATATATTCATGGTTATGCGGTATACCTGGTATATCTTTTTCACAGATGTGGCCATATGTTTGGGTGCACATATGGTCTGCCAGCTTGTGTTCACCGTTTGATACTTTCAAGCGTACACAATTTCCGGAGTCGTTTGGTTCTTCGGTTAACCACATACTAGTTGCAGGAGATGTTCCAGCCTTCCATTCATAATATGCTGAAAATAACCAATAACATATCAGAATCCCGGTAACATCCCGCGGGATCGGAATATACTTCAAACATCATTAGTACTTGAAAAATCCACACCTACGATAGTGTGGCATGGTGATAATGGTGACCTGTCATATTTTTCGCTACTTAATAGCAAGTGCAAGGGGCCCACACCAAACGGTGGACAAGACAACCATACGGACAAAACACGATATACACAGATTGTCAACGACACGCTAAACAACAAAATAACAAAACAACATAATAATATCTGAGCAATTGTAAGGATTTGGTGACAATCCGTAAACATCGACTTTTGGAAAAGTGGTTTAATTTATAGTTTTCATAGTTCAAAATTTCGTTTTACTTCGCTTTACTACAATAGGATCTGGAAGAAATATGTTACCTGCGTTGTGGTTGAAGTGAGGGATTAGCAAATGAAACGGTCCGTTACGGAGACGTCTTGGCGTGCATATGCACGGAAATGTGGTTAAACCACAAGACATGCTGATTGATTAATCAATGTATGACATCATAGGGTCAAATGTCGCTCGTACGACGTCTGACACGACCTCCCAGTACAACTTGGCAGATCTTCATGAAGTGTAGGCCAGCGAAAGTACAAGGAAAACGAAACAAAATATAGATCTGCATTTGAATCAGATTGAAAAAAATATGAAGCATATACACAGACCTGTGTTGATTTTGTACA
Organism: Patella pellucida; assembly: GCA_917208275.1. Classification (NCBI taxonomy): domain Eukaryota; kingdom Metazoa; phylum Mollusca; class Gastropoda; family Patellidae; genus Patella; species Patella pellucida. Next base: position 48,985,026 of record OU795041.1, on the reverse strand, counting down.
GACCAACCCAGTACTCAGTTATTTGGGAATAATCTATTTGATTGCCTATATACTGGAATTCTGTCAGGGTTTCTGTAGCGAGTAATGAACTATTCATAGATTCACAGGAATTTTCAGCTGTAGTGAAATCCGACAGCACCTCACTAACCCAATAACATTTATTATTACTGTAAGCCACCCAATAACAGGAACCTGAAATAAAGAAAACAGTAAAATACGTCATTGATTTTACGATTATGCAATACATGTGTGTACCCAAAGGTGTGAGGTGTGGACGTCCGGATCATTACATACTCGCGCAGTGTAGCAATGTTGTCGTTGCGACATTGTTTTTACATTTATAGTCAATGGATAAAGAAAGAAAATGGCATAATATTTTGTATTAATTAATGATTTGGCAAGCTAGTAGATTCAAACATATAAAAAAATACTTAAATTAAACTAGCATATGAGTGACATATGGGTATATAAAAATAGTTATATAGCCAAACCCTATCTGGTTCTATGTCAACAACATGTTAACAGATATCGCATGGGAATTTTCTCCAGTAAATTTCCATGTAACCATATAAGGATGGGTTTAGACGTCATTTGGCTTATTTGACCAATATCTATACTTGTTTACATTTTGACCAATTAGATAATTGAAAGATCGAAGCCCACAACTACAAAACTATCAAATTTTTGAGAATTCATTTGACAGCAGTTTGGTTCCAGAGGGGAAAAGATGTAGCAATTTCTGTTCAGCAGACTCGCCCAAATCGAGTCTGACTGGCTAGTGTTTGAGAACGATTTTAGTTAGTATTATAATCCATGCTATGCTTGTATCCATGTATCCGGCTATGCTATATAAAATGTAAAAACAAACTGTTGCATGAGAAGAAAAACGTCTTAAAAACCAGGAAGAAGTAAACGCACAACGTGAAGTAGAAGCAAATACAGTTAGAGACAAATTCTAGACGACCACAAGGCAACGCGATATGTAGTAAGAAAAGATGCATGGGTCGTAATAGGGTGTGGCGACCGGTGTTTGATATCCCCACTCTCCATGTCAGGCAGAAAGGCCCATGGTGCTACAGCAAGGCGTTATCCCCTTCTTCTCGGAGCTTTAATTTTTTTTATATAAAATTCCCCATTTGTCTTTGTGCTACTACAGACACTGTGTTTTTTTCATTCGAGATATCAGCTGTGCCATAGTATAAGGTCTTAATAAACCAGGAAGAAGTAAACACACAACTTGAAGTAGAAGCAAAGACAGCTAGAGACAAATTCTCGGTTTTTCCGGCAGACCTCATTACTATTTCCACCTAGCTCAAATTCCTGGTCACATCCCTGTTATCACCGCTCCCCACCGAGAACATTCCCGTGTGCTACTACAGACACCGTGATTTTTCATTCGAGACAGCAGCTGTACCATATTATTGGGTCCATGACTGTATCAATAGTCCTTGTGATCTAGAATATCTCGGACCAGGAACCACGCTGTACTCATCTTGTTATTTTTCTTGTTCTCTGACGTGGCGACGCTCTTCTGGAAAATCCTAGGTTTCCGCCAATTTAAATACAATCGACACAAAACTTTGCCTGCTTGTTCCTTTAACAATTGAACACCGAGTTTTGATATGACGCTCCAATACATAGATGACGGCAATGGCGTTATGCTCGATTGTTGGTCAATATTATATCAAAGATGGCTGTTGGGGTTAGTTTACAGTTTAAAAAAATGTTGTCGATAACTTTTGAAAGAGGTAATATTTAGTAACGAAGTAATATAGGAATAATGCAAGAATTAACATAGAAATAATATGCACATAGTGCAAGTATTAACATAGGAATAATAAATACCTAGTTCTAGAATAAACATAGGGATACAATAAACCTATTAACATAGGAATACAATATACCAAGTTCAAGAATTAACATAGGGATACAATAGACCTATTAACATAGTGATACAATGTACCTAGTCCAAGAATTAACATAGGGATACAATAGACCTATTAACATAGGGATACAATGTAGCTAGTCCAAGAATTAACAAAGGGGTACAATAAACCTATATTAACATAGGGATACACTAAACTTATTAACATTGGGATACAATAAACCTATTAACATAGGGATACAAATAACATATTATTAACATAGGGTTACAATTAACTTATTAACATAGTAGGCGGGTATAGATAACAATACACCTAGAACAAACTGCAACACAAATTATTTCTTTGGGAACTGTTCAGGTGTGGTCTCTAGTACTTCCATAACAAGATGGCCACCAGTAGACCAAAAAATCACCAAAATCTCCGAATTGGTTGACTTTAGTGCAAATAAATGTATCAACAGCCTATAGGAAATCGATACCCGTGAGTTCAAAAATGCCGACGTTTTTAACCTACGATCTTATTATGACGTCGTAACGTCATTTTGATAGCATTGCGTCGTTTTCATTGTGACGTCATTAGTAAATTGTATTGTAACAAAGCTTGGAAAACTATTGGAAACCATGAGGATTACGAAAGTCTTCTTATATCTCTGTAAAAGATGACCGCCTTCAACACATGACGTCACATCATGCGACTTCAATCATTGGCTCAATGGGGCGTGCATTTTTTTTTTTACCTAAGACGTTACTGCTTCGGATAGAATGCTGCCATTTACTCATTTTAATACCCATTTATACTAAATAGGAAATAATATCCCCCCCCTACTTTTTTTGAAGAGTATAATAATTTTATTTCTAAAGCTCTGCATTATAACAATCGTTATTTCTAAGCGCTGTACAGGCATATACATGCAATATAGATGATTACTATCTACATGTACATTCAAGATAAGCCAACTGTGTCTATTCATTTTAAATCTTACTTCGAGCTGAAAAAAAAAAGATTTATCGTCATTAAAACTCCAATGGCTGGTTAACAGTGCGTAATTAAAGACTATAATTGGATCTTGGTAGAAGTAACCCTATTAATTAATTTAAGGTGTCATACGGTTGCACATACCTCTCAGGTAGATTCAAAGACAAAATATAAACTTAGATATCATTACATTCTTTAATTACAATTCTCAATAGGGGGAGGGGGTATAAATTGTGATTATAATCAAAACAATAAATCCTGGCATATACTACAAACAATACATAACAAGAAATACCTGCTATTGTTAACGGGTTAAATGTACGTAGAATTCTGTACACCAGCTCTATTTCATCCAGATATTTAAATTCTTTAAGAAAAACTATGTCATTTCGGGATTAACATATTGTACAATTCATATTCATTTGAAGATCGACATCATATTTACAAAACTATGGTTTATGCGAACTACAGTATAAACATGGTTTAAAACTCTATCCGAATTACAGACTACATCTTGGTTCAGACACGCTATACGAACTACAGAACACGTCATGGTTTAGAGACTCAGGGTACATCATAGTTTAGACTTTCTATCCGAACTACAGGATACACCGTGGTTTAGAGAAACTCGGCTCCCGGTCCGTCACTGGTAACATCATATCCAGTAGACGTGGTACAAGGGTTAATCAGCGAAATGGATGTATGAGATGTGTTGTTGACGTTTGGGAAAGTAGACGAGGGGGAATGTGTAGGGAGTGATAGTTAGATGTATTATGAATGGTTAGAGTGGCCTTGGTGTTACGGTGAAATACTATGCTGCCACCGTAACACCACAGCTTTATGATTTGTTAGACAGGAGTGATGTAATAAGTCTGACAATAATAAATAACATATTTCTGATTTTATTGTCGTCTTTTCCCACTTGTACTGGTTGTACGCCATTTGGAAACTAGCTGACGAAGACAGCTCGGGCGGCGATTGTTCGACTCCGGGCTGCTCTGTCAGTATTATCATGTCACTCGATATTCACTCGGTAATTCACGGAATTCCACGATAAAAAAACACGGTAATATCGTGTTTCGTCAAAGCTCCGCGATGCGCGTACTGTATGTTTTAACCTTGACCTATTACTCAGTGATAAGCCTCTGCCGCAAAAAGAGTTCCTCATGCGACAGGTTAGTTTGCTTCTAAAAACACTGTTTTCCGTTCCAAAAAATACAAAAGTAATTTCTACCAGACAACCATGGTTCTATTCACCGAGACTAGATAATTTCTCTCGGTGTAAGGATATTATCGCTACGGATAAGTTCATACACTGTTGAGAAAATAATCCCATTGGTTTGCTTAGCAACAAATCGAGCTTGAATCAACTCTGTACTGAAAATTCTGTGCGTGATATATATTAACTGTCTTCACACATTCGGTTTATAATTAGCGATACACAGGTACAGTGGCAAGTGTTCTACTTCACAGACTAATACCTCAACATTACCTCCGCGCAAAATCCCAGATTTTGGTTCATGTAAAATATAAAGAAATAGTGCCCGTGCGCGTGCCAGTAATAGAAAAAATGCACGGACGGTACCCGGCGCGAGGTCATCAAGACCGACAGTTACCGTGGATTCATTTATCTCTTTATTCATTTCACGACAGCCTCGGTAGTACATTTCTTCACAAGTACGGGACGCTAGGGGACCGAGGGTCTCTGCATTTGGCTTCGCGAGGATTCCCACTCTATTAGAGGTCTGTAACTTTTCCTGATGTTTCTAACTTTCTCACAAATTTGGTGTGATGACAATCCAATTTGAACTGAGTTTTAATCCCCATATTGAATTCAGTAACCCTAAAAATCCTTAATTTGGTTTCAGTTTTAATTGTCGTAATTAGTTTTTTTTAGATAGAGATTGAAGTAAATAATAACGAAACCCATATATAAGATATATAACAAGCAATATCCAACAGTTAATTCAAATTTCACCTATTTGGATTTCATTTTGCCGGTTATTTTGAATTTTTGCTATCAAGAATACTCGAAATTTAATTTTGAGATCAGGGTTGAACCCAACAACCCCAATACATATACATGTACATATATATATATATATATATATATTAAAGTAGATAAAGTACAAGTACTTCTTTGTTTACGGTAGATAAATGCATATAAATATATATATATATAGGCCTAAGATATAATATTACCAAATTCCGCAACTTTGGATTAAATTTTGCAGGACATTCTGAATTTCTGCCAGCATGGATTCATTTTGAGATCAGTATTGAACACGCCGACATCGAGAACCGTCTAAATGACATGTTACAAGTAATATCGCAACAGAAAAAATATCGCTCTCCGAAAGTGCCTGAAGACCGCCATATTGAATGATGTTGATTACGGCATGTTGCCTTGGCCGAATTTTGCCGTTTTTCAGTATGACATATTTATCATTGAACTAAACTGCATTGGTTTATTTTGCAATTTGTTAAAGGTAAAACGTTATCCCTCCCAACATATATAATACTGCAAGAAGTAAATAAAACGTTGAGTTATGTTACGGTACGTAAATCTGTGTGAGATATCTTAACTTTCCCTATATAGGGCTTAGGTTACGGTTAGGTAGGAGGATAAAAATGTCGGCATTTTTTAACTCGCGAGTCTCCATTTCCTATAGGTCGGTAATACATTTAATTGCACTAAAGTGCACCGTTCCGAAGATTTCATCCAATAACTGATTCACTGGCGGCCATCTTGGTATTATGTTAATTATTATTATGTAAATTTCCCCAAGACCGATAATGGCCGCTTTTGATATGGGAGTACCAGAGGCCCTACCTGAACAGTTCCCATAGAAATAATTTCTGTTGCAGTTTGTTCTGGGTACCCCGACTCATATTGTAATCTCTACCCACCTATAGGGATACAATATACCTAATCCAAGAATTAACATAGGATACAATAAACCTATTAACATAGTGATACAATGTACCTAGTCCAAGAATTAACATGTTAAAATACACACTATAGTCTGGCAATATCGCCTTAATGATAGCTGAACATGCGTTGAATTGGCAGAAAATATAATTCCTCATCATTTCAGAATAGTTTCATGAAATGTTTCTCTTTTATCTTCTTTTTTATGTTTTTTTTTGGGGGGGGGGGGGACGAAGAGGTCTAATTCCGTTATGATTTCGGATGTCTTTGATGAACGCCCGTAGTTAAAATAGTGTTACTCTCAATATCTCTCATCATTTTCAATATTGTGAAAGTCGAATCTCGGAGAGAAATACCAGTCCAAGAATGCTTTTATTCCGTTCAGTATTTCAGAGATATGGTGAAATGAAATTACCCTTTCTATCCGACACTCCACAGCAGACAATAGCATCAAGCCAATGCCGCTAATAATAATTATGTGTTTAATAAGTCTCGATTTGTTCACCATTCGTAGTTTTATTTTGTTATATCAATTGTTAAATAATTTAAGTATATACATTCTTATAAGAATGGGATTGTGAGCTTAAGGGACTCCATAAAGAAGCACTCGTGTGAGACAATCTTTTAAAACTATATTATCATTACTATAAATCTGCTGTATCTATGTCACGTGACCGTTACAAACAACCTACTTGATTTGCGTGTTTAAAGAAAAACAATTTAATTAGTCGTAGCTTGACTAAGAATAATATCTTCCATAGCATACCTAATAAATTATACATATTAGACTAGTGTTAATAATTACTGAAATCAATGCTCCTTTTTCTATAACCATCAATGCAGAAATAAACCAATATAATATACAGAATTTCCAGGAATTGTTTACTTTCGATTTTCTTTTGTGTTATCTTATGTGACAAAGGTGTCTATTGTACTGTCTGTCATAAAGTATCTGTTTGGGTTAAAACCCACAATCAGTGCCGTAACTAGGGATAAATTTCTGGGGGGGGGGGGATATCCAAATGCCGATTTTACCGACGGGTCGATCAATAGGAAAATGTGCTTTTTTACATAACTTTTAAAAAGCGGGTTAGATATAATGACTACACTTTCCGGGGCGGATCCAGGAAATTACGAAAGGGGGGCGTACTTTGAGGGCGAAGCTCGAATTATGAGCGCCGCAGGTGCGAAGCAGCTGCGGGTGGGGTGGGTCCTCCCCCAGAATTTTTTTTTAAAATAAGACTCCATATATGCGATTTCCTGGCATCTAATCTTCAAATATTAAACACAACTCCCACCCTATTTTCAGTGTTTTTTGTCTGCAAAATCATCAGGAACAGATCGGTAGCTTACTGCCTGAAGAATTTCTGAAAAAAAAGTCCGAATGAAGGAAAGGCACGCGTTTTGAAGGAGGTAGTGAGTTATGGAACAAGGTTGGAAAGATTAGCGTGTTTTTTTTTAATAATCTGGTCAAGCTGATGCAGAAATCATGCTGCTCACAGAACTTTACCTGTCCCTTAAGTGAGCCCTTAGAATGCATATATTATATTCTAAGGGCTCGCTTACCAAGGGACAGCTAGATGACAGGTAAAATTCTGTGAGGTAATGTATATCCATGATCGGTCAAATATGGTTAGGTACCATTTGGCCTACGTATATAGGTAACTGCGGAGGGTCTGGGGGTCCTCCCCCAGAATTTTTTAAAAGATAAGACCCTATATATGCGATTTCCTGGCATCTAATTTTCAAAAATTAAACACAACTCCCACCCTATTTTCAGTGTTTTTTGTCGATACAATTTTTTTTTACAGTTTGCCGCCCCCCGCCCCCGGTAGTTACGCCTCTGCCCACAATCATAAAACCGGTTGTATCGAAACATCCATTGCTTTAAGCATACAATATAAACATATTATGTACATGTCACAAATAATAATAATATGTGATACTTGGCAAAAAAAAGATAATGAGTTATTGATGAAAAAGTTGATTGTTTGCTGATTTGAATAGACGACCACACCACGGCAGTACTCAGTACTAGTACCGTTGTGTGACGGAGAAGAATCATTTTATTGTATCGCAACGTCCTTTAGGGACGGCATACAATAATTATTACAATATATACAAGTTATAAATAGAAGTACAGAAATTTGGATGGGAACAAAAATATGGACGGGCATAAATTCAGAGCATTTATATAAGTATCAATTCATAAAACAAGACAGACTAAAATCCACACTAAGGGTACATAATATAATATGGAAATACAAAACGAAACGTGCACATGTAAAAGCTAATAAAATATCATGCATATTTAACAGTTCAGATGTCTTTTCGCAAAAAAAGAGAAGTAGACGAATATATTTAAAATGAAAGGATTAAACCAGTATTGTCAAGTGGTGGATATATATACATGTACTGGCATTCCATAAGAAAATGTTGTTCGGATTCAGTTTTGTTTGCATTGCATTTCTTTCAGAGGTGATCCTCGGAGGGGGGGGGGGGGTATCTTAAGATATCGATCCCTTAATCGTAGGGTAAACAACGAAATTTCAATTTTAAACTTCTTATTATTAATAACCTCTAGATATTTTGGAGTGCTACTGAAGTTCTTTTTGAATAATTCGAAGGTTCTGAAGTTATGGTTAGGTCCACAAGATTCAAAAAGGAGATCGTTAAACTTACTTTCTGTAGAACTTTTAACATTCTGTCCCGAAATTTGTGTCGGAAAGATGTCATATTTTTCGAAGATATTTGGATAGCCGCATACCAGGAGAGTTTTGAAGTTGATTGAGAAATGTTTATGCCTTCTTGATATGCAGAATTAAGTAATGAGTTACTTAAGGTATTGCTATTTTCATTAAGCCTTTTATAGTACATAGTCAGTCTTTGAAGTATATCGATATTAACAGGAAAAATTCCTAATTAGGTGCTTTTAATGGTTGTAAAAGGATAGGTTTACATCTTTTTTACGGCCATTAATTATTTGTATCCCGGGATCGCGGTGGCTAAGTGGATAAGGCGCCGGTTTACTAGCCTGGAGGTCGGGTGTTCGATCCCTGCATTGGCCTAGAAAGTTCATCTCGATTTTCCGACGTGATTTCCCCTTGTCAGTGATGCGGAAGGAGGGCCTGACAAGGACAGCTGCCTAGTCGTTCGGGTGGGACGAAAGACCGAGGCCCCGTGTACGCATTGGAGTACACATAAAAGATCCCTTGACAGTTGGAATTCGATATAAGAGTAGGCCGTAGCGCCGCTGCCCGGGCAAAATTTCCCTCATAGCACACTGTATAGCGTATGGCCATCTTCCATTAGCCCGGGCTAGGTGCATAATAGTAGGACGTTAAACCCCATTCCATTTATTCATTCATATTTGTATCCCAATTTGCTATATCAAAGTCCTTATTTTTGAAGGGACAATAACACTCTTGCTGGCTTGACAGGTCCAGAATTCTTTTTTAGCCTTATTCTAATTACTAGATGTTTAAGTGTCCTACCGGTTATGAAAATTATCCATTACATCCCATTTTACTTGTCCAGAGGGTTCGAAAATATGTTTAAATCCAAGTTGCATTTAAAAGTTTTTACGTAAAGCTTTTCAAACCATGTAGTTGAAATTTCCAATTTTTTAAATTCGGTGTGTTGAGATGAAATTTAAATCAACAATTAATTGGAATATTGTAAAATAGAATAAAGATTGAGACGTTTTATTCAGTTACAACAAGAATGGTATTGGGGCTTTAAGTACTCTAACTATTATTAAATTCTAAACTACCCCCCCCCCCAAACGTATGAAGCTATTTGTTTCAGGACTGATTCATAGAGTCTTACCAGAACGTGTCGGAAGGCGATTCGATGTACAGCCTTTATGCCTTAAAGGAGCTAAATCGCTAACATTTGAGACCTAGAAATTCACAAATGTGGGTTGCAACGCATATAATACTGTAACATGAATGTATATAAACTGATTTACATTCAATGGTTTCCGTTTTTACTCCAATTTCAAATCAGTTATGATCGACGTAATAAGCCACCAATCTATTCAGTGCATATTTTCTAGCGTCTAGTTATTCCAGTTTCCATAATACCGTTTGGTTTGGTGTAATGTGTCTAGCCTCGTCCCTCGAGTCTCTCAATACAACTGGGGCTAAAACGCATTATGGTACACGAATCGTGTACCACTGTTAAAAAAAATATTTTATCTTAAATATCGTATATAAGAAGCTTATCTTTTCCCGGTAAGTTTACATAATCAATGTTGGTTTAAATTGACCAATAATTCGTGTTTTCGATGTCGAAGATTTTGGAGGATTTTTGAGTTACGGACTTAGGTCCTTTTAACTAAACCAGGCTCTCCCAGCATACTTTTCCAAGTGTACACTAGCTAATTTAAAAGATTTGTTATCCCTTATGAAAATACCTTTGACGTGGTCAAAGACAAAAAAAATCGGGTTTTTTTTATTATTGTTTTAAAAAATCATAACTTTGCTTTAATCTTTATTGAGGTCCAGTTACCAGTCATAACAGAAACGATTTAAATTATCAAGATTGTTATGTAATCCTTTTTCGGAGGCTGATAGACATCGGCACAAAATCGTCAGCGAAGAGCAGATGGGATAGACCAGTAGTATTTAATATAGGACAAATTATCGCTGTCTGTAAAATTGTCTAATTAGTATTGGTACCAACAAACGATTAAAGCTTGTGAAAAACTTGACGTTACGCGTTTCCTGATTGACTTTACGTATAAAAAAACCCATATAAAACTATAAAAAAAAAACTTCCTGCGGACTTGTAAATTGAAGAACTGGGATTGGTTGCTCAAACCAAAGTTATTTTAACGATCCGTTAAACTCTAACGGACACATCTTTGTAACGTGTTGTTTGATAACTTTCCGTTAAATTTACTACAGAAAACACTATAGAATACTTTATTTTTTATATTAGCATAAATCTGTAGGAATAATTTGCACCACAGAATGTTCGGGGCCTTTATTTCCAGCAACAACCTTTCTCTCCGTTAAGGTTAACGGATCGTTAAAAGATAACGGAGCTTTGAGCAACCGGCCCCAGGACGATAAGCAGGATTTTTTAAACGTGGAAACTTTGTATTCCGTTAATTAGTTTGCCTAAAACTTCACATTTCACAAAATCCGATGATAAATCGCCGACAAATTATTATAAATAAATGCATTAGAAAACGCATCGCACACGTTAGCTATATGTGACCAATTATCTCCGATAAAATATCGCTGAGAGAATATCTGTTTATAAACTATAAATGATCGGTGATGTTGCCGGTAAATAATCTTCAATATTTTGTAAAAGAAAGCAAGTCTCTAACTCAATAACATCCACAGTCTTCGACATTGCAAACACAACTTATTAGTCAATTTAAATCAACATTGATGTTGTTATCATACCGTGAAAAAATGAATTTATGATATCAAATATTTAAGACAAAACGGAATTTTAAAAGTGGCACATGAATCGCGTGCAAGAATGCTTTCGAACCCCATTTGTAATGAAGCGACTCTATAAACGAGACTAAACATACCACACAGAGGCATACTAGCGATGTAGACTGGAATAAAAATACGCCAAAGCCTACAACCAAATTTAGACTCTTAACGTATTTCACCGAACATACCTGATTAGAAATTACAGTAAAAAAAGAAACGAATGAAAGTAAATCAGTTTATATACATCCATATTTCATTATTATATGTTGAGGCCAATTTATGTCAATTTCTAGGTCCCAGAGAATAGAGATTCAGCTCCTTTAAATCTGGACTATATTTTGGATATATATAGTTACTCAGTTTAAATATGACATTAATTTTATCACGAACATAATTGATTTGATGTTTTTTTGGGGTATAAATTAACACTGATTCAAATATCGAGAATATGATATTGATATTATAAGTACATATAAGCTACCTTTTTTTTATATAAAGGTTTCATATATTTTTAGCATTAATATTGTTAATCGAAGCTTAAAATATGTTTCATTCCTACCTGAACTAATTGCATGAAATAAACAAATCCAATTAAACAATTTCATCTTGTGATATGGTACAGGTAGATTTAATAGCACCCGTTATAACATTGATGTTATTCTTCTAACCACATTCTCGTTTTACGAAGCGTTGATAATTGATAAGAACTCTGCACGACGTATTCTTTAATCAATGCTATATATGGACAGCATACCGTACCGCCCGGTGTTGCCAAGTAATGTCAACGTATGGTTTATTACTTACACAATTAATTCAAGAGTTCGGACTGTCTTTATTAATGGATCGATGGTAATGGGGACCTTTCGTAAATATTTTTATCATCGCTAAGAAGGCGGCAGCTCCCATTATACTCTTGTTAATCAGGCTGAAGTGTATATGGGCTATTTCAATAATAGCGGCGCTCAATAAATGCCAAAATTAATTCCACAGATTTTTTTCCTCTCGGCCCGCCAACCTCGTGGGTCCCACCCCTCACACACACACGCACACCCTTTTCCTCCCACCGCTAACGACATCTACGCAAAAGCGAATTATTGAAATAACATTGAACCCTTAGTCCCGAAATGACCTAGTTTAAATGATCAACACAAAATACATCAAATGTAATGGTAATTAAGATTATCAATAAGAAGCAGATGAATATTAATTGAAATTCTGTAAATAGTTAATGAATTTATGGTTGACCGGCTACCAGTACTGTGTAACTAAAAAGGAAGACTATCCGTAGTTTTTTTTTTAGCGTGTTATGAAATTGGGTTTAACGTCCTACTTTTTTGCATCGACTGGGCTATTAGGGAAATATTTTCCCGGACACTGGACAGCGGCCTACTCTTATGTCGAATCCCAACTGCCAATGGTTAATTTACTTGCAGACCTTCGCCCCACACCACTGACAATGGGAAGCCTCGCCGAAAAATCGAGAGAAACTCTCTCTGCCAATACCGGGAGCGAACCCGATTCTTCTTTGTTAGGGGGCAAACCTTTCACTCACTGAGTTACACATGTTGACCTTTACCGAGTTTTAACCATAGCACATAGCTGATCTGGTATACATTTCTTGAACTTTAGTTTCAGAACAAGGCACCAATACCATTTATACATTAGGGGAATCTTTAGTTGTCGGTAGAACGTCAGAACTGTCAACTGATAAAGATGTGTTGCGTGGGTCAAGGTTTTAAACCTTCTTCTTCAGAGACGGATCAATTAGGTTCCGGTGGTCTGTAGGCAACTGCCTACAACAACAATAAGGTAATACGTCTCTGTTGTTCCTGGAGCGCGACAGTAAATTTCATTTTTTTCTACATTTAGTTTTAAGGAATTTGTTGTCATTCATGATTGTTTAGTTAGGATCTGGTTTCTAATAAGTTGGGTATCTTGGACATACTACTACTACTACTACTACTACAACTACTACTGCTAGAGTTTATACGATACCTCGGTTTTTTTTATCCCATCCGAACGACTAGACAACTGTTTTTGTCAGGCCCTCCATCCTGCACCACTGAAACTACGTCAGAAACACCCGATGAACTTTCTTAGCTGATGCAATGATCGAACACGCGACCTCCATTCCATCATATCAGTAACTGCACATAAATCGGGGTTGGAGAGAAAGGTGTTAATTTTAAGTATGCTAACGTAATTTATTGTGGATTATAACCTCATGTATCCAGCTTGATATAAAATGTAAAATTGAAGTGATGAATTGCTATTCCTGGTAAGACAAACTTCTTAAAGTTACATTATTCAAGATATAGATAATAACTAGCCATTCTTGCTATATTAGTTCGAAAGTAGGTGATGTAAAATGAATAATTTGAAAATTTCATTCAAATTACTCTATTGCAAGCGAAGATATTGGCATTTGAAGATTTGGCAGACTTGTGCAATAATTTCAACCACGGTTTAATATCGGAGCAATCTGATGCCATCCAAAGTTGATTAAGGCCTGGATCAGTTAATTAATGTCTAATTAATACCTTAGAAAACATTTCAGGCCCAAAGAAAGACCTGCTATAGGCAGAGTTAGCTCTTAACTAATGTAACTTTAACTACTGAGATAGCAGTAGGAATAAAATACACGACGTGAAAAAGGAAGCCAAAGAAGGAAATTGAAAATACTAGACGATCACAAGGCTGTTAAGAAGAGGGTGCATTGTTCATACGTAGGATGTCGCGACCAGATTTGGTGGCCCGCTTTCCACGTCTGACAAAAGACCCATGTACCACAAAGGTTACATTAGTCCAACAATCTCCGCATTACATACGATATGATGTTCTGATCACCAATACTTAGGCTATATCGATTAGATGAGAAGTCAAACATGGCCCAGATATATTAAGCTATTACTGCACACTTCAATTTTCAAAGCTGATAACAAAGTTGAACGCGGTTGTTCAATAAAATTATTAATTGAAAGCGCATTGTCCTTAAGACTGTACTTGAAAAGTAATGCACTATTTATTAGAAAACTGTCTACTAGTTCCATATAAAAGTCTAATGTGTGCAGGGTTATTTTATTCTCGGTATTCGTGTTGTAATTGTTTTTGTTATACTAACAAAAGACGACATTCGGCAAACCTCGATAATAATAATAATAATAATAATCACGTCATTTTATAAGGGTAGCAAATTAGGCCTGATAGATTCCGGTACCCTCCGTAACCCTACATCTAGACTGGGATGTATGACAGTAAGTGATATGTACCTACGACCATACATTTGCGATGCGGCTAGTCGACTACCGATTTACTTTAACAGGGAGGGATTTGGCGCAACGGTTAGAGAGTAGGATTTGTTACCTAGCGGGTGCAGGTTCGAGACCCGAATTGTGCGCCCAGTTCTTGTGTCCTTGAAAAAGACACTTCATCCCTGCATTCCAGTCTACCCAGCTGTAAATGGGTACCGGTAGGATGGTGTATTTGACACAAAAAACTGTTGCGCTCCTTGAAACTTCAAGTTGAAGCTGCATATGTTGGAGCTCTTTCTAAGAGTTGTAAAGGGAGGTAATCAGGCTTACCTGAATCCTAGAGACCGGGATAGTAATTGTGTAGCGCTTTGAGCATTATAAATGTACTTTGCGCATTATAAATGTACTCATTATTATTATTATAAAATGGTGCCGCTTTTACAAAAAAGTCCAAAAATGGCAGCCATTTTTTAGTTTGTTGATATAATCTCCATGGGGGCAGCCATTTTTTATCCGGGTCCTTTAAAGTTGTTCCAAAATGTCGGAATTCGTCATACATCCGGTACCCTACATCTAGACTCGACTGTATGACAGTAGTTGACATGTACCTACGACCATACGTTTGCGATGCGGCAACCGGTCGCTTTTACAAAAAGGTCCCAAATTGCGTCTTTTGTAGAGTGCATATACCTCAAGAGATATTGCCTCAGGGCTGCTGGTTTTATAACATTCCCTAGTAATTCCACAAACCACAGAAATTCTCATGGGGGCAGCCATTTTTTGCATTCGGAACCATTAAAATAGATCAAATATAGCGGAAATGGTCGTACGGCCGAGATTAAGATGCGTGGAATCTGTCGAGGTTTCAGCCGAATGACATCCGAATCTAGATGTAGGGTACCGGAATCTGTCGAGCTTTGCGTGTGAAAAGACGAGTCTCCCTTGGCATTGCTATTGAGTAAAATCATCTCCTAGGACTAACTTGAATTCACAGAAGACGTATATGACATCAATGGTTGATATTATACTATAATCGCGATGTTTGTATGGAGGAGGATATGGAACACTATGGAACGCTTGAAAATTACATTTGTCAGTTCAACATTAAAAAATTGTATAAATTACATTTTAGTAATGTTCATTTGCCCAAGGTAACTGTAAAATGTCATATGTTATCCCGTGATAGTCATAGTCAATTATTATTATATTCTTTATTTCCTCCAATTATGAAGAGTACAAATAATACAACATATAAGATACACACAATGCAGATAAATAAAATACAGAAATATACATATACAACAACAAACGAAATTGAAGTAAGGACTTAAAGACCACACTGACGTAAAGCAAAATATACAAACATTATTGAAGCTTTCTGATAGCCGTATATAGCTGTACTACCGATAGTGGTATCACGTGATTCGTCCACTTTTAGGGAGGTTACTAGGATCTGCACCAAGATTGAGTGTTCCGGTCTGGAGCGGAAGAATCTACCACACTTTTCACATAATTCTGTAGTCAAAATGCCTTCATCATTTTTCCGGATTGAGATACACGCTTTCTAAAATATTCTGCAGGCAACTTTTAATGAGGGATACATGAATTGCCAATTTGGAAAACAATGTGCATTGTGGGAGAGAGGTGGTAAAACTTACGAGGAGCGACCATTGCTTTGAAGGGGTTTCCATAACCAAATTGGCAATTTCATATGATGTGATAGAGACACAGATAGTTGATGCACTAAAATTAACGTAAAATAGGCGTTTTTCGAAATTTGGTCAGAGAAATCCCATGCAAAGCAATGGTCGCTCCTCAAAAGTTTTACCATCTCTCTCCCAAAATGTACACTGTTTTTCAAATTGGCAATTCATGTATCACGCATCCACACTGAAAATACAGGGCGTGGGGGTAACTCTTTTGCGTACTTGGGAAAACAGACGAACGTCATTGTGTAACGTCAACCTATATAAAACCTATTCGTATAAAAAAATAAATATCAAATGCAAATAACATGTACTTAAACATGCATTATGCAAGAGCTAAATCTGCATACTGCAGGTCTTTCTTTAGGCCTGAAATTAATCAACTCTGGATCCAATCTGCATGATTAAATCAAAAACTGGATAATCGAAAATATGTTTTTAATCGCACCGACTTCAGTAATGACGATGGAGGCTAGGCCTAAAATTCAATCACTAATATCTCGGTTCAGAGTGGAGCAATTTGATCGAATTCCCTTTAAATTATCTAGTTTTTACCTACTACAGTGATAACTGTCAATCTATCTAATCTTTCATAACTAAACTTACAAATCGACGCTTGACAAATCGAGTATATAATGCAGTTGGCCTAGACTAATTTAATTCCAGATGTGTCAAGTCACCAGCGAAGCCGTGTAACATGATACCCTGGTACATGTACTTATTTCTATACCTGGACAGCTAATTTATGGAAAACAAACCAGCACATAAATCAATGTCTAATTCAATAAATAATAACGGTCGCCGAAACCTTGTACATTTATTGATTGTCAGATCGCCGTGGTCGTTACTAAAGCTAGTTTCCTATTATCACGCATCTTCAATAGAAGGCTTATTCTCGCTTTAACTACATGCATCTTATCAAGACCTTCACGTAATATACTGCATATATCGGCACTATTTTCGATTGAGTACAAGCCCAGCTTGTGAGCCTATCAGATTTCTCGGTCTTCACGAATACCAGGTCTCGCCCTTACATGCTAAAATGTTTACCTAGGTCATTTGGTGACTAACATATGGTTCAATTTTATTTCAATAAGCCGCCTGCGTGTGAGGGTCCTTAGAGGGGTGTGTGTGAGAGGACCGGAGAAAACCCACAAGGTAGGACAGGCGAAACGTAGAAGCGGGGAATCGAAACAACGCCAATTGAGGTACCGGTTGGGTGTGTTTTTATTCACAAAACACGTTCTTAATACAAATTGGATCTGAAAACTTTCCATTCTCAATCATATATTTGCGCCGTCTATTTGTACGGCATAATATACTGTAACGCCGAATGAAAAATGCAATTCAATCAAATTGCTTATTCTGAGCGAAATTGACAAGAAAAAAGGATTGTTTCCGATGATTGTCGATTGACATCCCAAATTCTAGATTGTTACATACATTTGACAGGTTGATGAACGCAAGTCTCGATTTTCAGTCCTTCAATCGGCAGTCTCCGTGAGTGGTGGCCATATATTCTTGTTTTGACAAGAAATAACCTATAATTATTGTTTCCGATGATTGTCGATTGACATTTAACATTCTCCATTGTTAAATACAATTGCCAGGATAAAAAACGATTTCTCGATTTTCAGTCCTTCAGTCGACAATCTCCGTGAGTGGTGGTCATATTATCGTGGGGCTGGAATGGCTAATTGGTTAGCGCGTCTGTCATTGAGTCAACTGTCGTGGTTTTGATTCCCCGGTTGTGCGTGACAAGGAGTAGGGTCGCCTGTCCAACTTCAGGGTTTTATCCGCCCCCTGCCCACTGGTAAAGACTCATACGTGCAAGCGAATTATTGAAATAAAATTGAACTATGTCAGTGCCAAATGACCTAGTTTGTTTCGTGTGAACGTTAAACTTCTCTCTCTTATTATGATTTAACGAAGATATGTCGGGCATTGTCTTAACCATCCAATATCTACACCATCCGATGGCTCGGAAAGTTGATTATGGGCTGTTGTCATTTTGAAGCCATATTTGGCTAACATGAAATATTAACAAACCATTAATATGCCCAAAGAAATATAAACTTTAACAAAACTAATATTTATTCAACAACCAGATCTATCATATACACACACACATATATATATATATATATATATATATATATATATAAACAATCACAGGCGTAATTAAGTTCTATGTACACGGTCTCTTAATTAAATAATATACGTCCGATGCCATGTTCACACTACACGATTCTTGAAACGTATAAAGCCAACACGCGCTCGGATTCTTGTTTATGCCATACGCAGAACACAATGGGTT
Source organism: Patella pellucida (assembly GCA_917208275.1). Taxonomy (NCBI): domain Eukaryota; kingdom Metazoa; phylum Mollusca; class Gastropoda; family Patellidae; genus Patella; species Patella pellucida. The sequence goes on along the minus strand of OU795041.1, from coordinate 48,966,500 downwards.
ACCAGAACAGATTTTGGCACAGTTAAGAACACCAGTATACACAAAATGTTGAAAAGGACATTGATTCGCTGGTAAAACCGTTGTTTTGGATGATGTTGTCGTGTATATAGGACCTCCTGAAATGAAAAGAATTTAAGAAGAATGGAATTTTAATGTACCGGTATGTATTTTATAGGTAGGCTTACGCGAATTATTGAAATAAAATTGAACTATATGCTGGTCCGGAAATCACCTAGTTTGGTTTGTGTCAAGTGGACGTTAAAGCCCATTTCTCTCTCTCTCTCACATCACAAAAAAAGGCTTAAAGGTCTGCTCAAAGTTGCTCAAAGCTCCGTTATCTTTTAGAGTTTAACGGATCGTTAAATAACTTAGTTTTGAACAACCAAACCCAAGGAATGTTATCTACTGAATCTGAAATATGTTCGTTAGAAACTGTCTTTTAAATACCCGGTTATCGAGCTTGTCATTAAATAAATGTCTAAGGAACAATTTCACAACATTTGAAGCAAACAATAGAAGATTTATTGGCTCTTGGGATTAAAATTTAAAGGTTTATTATGTAACATTTAATCAGCCTATTGCAGGTCTTCATTTTGGCTTCAAGTGTTATATATAAACTATTATTAGGGGTGGGCAAATGGAGGTCGAATTTTGGTGACAAGTGATTTCTAAGGCGATTTTGGCTGCTGCATCCGAATCTGGTGAAATTTTTGTTCTGTGACGTTATGTTAGCTTGGTTCAGTGGCCATTTTCAAATTGACTTTTTTCCTGTTATTACCCTCATATCGATATAGGATGTTATCAAATCATAAATGGAAGTGCAATTTTAGAATCCACGGCCATGAAAACATATATTTTAACATATTGGACAACTAGTTCCAATATTGTCTTGTGTCAGAGATTTCCAATCTCCGCAACTTGGAAAGGCGCATCAAAAAACAACTTGACAAAAATGTGACAGGCCATTTTCCTGGTTTTATTTTTCGACACTACAAACTCAATTTACAAAGTGTGAAACAAGGGAGATAATTGGGTCGAGATCAATAAGTCTCTCACACTCCCCCCTGATGCCCAGCAATGAATGCAGATTTGAGATGGACATCACATAATTTTTAGACTATTGATCTGAAATATACTGGACTAAGAACAACGATAATATAACTCACTAAACTACAGTTCGAATTCACACTAAAACTAATAAACACGAATTCGCGAAAATACTGTCCTACACTATAGTTTGTTTTGTTTGTTTTTTTTTCATTTACTCAAAATAGTGATATAATTACACGCGCGAACTGTTTCACCACCATTCGTCTAAACCAGATTTGGGAGCCAGACTTTTCTTCTTTCGTCGGATTGAACTGCTGCTTTTCTTCGTGCAGGAACGTCAAGAGTATTTGGAACCTCAGTGCGTACTGATTCGCTCTGACCAGATTCTGGAGTAACATCATCAGATTGATTTCTAACCTTGGCTGTAGGATTATGACAATTAATCTCCAATGGGTACAAAAGTTGCAATGGTCTCCTTAAGGTAGTAGGTTTTCCCTTTGGGGTGGTGGTTCGCATAACTGCTCCGCGTACAGAGTCATCCTTACTTGGTATAAGATCGATAATTCTTCCTAGTTTCCACTGATTCCTAGGTAGATTTTCATTGTGAATAATGACTATATCGCCAACAGAAACGTTTTCATTGGTATCACCCTTTCCACGGTGAGAGGATCTAAGTTCCAAGAGATATTCTGATTTCCATCTCTTCCAAAAATGATTAAGAAGATTATTTAAATGCTTCATTCTCCTGGTTACATAATCCTGAGTTAAAGATAGATCGTCCTCACAAATGGTTAATGAATCACAAAGGTCTGGTAAGTTAAGTAGACGGCGGCCAATAAGTAGATGAGATGGTGTCAACGGTTCCTCGACATCCTCCGTGGAGACGAAGGATAATGGTCTTGAGTTAAGTGCAGACTCTGATTCGCATAATACAGTACTGAGCTCCTCAAAGGTGAGTTTAGCACTGCCAAGTACCCTCTTCAGACACCGCTTTACTGATTGAATCAGGCGTTCAAAGAGCCCTCCCCACCATGGAGCCTTTTCCAGGTTAAATGACCACTGGATACGATTGGTCGCCAAATGATTTATGAGCTCTGGGTCATTGAAGAGACGTGACAACTGTTTAGCCGCAGACACAAAAGTTTTACCATTATCTGAAATAATTAGTTGGGGTACTCCTCTCCGTGAAGTAAATCGCTGGAAACACCGTAGAAATGCAGATGTTGTCAGATCCGGAACAAGCTCCAAGTGAATGGCCCTAGTGATACAGCATGTGAACAGACAAATCCAAGTTTTCTGATTGGCGGTGTCTTTGCATGTGGTCTTGATAAATAAGGGTCCTGCAAAATCCACACCAATGTTGGTGAAAGGAGCAGTTTCGTTATCTCTAAATTCTGGTAATGGTGGCGAATGAACCCCTTGATACGGTTTACCGTCAAATTTTTTGCATGTGATACATTGGTGTATAACCTTCCTGACAAACTGACGTACTCTGATGAACCAATATCTTGATCTCAGTTCGGTCAATGTCGCCTTGACTCCGGAATGCATCACTCTTTCATGAGCCTCCTTCACAATTAACAATGAAAGTGGGTGATCCCTATCTAGGAGGATAGGGAATCTGGCTGGTTCTGGTAGAGCAGCATTGTGTAGACGACCTCTACATATCAAAATACCATTTTCATCTGGAATGATTGAAAGCTGTTTCTCCCAAACTTCAAAATTAGGTTTGCTCTTCATTCTTTCTTGAATTTCTTTAATCCACAAGATCTCAGCTTTAGTAATTTCATCTAGTGTTAATGATCCAGTCCTTTAAGGCCTTTGATAAATTTTAAAAATAAACCAGTAATCCTGAGGAGTTTCGTAAAGGTACTATATCTGGAGTAGGATATGACGTTGCTTAATGACGCAAGTTCAACTGGTACAGTGGAAGTGAAAAATGTGCTTCTGTCCTTAGCCTTCATTTCTGGCAAGTATTCATCCAAGACATCCTGTCATAACTGATATTTTCCTTCAACCAAGATGGACCTTCCTCCCATAATGAACTGGTAACTAAATCAGATAGACTCAGACCCCTTGAAGGCAAATCTGCAGGGTTGGAAATTCCAGAGACATGATACCATGAATCAACTGATGTTAAACTGCGTATTTCATTGACCCGGTTCTGGACGAATTGCTTCCATTCCTTGGTTTGGTTGACAATCCAATATAACACCACCTTTGAGTCTGTAAAACACACAACATCTTTAATCTTTACTTCGAATTCTAAAGCCGTTTGGATATTGCTAATAAGTCTGGATAATATTAAGGCTGACAACAATTCCAGTCGTGGGATAGTGGTAGGTGTAGTCGGTGCAACTCTTGTTTTTGAAGCAACGAAACGAATATAGGTTGTGGAGGTGGTCTGGTACTTTAGATAAACAACTGAAGCGTAAGCCTTGGCCGATGCATCACAAAATCCACAAGAGTAGTTTTTATTACTGTTTCTTCAATGCTGGATTCATAATATCTGGGGATCCTAACACATTTCATTTGGGAAAGCGACTTGACCAATTGATGCCACTTCTGCAGGAGTTCATCACAAAGAGGGTCATCCCAATCTAAGTTGGCAGTACAAAGTTCCTGAAACAACATCTTAAACTGGATAATGAAAGGTGCTAAGAAACCTAAAGGGTCAAAGAACTTCGATCCAACGCTACCAACATTTCGCTTGGTTGGAGTAACTTCCCTTGATATCTTGGCAATATCTTCTAAATCATAGACAAGTTCGTCAGTGATGTAATCCCATGGAATTCCTAATATTTTCTGAATGTGGGTAGAATCTAAGGGGCTAGGATTCCCTAGAGTAAGTTTTGCATAAGTTTCTTCCTCTCCTGTTTGGGCAACTAAGTTCTCCTGGTCTAATTTTTCTTGAAGTACAATTGAATTAGTTCTGAATTTCCTGAGATTAAATCCTCCTTCTAAAAGTCTTGACTTGGATGACTGATACAAACAATACGCATCTTCTTCGGTTTCTGCACCAGTAGTCAGGTCATCAACATAAATTGACCGCATAAAGTTTCTGACAAATTCTGGATCCTCTTCCGCATAGGCCTCTATATGGTGTTTTATGGTACCATTCAGAAGGAAAGGAGATGAGCTTACTCCAAATACCACTCTAGTGAAACGTAAGTATATGATATCTGGCGTTTTCTTCTTGATATCGTCAAACCACAAAAAACGAAGTACATCTCTTTCGGTCTCAGGTAGTGATACCATCAAAAAGGCTTTCTCTATGTCGCCTGTAAGTGCTATTCTTTGGGATCTAAAACGAAGGATAATACTGAATATCTTTTGGTTAAACGATGGACCTGCATACAGGCAATCGTTGAGTGATGGATGTGGAGGTATCTTAGCAGACGCGTCAAACACAATTCTGAGCTTGGTTGTGGTCTTGTCCTTCCGTAGGACACCGTGATGAGGTAAGTAATGAATTCGACCAATCTCACCATTTCTTGGATCTACCAGTTCGACAATTCCTTGGTCCATCTGATCCTGGATGACTGAATCATAATTTTGAAGAAATTCGGGTTCAGATATCAAACGCTGATGAAGTTTCTGTAGTCTCTTTAAGCAAAGTCTGTAATTGTCGGGTAACGATGGGTGTGGTTGTTTCCATGGTAATGTCACCTGGTATCTACCATCGCGAAATGATATATTGTCTACAAAGTCCTCATAAAGAGAGCTATCCTTCACGCCTAAGGATTCTAAGTCCCAAAACCTTTTCAGCTGCTCGTCTAAACTGATGTGAAGTGTGGTAACTAATGTATGTTTAGTTTCTATTAGATCTCCAACAGCTGGTCCAGAAAGAACCCATCCTATACAAGTTTCAATAGCAATTGGGCCTTGCTCCCCCCGTTTCACAGTACCAGATGCTAATTCCCAGTACTGGTCTGAGCCAATAAGAATCTGAATACTACCATCAGAACCAGGAGCTGGATAATCAGCGAGAGTGAGTTCCTTTAGGTGATCATAATGACTCTTTATATTGATATCTGCCTGTTTCAGTGGATGACATATGAGAGGTACGACAAAGGCAACAATGGGAATCTTCCGTCTGTCCCAGGTATGCAAAAGAAACTGGACTATATCTACCCTTTGTACAACTTCATCACTGGAACCAAATGTTTTAATTTGTATTGAAGTCTGTGAAATTGTTGGCAACTTGAGCGCATCTCTGAGTCTTGTTGTTACATAAGAACGTTGACTTCCGCCATCCAAGATTAATCTGCAACTTATAACATTTGATGGGGCTAATTGATTGGTGACGTCTGCCCTAGCAGTCTGAAGAAGGACATTTGAGAATTCATCATTGGTATACATAGTGGTCGACCGAGATGGTTGGTCTTGAATATGCCTTTCTCGCGTGTCAGTGACCTTAAATTGTCCGGCACAATATGGGTTCAGGTGCAACTCTGGACAGATGCTGATGTGGTGTTTGCGACTGCATTTGGGACATACTCTGTTCTGAGTACAACTGCGGCTCTGGTGATCCTTTCTCAAGCACACGAAGCATCTTTTAGATTTCATCAAAAAATCCCTCCTGGCTTCAATGTTTGACAATATTTGACAAGTATTGGATGAGTGTGATCCCCTACAGTAGGTACATGTCGGTCCTGGATTTGAGGTATATGAATTGCTGCTGTACAAGGCTGCTGCTGTTGGCGGGTTTGAGGGAAACTTGTTTCTTTGGATTGGCTTAACCCATTGAGGTTGTGTCTCATGGCGTGGTGCAGTGTTGTTACCCTGACTTCTCTCCCTGGCTTCTAGCTCATAAAGAAGAATTTCCAAAATTTTCTCCAGATCCCAATCATCATTCTTCATTTCTCTACTGATACAGACTTTGATCTCTGAAGGTAATTTGTTCATTATAACTGAAGACAACAAACTACCGTATGTAGATATCGGTATACCAAGTGACTTTAAGCTTCTTACGTTGGCTTCTATCGCATCATAAATGTGGCGAATTCCCTTTAAGTTGTAAATACTTGTGATACTTGGGGTGTTGAGCAATAATTCTATATGACGATTTATGATTTGTTGACGATTACCAAACCTCCGCTTGAGGATGCAAATAGCTTCTTGGTAATTCTCTGATGATAGTGAGAGGCCTGAAACTGACGACAAGGCTGCACCTTCTAACAAGGAATTTAGATAGTTGAATTTGTCTATTTCTGTCAAGGCATCATTTTTGTGAATGGATGTGTCAAATGTATCCCAAAAAGCCTGCCATCTTGAGTAATCACCGTTGAAATTAGGTAACCCAAGTTTTGGTAACTTGACATGCGGCCTATGACTTCCAGGGTTAATAATTGGTTGAGATGTAATGACTGGGATGGTTGAAGACTTACTGGCTGCCTGGTTTTGTACAGGAGGTGAAGTGACGATTGGACTTGATACTGTAGAGCCGGCTAAACTGACATCTAATGGGTTGTCCTTTGAAGTCCCATGGCGCTCCAAATCCTTTAAGAAATGGTCGAGTTTAATTTGTGTTATTCTGAGGGGTGCTCATAAAATTATCAGCTTCTTCAACCTCTTCATTAAGGCCCCTTTCATCAATGATTTCTAAAATCTCTTCATCAAGTTCCTTTAAAACTGCCCTTTTATCTGACAAGGACATTTTCATTTGGGTGAATTTGTCAACAAGTTCTGGAACATTCGTTGTTTCACCAATTGAAACCATCAACAGATCATTAACTGTGGCCATCGTCCTCTTCACTGACTGACGATGTGCACCCCTGATTTTATTTCTACGTTTTATTGGTTCTGACATTATGGCTTAATATCCTGGCATGAATTTATATACAACCTGGTTTCTGAATAATAATATTCACCTTTTATTTACCGCTACTGTCGCAGTGACCTTGACTTTGACTTTACATGTGCGCGAAGCACGACGAGAAATTTCAATAGTTGGGCTATGGATTTTCAACAACTGTCGAGTTTCAGTGGCAATTTGGCGTTAATACTGTGTGGATATTCAAAAACGTGGTTCACTGGCTCCGATATCCGTCTCGTCGGAGCATGTCAGAGATTTCCAATCTCCGCAACTTGGAAAGGCGCATCAAAAAACAACTTGACAAAAATGTGACAGGCCATTTTCCTGGTTTTATTTTTCGACACTACAAACTCAATTTACAAAGAGTGAAACAAGGGAGATAATTGGGTCGAGATCAATAAGTCTCTCACATCTTGCTTTTATGAGAAAATAAGTCATTTTTTGGTCGCCATTTTGAACACCTCTGAACCAACCTAAAATGACGTCACAGAACAAAAATCTCATCCGATTCGGATTCAGCAACCAAAATGGCCTTAGAAAACACTTGTCACCAAAATTCGACCTCCATTTGCCCACCCCTACTATTATTTCATTTGACCACTCGGGAAATAACAGTAGGACGTTAAACCCCCTTTTCGTTTCATAAGCAACCCTCTAGATCATCGGTTGGACGGGATTTATATGCATTGAAACACGATCGCCATTTAATAATTTAATTGAAAAATGTATATTCTAGACCATGCAGTCTCGATTAACAAGGGTCGTTTTTAGGATAATAAACAATCTACACTGCACCTTTAAACACTAATAACTTTCATAAAATAATAATTTTTTAATAGAGTAGATTCATTTTTTATGATCTTTTTTTAAACTAGTACAACAAGAACGACCAGATTTTTATCTAAATCTTACATAATGAATCTTTATGAAACTTTCCAAACAAAAAAGGTGATATCGGGTGTTCTAGAACGTAAAAAGAAAAGCATACCGGACACATCTTTTTCACATATGTAGTTATAACTATTTGTGCACGGATGATCAGCTAATCCGTGTGTTCCACCTCCAGGTTTTAGACGTACACAGTCTCCTGTATCATTTGGTTCACCGGTTGACCACATACTAGTTACAGGAGATGTGTTATCCGGCCATATATACCCTGGAAAAATAAAACAATTTATATTCTCAGAGCAAAATCCGCATGCAACATAACATACCAATACAGCTGAAACAGTCAGTTCGGGTCACCGGTATTCAGGTCGGCATAAGCGATTTCGGTTGTTTGGAATTTATGTTAAGCTATATAGTATATTTGGTCCACGTTGAAGTTGCTATAGTTACGGGCTGGAATTGCAGGAAAACGCGTTTGCGGTCATTAATCTTTTTATAATTTTCCTGGGGAGGTTCCTACAGGGTTAATTTTTCGTCTTCGGCACTTGCTGATGACCATCTGTAAACAGGAATTTTATGACTAGTCAGATTAACAGCCAATAGCTAACTGCGTAACAATATCATTACGCTTTAAACAAACCTCCAAACCGGACCAAATATGTTTACATAACGTTACGTCATGACTCGCGATTTTATTATGCCCAATTAGCCAGTGCCAGTGCATAGCAAAATATTTCAGACATACTGTTTGGAGACGAACAGACTTTCGCCGTTTTCAATACCTCAGATCACTGTCCAAAGTTTTAGGAGAGCCCCAAGATTAAACGAAGGGCTGTCATGTTGCTGTACTTGGGGACAGGTTTGATTAAATGGGAAAAATGGACAAACTCCCCCAAAAATTCAAATATCAGAAGCCAATCTAGCAATGACCAGTGAGGGATTTCTCGGGCCATTGCTTCAGGAAAATGCATCCCCACTGCCACAGCTTCCTCGAAAAAACCATCAAATATCGAATACGTATTTTCTGTGAGCATATTAACGAAAAAAACCCATTTATTTTAACACAAACCATTAGTTCCTTTCAAATCCACCCAGTACTCATTAAGCGTATTGTCTTTTATTGTATGGGTGATAAATGTAAATTCTGAAATATTTTCTGTAGCAAGTATAGAACTGTTTACTGAAGCACAGTATGTTTCAGCCGTTGAGAAAATGGTGGCCGCCTGACTAATCCAGTAGCACTTAGAATCGTATGTTATCCACAGAGAGGACCCTGCAAAAAGTAAGAAAAGTCAGCTTATCAGTTTCATGTCTATAGATTCATGTTTGTTTGTTTCAGTATTTAAGAATAAAACTGCTTAATTGTGTGTTAAAATCTCTTAAAATCCTCTAAGGTTAGGGCGGAGCAACTACAGTAACTCAATATATGTGAAACGTTTTTATACAACTTAAACCTGTCGGTCTTCATCTTGAAACGGAGACCGGTGTCCAAAGCTGTATTTTGCGGTGATTGGATAAAACCAGACTTTCATTTTATAAAAAAAATTTGATGGTGAAATTTTCCTTTTGTCACCAAGTACAGCACGTGGGTCATGCACTGTATAAACCTCTACAGAGACGGGAATCGATTATCAGGGATCCCAAAGAAAACATTTACCGGAAATCTTAAAAGGGTTACGTGTCCGGATAAGCAGTTTTGACGTTGATGTCAAAACAACTCAATATTTTGAGCAAGGTAAATACACCTTTCCTCTACAGGCCCGAATCCAGGATTTTTTCGAGGGGGGGGGGCATACATTGTAACAAATGGTAATCATTAGAGTGCCGCATACATTAGTGGTTTGGTGTAATCCCCAGAGCCTTGACGCATTGCCTGGGCATAGACAATGCGAAAATCAGGTTTATAACATCAATTAAAAAGCATATACACCAGTCTCGCTGGGGCTGAGGGGAGGGGGGGGGGCTTAAATTCCATACGTACACGAACTTTTATTTAACGCATTGCATCAAAACGTTTTTATATATTCGTGTAAGGGGGACAACCGAGGCCATTATTTATCACCTGCTGTATCTAATTAGGAAGCATTATAATATAACATAATAATAATATATACTATTAAAAAAAAGTAGGGGATGTTTGATTTCGGGGGCATAATACTAAAATATGCCAATGACGACGAAAAAAAGTCACTATAGAACCTAACAGAAGAAACATTTCCAGTTACATGTGACACCCAAACGCACCAATAGCTACCGCATAGAATGCAGGTGATGCTTGGGATCATCATGGGGGTCCAATCCAAGATTTGCACGACTCTGACTTTGAATGTTACAGTCATTGTGACATTGAATTCCAGGGTGGATACATCAGTTTAATTGTGTAAGTGACCAGAAGACAAATTTTGATATGCGTCGGCTTACCCAAAATGAAAGGTTACGTGCCCTTGGCATGCTACAGATCGGCACAACACAGGCGGTTCGGGCGCTGACGATGAATGTTTCTCAGTCTGTCATAAGCAGGCTATGGTCCAGATACCGTGATACACAATCTGTACAGGACAGACCACACTCATGTCGACCAAGGGCGACAACTCAAGCCCAGGATCGATTTTTCCGTACCTTGGCCTTGAGAAATCGTGTCATCACAGCAAATCAGATAAGCGCTCGTCTTCAAATAGACACTTGTGTGAGAGTGAGTGGCCAGACCATTCGGAATCGACTGCATATAGGGGTCACCTTGGCGCCCGACGTCCTCGCGTGATCCCTTCAGGCAAGACGTGTAGGGATCGTCAACACTGGTATAATCGACGCTTGAGCAATGTGATGTTTTCAGATGAGTCAAGGTTCACTGTTGAATTTTTTGACAGACGTAGGAGGGCGTGGCGTCGTCGAAACGTCATCAGACATGATCGATTTCGGGGTGGTTCTGTTATGGTGTGGTGAGGCATCACTGTTGCTTGAAGAACGGCTTTACATGTTGTTGCAGGGCGTGTTACAGGCCAGTACTACCGGGACAACATCTTGGCAGTCCATGTTGTGCCGTTCGCACGGCGTCATGGCCGCCGTTTCATCTTCCAGGATGACAACGCAAGATGTCACAGGGCCAGGATCGTTACAGGGTACCTCCGACAACAGAACATCACCACATTACCTTGGCCAGCACTGAGTCCCGACCCCTCCCCCATCGAGCATGTCTGGGACATGCTTGGAAAGAGGTTACGTCAACGTCAACAACTGCCAATGTCCAAGAACTTGATGAATGTGAACTTCATTTCACTTTGTCATTTGTTTCTTCGTCAGTTTCATTAGGTGACTTTAAAATAAAATATCCCCTACTTTTTTGAATAGTATATGACCTCTACAATTTTATGCAACATTTAACCCCGTTTTTCATCAATCTGATTAAAACACAGATCCAATTAGGTTTCGTTTTTTGTTCAAAATTTCGTTTTCACTTGTCTCTACATGTACATTGTAGAGTAGGCCATCGAAAGTATAAAAAAACGAAACATAGATCTATATTTTAATTAGATTGGTTTTCTATGTACGCGTGTTCTCTGGTTATATGGAAACGACCCGTTACATTTACACTAGACCGACTCTTTACCCAAAGAAAACGCGCGCGGAAACGTCGCCAAATCCTGCACGTGAAAAAGGGCCTAAGTATTGGGATTCAGATGCTCCATCCATCTGATGTTGTTCGGGAATGTACCTTTAGAGTTATTGCCGCCGAGTGAAAAAACGAAAGTTTTCGTACTTTTCTAGTAAATGAGTAATAGTCATTAGTATATTTTATATGGCGCATGCGTGTTAAGAGAGTTAAATTTTGACAACGTTTCATTAAATTAGAGGTACAGATTGGTTTCAGCGAATTTACAAAAGTAGTTCCAGAGTTATCGACCCTGATCCATACGTATCCCTACTAATTTTTTTTTCGTTAATTTCAGTGTCTCTACATTGTTGAATTCTTAATTAATTATGGTCCAATTATCAATAAAAGTAAGTATTGGGGTGACATTATTCTTTGTCGTGTTTAAAGACTTTCGCAAAGGATTTATGACCTTTCGTATCGTTTACGTTTTCGTATCCTCTAACACGCGCTTTCGCAATCCGACAAACAATAATAGCTAGATGACGTTTATTTCCACTCCATGAACTTCTCGGTCAAGACAATGAATGAATGAAATGGGGTTTAACGTCCTACTGTTATGCACTTAAGACGGGCATACGCCATACAGTGTGCTATGAGGGCAAAAGTTTTGCCCGGGCAGCGGCTCTACGGCCTTCTCTTATATCAAATTCCAACTGCCAAGGGATCTTTTACGTGCACTCCAATGTGTACACGGGACCTTGGTTTTTCGTCCCATCCGAACGACTAGGCAGCTGTCCTTGTCAGGCCCTCCTTCTGCATCCCTGACAAGAGGAAATCACGTCGGAAAATCGAGATGAACTTTCTCGGCCAATGCAGGGATCGAACACCCGACCTCCAGGCTAGCGATCCAGCGCCTTATCCACTTAGCCAATGTGATCCCCCGGTCAAGACAAAGTTTTCAATCGATTTTTTGGCAAATGTACAAAAAATCACGGAGAATATTGCTCTTACGCACATTCTACAAACACAATCAACAATATACACAAGGCCTCGAAAATGGTGGAGAAGAAACATATTCGTTTGCATACCTACGTAAATCCAGCTCGAAACGCGTAACATTTTTCATTGGCCGAACACTCATTACGGATTGGCGTCATAAATACACACGAATCGATGACGTTTTCGTATTCGTTTTCGTACCGATGGGAAAGTCCCCTAAATTATAGTGTTGGCAACGAACGTGTTTATGGCAATATGTTACTATCCCTGGCAAGCTATGTTTTAAAATATTTCCTTGTTTTAAAATATAACCTTAATACTGCTACTGACCAGTCCATTCTTGAAATAATTAAAATACATGTAATTATAAATGGGACATTTAGTGCGTTCATAAATTGTGATAATTTATTAGTAGCTTTTAAAGGGACTGTCCCGAATAGAACAGAGACTCAAAAATGAAAGTCTGAGTATGTATTAAATTTAAACGCTAAAATATAGAAGACTGGTGTATATACCCTGACTCAAAATTTCAGCTCAAAATATTGAGTCGTTTAGACGTGAGCGTTAAAACAGCTTATACGGACACGAAACCCTTTTGAGATTTCGGGTCAATTTTTTTGTTGGATGACTAGATAATCGATTCCCATTCCTTTAGAGGTCTACACGGTGAATGGTTAACAAATGGTAAATTTCACCGACCCATCATTTTTATAAAATAAAGCTCTGGTTTTATAAAATCACCGCATAATACAGTCTGGGACACCGGACTCCCATTTCAAGAATGTGGGTTTAAGTTGTTTGAAAACGTATCACATATATTGAGTTAGTTGCTCGGCCCTAAGGTAGGGGATCTTAATGGATTTTAACACAAATTAAAGAGTTTTATTCCCAAAAACATTATCGGGATTGACCCTTTAAAATAATAACATTAAGCGATTGTATTCTATACATCTCCATTTCATATCAGATAAGCCAACTGGTAAATAAAAAACAAATAATGAATGTCACGCATCTCATTCGCGATTACATTGTACTGTACTTAGGTTGAAATGTCCATTTAAAAAGGTAAGTTATTGATTTTCTGTTTCTTGACATATAATACAGGCGTAATACAATATCAGTTTATGTTAGCTACCTAAAGTTAAACTTTATACCCTGGCAACTCTTTAATGGAACGCGCGAGTGGGGGTTGCACCTATAGTTGACAAATGTTTGTGGTCCGTCGCTTTAGCATAATTTAAGGAGCTAAGTCGCTATTCCAGTCTACATACGCCGTTTGGTTTGGTTTGGTGCAATATGTCTAGCCTCGTTCCTCGAGTCTCTTGCCAGAACTGGGGCTGAAACGCATTATGGTACACGATTCGGGTACCAACGGTCAAAAAATTATTTTGTCTGTAAGATCACAACATCAATGTTGATTTAAATTGACACATAATTCGTGTTTTCATTGTCGAAGATTTTGGATGATATTGAGTTAGAGACTTATGATTAGCTCCTTTAGGTTAAAATCAATCATTGTGTGTTGTACTTTAGCCGTCGCTATATCATATTTACGTGTACTTTAGCTGTCGCTATATCATATTTACGTGTACTTTAGCCGTCGCTATATCATATTTACGTGTACTTTAGTCGTCGCTATATCATATTTACGTGTACTTTAGCTGTCGCTTTAGCATAATATCTTACTTCAGAACAATTATGTGTTGTTTTACTTTAACATATAACATGTCTGCACTATCATTGTCTAATACAAGGACAGCTGTCGTGCAAGTAAAAAATCCCTTGGCAGTTGAAATTCGATATAAGAAAGAGTAGACCATAGTACCGCTGCCCTGACATAATTTCCCTCATAGCATACTTTATGACCTATGCCCGTCTCCATTAGCCCAGTCGGAACAGAACAGTGGGACGCTAAACCCCATCGTTGTCTAATAATTTTAATATCCATGTCAAATTGGTTCGAGGGATCGGATAACCGAATGGTTAGCACATGCGTGCTGTATCATAAATCGTGTCATTGAGTCAACTGGTGAGATAGGGTCGCTTGTTCAACCTCGTGGGTTTTCTCCGGGTCCTCCGGTTTCCTCCCACTGCTAAAACCCCTGTGCGCAAGCGAATTATTGAAATAAAATTAAAACATATGTGATTTCCGAAATGCCATAGTTTGTGTCGAGTGGACGTTAAACCCCATTTCTCCCCCCCCCTCTCTCTCTCTCTCTCTCTCTGTCTCTCTCTCATACACACATATTGGTTCGCATTCTCGTAGCCCCTTTAAGGCCACTCACAATATTGGTATAATGTTGACAACTATTATAACGGTAAACGTATGCAATAGATGTCCCCGATCATCTCTCGATCACCCTTTTGTCAAAACCGATGCCCCTTAATAGCCTCGCATTCACAAAGCATTATCAGACTTCAGTTAAGAAATTACTGTTAATGAGAAATAATTTTTTATCCTGAAACACAAAACTTTACACATAGTTTCTTATGTATTTGGTAAATGAAAACAATAAAAGCTTTATAAAGATCTAGATTTCAGGTGAACATACGCAAGAGCTAAATATGCCAATTACGTTTCTTTCTTGAGGACTGAAATGTTATTTGAATTATTAATTAGACATTAGTTAACTTATCCAGACCATAATCAACTCTCGATGTCATCGCTAGCATGCGATATTTACTGGGTTACAATCCGATCTGCTTCTCAACGCTCATTCATGATAATAGATAATCGAGACTATGTTTTTTATCGTACCGACTTAAGTAATGTTGATCGAGGTAAGGACCAGCATTCAATCGCTAAATTCTTAGTTCAGTGTAGATCAATTAGTGTAGATCAATTTGACTGATATTTTCAGCAAATTCCCTTTTCATTATCTAATTTTAACTGTTATAGTGAGAACTGTCAGCTCTTTATCTTATCTCCCATAATGTTTCATTAAAATAAAGCTACCAATTTTGAGTGAACTGTTAACTTAAGTTTAACCGATTTGCTTAAACGCATGGGTAGTGAGGCCCGAAGCCAGAAACCAAAATTTAGCCGACATAGGGGGGCGAGGAAGATAAATTTCCGACGACAAAAAACCAATGAACGAAGGTCATCGCCGACTGCCGTAAGCAGGAGGAGAGGAGAGCACGAAAATTAGAAGCTGAGAGAGTGAATTTAGGCCTCTATGACATGCAGGTGGCGAATGTGTCGGAAAATGAAGAGTTCGAAGCCGACATTAGCTATCTCTTGGCCGAATTTCGTACTAAAAATCTCTCCCGGCGAAAATGTGAAATAGCTAACCAGCGATTTTTTTCCGACGCAGACAGAAAGATTCCGACAGGAACGGCCATGGGGGGGGGGGGGGGGCTCGCCCCCCCCCCCCACCACTAGCCTCGGGCCCGGTAGTGGCGCTTGCGAAATTGAAATAATACACTGACAAAATGTCACTTCTGGTAACAATGACATTTTGTGTTTGATTGAATGTACTGACCATTTGCATAAGGTATCTTAAATAATGTCACATTTTTTTTAATCGAGTAATGACTTATAGCTCTTTTAGTAAACCTAACGCTAACCCACGTCATGCTTGACCCCACAACATAAATCATAACCAATGTATTGTACGTATTTTTTTGTATTGTGATACCGTATCGATACATCTCCATCGGTAATAAAATAGAGAAATTTGTTAAATCACTATAGTAAATCTATATGTTTATCATATCAAATAATCCGGTATATTTCCTGATAACATTATTTTTAAATATTAGTTTAATATCGGGTAACATATATGACCCTGTATTGTGGTTTTTATTATTATACTTGCAATAAATAACCATTTTTCATTAATCGCCAGTGGGATCAGTTTTGTGTGTAGATTTTTATTATTAACATATTTCATTAGGCTACATAATAAATAATTATTCCTCGCTAATTAATAAATTATTAATCTCTGCAAACTGAGGTACAAAAACACTGATTAATTAAATTCACCAAATAAAATTTGTGAAGAGACTACCCCAATTTTAACAAAGTCGAAAAAATATAAGTCTGAGTACGTATGCAATTTAAGCGCCAAAATGTAAAGGAAGGTTGTATTTACCTTGTCTTTAAATTTCAACTAAAAATATTGAGTCCTTTGGACGTGAACCTCAAAAATGCTTATCCGGACACGTAACCCTTTTAAGATTTCGGTTCATTTAATTTGTTTGCTGACCTGATAGACGATCCAATTTCCTTTATAAAAGTTGGACACCAGTCTCCATTTCCAGGTGAAGACTGATGGGTTTAAGGTGTTTGAAAACGTATGAAATATGTTGAGTTAGTTGCTCGGACCTAAGGTAGAGAGAGAGAGAGAGAGAAATGGGGTTTAACGTCCACTCAACACAACTAGGTCATTTCGGGACTACCATATGGTTTAATTTTATTTCAATAATTCGCTTGCGCGTAGGGGTCTTTAGCAGTGGGAGGAAACCGGAGTGCCCGGATGAAACCCACGAGGTTGAGAAGGCGCCCCTATCTCCATGCCACATACGCTCACACCAGGGCTCGAAACCACAGCCACAAGCCAGAGGTGGCCGGCCAGCAAGAGGTCGAAGCGCGGCACTCAAGACCACTAGGCCATCCCGACACCCCCCCCCCCCCTAAGGTAGAGGATTTTAAGGGATTTTATCATACAATTAAGCAGTTTTATTCCACAAAATATTATTGGGATTTGCCCTTTAAAGGTGTTTTAGAAATTGATTATATAATTTTATGGATTTGAGAACGCAGCTTTAAAGATTTAAAAAAAAGGGCGTTTTCTTCTTACCTGATCGAATAAAAGATAATATGCAAATCCAATTAACTATATAAAAAGTCGCCATTATTTATACCCACCCTTACGCAATGGATAGCATGTAACGAATACTTTATTTGAAGATGTAATTTCAGACAGCAATTAGTCAATCGAAATTAATTTGCATTTCAAGTACGGTGAAGGCAACGATGCAGAAGACTACAAAGTTGTGTTCACGAAAGCCTACTTGGATATCCCGTTCGTCACCCTGGCTCCCAGTACCTACACACGGGTGGTCACGCAACATTAATCGTCCAATGCCAAGTATCCTCTCAAGCGCGTGGTGGTGCGGGACATGGTCGTTCTAGACAATCGCACCAGTCACGTGCTAGACAATATGTTTTACAACGAAAGCCTACCGAAGAGATTAATCGTGGGTTTGGTACGTGACACGGCCTACGACGGAGGAAAAAACAGAAATCCGTTCTATTTCGAACACAATCAGTTGGGAAGTATCAAACTGACCAAGAACGGGGAAATTGTAGACGAATACGACGTCAAAATTTCCCCATCGACAAGCCATCACTCCCTACCTGGATTTGATGAAAGGGGTGGCCGTCTTAAACACCAGAGAAGACTTGGACTTGCCTTTCCACGACTATATCAATGGGTACACCTTGTATTGTTTCGATTTGACCAACGACCACGGAGCCGATGGCAACTACTTTCATCCGAAAGCGGCGGGTAACCTGTCTATGGAACTCAAGTTCGGTACGGCCCCGACAAGTCACCTCGATCTTGTTGTGTTTGCCGAATACGACAATGTCTTGGACATCGACGCTTGTTTGGTGACCTGATAAACGATCACATTTCCTTTATAAAAGTCTGGTTTTATCCAGACACCTAATAATACAGCTTTGGACACAATTCTCCATTTCCAGATGAAGACTGACGGGTTTAAGTTGTTTGAAAACGTATCAAATATGTTGAGTTAGTTGCTCGGACCTAAGATAGAGGATTTTAAGGGGCTTTAACACAAAATTAAGCAGCTTTATTCCCAAAAATATTATCGGGATTTGTCCTTTAAGGGTGTTTTGGAAATTAATTACATAATATTATAGATTTGAGAACGCAGCTTTAAAGATTTAAAAAAAAAAGTTCGTTTTCTTCTTACCTGATCGAATAAAAGACAATATGCAAATCCAATTAACTATATAAAAAATAGCCATCATTTATACCCACCCTTACGCAATGGATAGCATGTAACGAATACTTTATTTGAAGATGTAATATCAGACAGCAATTAGTCAATCAAAAAACGAAACGAAATATAGATCTATATTTTAATTAGATTGGTTTAATATGTACGCGTGTTCTCTGGTTATATGGAAACGACCCGTTACATTTACACTAGACTGACTCTTTACCCAAAGAAAACGCGCGCGGAAACGTCGCCAAATCCCGCACATGGAAACGGGCCTAAGTATTGGGATTCAGATGCTCCATAGATCTGATGTTGTTCGGGAATGTAGCTTCAGAGTTATTGCCGCCGAGTGAAAAACGAAAGTTTTCGTACTTTTCTAGTATATCCCTTTGAGACCCAGCGTCCACAAATGTGGACATTTTTTAAAACGTATTCGGGATAAGTTAAATTATTATTTTGGCATTTAAATAGTATTAGTGGTCTGACATAAGATTTGGCGAGTAATCTGTCCCAGTTTTTTGATTATCCAGTCTTGTTGTCAAATCCAAGATGGCTGCCTCCATGAGGCAATTTGCTTATTTTTCGAAGACAGGTGGTTATAGTTAATAATTTTTAAATTACCCTTTATGATGTCATTTGTTTGGTGGACATCGATTTATTACAAGAAAGGGCTCGCAACTACACCAACAGGTTATACCTTTTTTATGATTTACCTCAAATAAAAGGTTTCTAAAATTATTGTCCACATTTGTGGACATCAGGACTAGATTAAAGATAAATTTGGGTTTGTGATTTTATGACAACAATAATTTGGCTTGATTTTAACTAGTTTTTTGGTTCAAATATATTTAGCAACTAATTGAACACGTTTCCAGTACTATCCGAACCACTAGACGCTTTTAATGGTCTTTTTCCTACTATTTGAGCCGCCATTTTTGATCCAACGAAGACCTGGTGTCCACATATGTGGACATGTCATATTTCCATGGCAACCGCAATTATTGTTAAAAAAAAGCTCCAGTTTCTCGTTAGTTAGGTATATAAGGGGCTAATATCTAAATATCCTTCAAATATCATTGTTTTTCTTTGCTCGAGTCTCAAAGGGATATGAGCAATAGTCATTAATATATTTTATTTGGCGCATGCGCGTTAAGAGAGTTAAATTTTGACAGCGTTTTATTAAATCGGAGGAAAATATTGGTTTCAGCGATTTTACAAAAGTAGTTCCAGAGTTATCGACCCTGATTCATACGTATCCCTACTAATTTCGCAATCGTTATTTTCAGTGTCTCTACATTGTTTAATTCTTAATTAATTATGGTCCAATTATCAATAACAGTAAATATTGGGGCATCATTATTCTTTGTCGTGTTTAAAGATTTTCGCAAAGGTTTTATGACCTTTCGTATCGGTACGAACACGAACATATGTTCGTTTTCGTTTTCATATCCTCTAACACGCGCTTTCGCAATCCGACGAACGATAATAGCAAGATGACGTTAATTTCCACTCCATGAACTTCTCGGTCAAGATAAAGTTTTTAATCGATTTTTTGGCAAACTCTACACAATCAACCATATACACAAGGCCTCGAAAAATGGTGGAGAAATTCAATATATGAGACAAGAAACATATTCGTTTGCATACCTACGTAAATCCAGCTCGAAACGCGTAACGTTCATTGGCCAAACTCTCGTTACGGATTGGCGTCATAAATACACACGAATCGATAACATTTTCGTATTCGTTTTCGTACCGATGGGAAAGGCCCCTAAATTATAGTGTTGGCAACGAACGTGTTTATGGCAATATGTTACTACGTGTTTTAAAATATTTCCTTGATACTGATACTGACCAGTACATTCTGGAAATAATTAAAATAATTATTAAAAGGGACATTAAGTGCGTTCATAAATTGTGATTATTTATTAGTAGCTTTAACATACAAACATTAAGCGATTGTATTCTATACATCTCCATTTCATGTCAGATAAGCCAATTGGTAAAAAAAACAAATAATGAATGTCACGCATCTCATTCGCAATTACATTGTACTGTACTTAGGTTGAAATGTCCATTTAAAAAGGTAAGTTATTGATTTTCTGTTTCTTGATATATAATACAGGCGTAATACAATATCAGTTTATGTTAGCTACCTAAAGTTAAACTTTATACCCTGGCAACTCTTTAATGGAACGCGCGAGTGGGGGTTGCACCTATAGTTGACAAATGTTTGTGGTCCGTCGCTTTAGCATAATTTAAGGAGCTAAGTCGCTATTCCAGTCTACATACGCCGTTTGGTTTGGTTTGGTGCAATATGTCTAGCCTCGTTCCTCGAGTCTCTTGCCAGAACTGGGGCTGAAACGCATTATGGTACACGATTCGGGTACCAACGGTCAAAAAATTATTTTGTCTGTAAGATCACAACATCAATGTTGATTTTAATTGACACATAATTCGTGTTTTCATTGTCGAAGATTTTGGATGATATTGAGTTAGAGACTTATGATTAGCTCCTTTAGGTTAAAATCAATCATTGTGTGTTGTACTTTAGCCGTCGCTATATCATATTTACGTGTACTTTAGCTGTCGCTATATCATATTTACGTGTACTTTAGCCGTCGCTATATCATATTTACGTGTACTTTAGTCGTCGCTATATCATATTTACGTGTACTTTAGCTGTCGCTTTAGCATAATATCTTACTTCAGAACAATTATGTGTTGTTTTACTTTAACATATAACATGTCTGCACTATCATTGTCTAATACAAGGACAGCTGTCGTGCAAGTAAAAAATCCCTTGGCAGTTGAAATTCGATATAAGAAAGAGTAGACCATAGTACCGCTGCCCTGACATAATTTCCCTCATAGCATACTTTATGACCTATGCCCGTCTCCATTAGCCCAGTCGGAACAGAACAGTGGGACGCTAAACCCCATCGTTGTCTAATAATTTTAATATCCATGTCAAATTGGTTCGAGGGATCGGATAACCGAATGGTTAGCACATGCGTGCTGTATCATAAATCGTGTCATTGAGTCAACTGGTGAGATAGGGTCGCTTGTTCAACCTCGTGGGTTTTCTCCGGGTCCTCCGGTTTCCTCCCACTGCTAAAACCCCTGTGCGCAAGCGAATTATTGAAATAAAATTAAAACATATGTGATTTCCGAAATGCCATAGTTTGTGTCGAGTGGACGTTAAACCCCATTTCTCTCTCTCTCTCTCTCTCTCTCTCTCTCTCTCTCTCTCTCTGCCTGTCTGTCTCTCTCCCACACACACATATTGGTTCGCATTCTTGTAGCCCCTTTAAGGCTACTCACAATATTGGTATAATGTTGACAACTATTATAACGGTAAACGTATGCAATAGATGTCCCCGATCATCTCTCGATCACCCTTTTGTCAAAACCGATGCCCCTTAACTAGCCTCGCATTCACAGAGCATTCTCAGACTTCAGTTAAGAAATTACTGTTAATGAGAAATAATTTTTTATCCTGAAACACAAAACTTTACACATAGTTTCTTATGTATTTGGTAAATTAAAACAATAAAAGCTTTATAAAGAGCTAGATTTCAGGTGAACATGCGCAAGATCTGAATATGCCAATTACGTTTCTTTCTTGAGGCCTGAAATGTTATTTGAATTATTAATTAGACATTAGTTAACTTATCCAGACCATAATCAACTCTCGATGTCATCGCTAGCATGCGATATTTACTGGGTTATAATCCGATCTGCTTCCCAACGCTCATTCATGATAATAGATAATCGAGACTATGTTTTTATCGTACCGACTTAAGTAATGTTGATCGAGGTAAGGACCAACATTCAATCGCTAAATTCTCAGTTCAGTGTAGATCAATTAGTGTAGATCAATTTGACTGATATTTTCAGCAAATTCCCTTTTCATTATCTAATTTTAACTGTTATAGTGAGAACTGTCAGCTCTTTATCTTATCTCCCATAATGTTTCATTAAAATAAAGCTACCAATTTTGAGTGAACTGTTAACTTAAGTTTAACCGATTTGCTTAAACGCATGGGTAGTGAGGCCCGAAGCCAGAAACCAAAATTTAGCCGACATAGGGGGGCGAGGAAGATAAATTTCCGACGACAAAAAACCAATGAACGAAGGTCATCGCCGACTGCCGTAAGCAGGAGGAGGGGAGAGCACGAAAATTAGAAGCTGAGAGAGTGAATTTAGGCCTCTATGACATGCAGGTGGCGAATGTGTCGGAAAATGAAGAGTTCGAAGCCGACATTAGCTATCTCTTGGCCGAATTTCGTACTAAAAATCTCTCCCGGCGAAAATGTGAGATAGCTAACCAGCGATTTTTTTCCGACGCAGACAGAAATATTCCGACAGGAACGGCCATGGGGGGGGGGGGGCTCGCCCCCCCCGCCCCCCCCCCCCCCCCACCACTAGCCTCGGGCCCGGTAGTGGCGCTTGCGAAATTGAAATAATACACTGACAAAATGTCACTTCTGGTAACAATGACATTTTGTGTTTGATTGAATGTACTGACCATTTGCATAAGGTATCTTAAATAATGTCACATTTTTTTTAATCGAGTAATGACTTATAGCTCTTTTAGTAAACCTAACGCTAACCCACGTCATGCTTGACCCCACAACATAAATCATAACCAATGTATTGTACGTATTTTTTTGTATTGTGATACCGTATCGATACATCTCCATCGGTAATAAGATAGAGAAATTTGTTAAATCACTATAGTAAATCTATATGTTTATCATATCAAATAATCCGGTATATTTCCTGATAACATTATTTTTAAATATTAGTTTAATATCGGGTAACATATATGACCCTGTATTGTGGTTTTTTATTATTATACTTGCAATAAATAACCATTCTTCATTAATCGCCAGTGGGATCAGTTTTGTGTGTAGATTTTTATTATTAACATATTTCATTAGGCTACATAATTAATAATTATTCCTCGCTAATTAATAAATTATTAATCTCTGCAAACTGAGGTACAAAAACACTGATTAATTAAATTCACCAAATAAAATTTGTGTTAAAGGGACTACCCCAATTTTAACAAAGTCGAAAAAATAGAAGTCTGAGTACGTATGCAATTTAAGCGCCAAAATATAAAGGAATGTTGTATTTATCTTGTCTTTAAATTTCAACTCAAAATATTGAGTCGTTTGGACGCGAACCTCAAAATGCTTACCCGGACACGTAACCCTTTTAAGATTTCGGTTCATTTAATTTGTTTGCTGACCTGATGGTGATTCGACCTGATAGACGATCCAATTTTCTTTATAAAAGTTGGACACCAGTACGTATGAAATATGTTGAGTTAGTTGCTCGGACCTAAGGTAGTGAGAGAGAGAGAGAGAGAGAGAGAGAGAGAGGCTTTAACGTCCACTCAACACAACTAGGTCATTTCGGGACTAACATATGGTTTAATTTTATTTCAATAATTCGCTTGCGCGTAGGGGTCTATAGCAGTGGGAGGAAACCGGAGTGCCCGGAGGAAACCCACGAGGTTGAGAAGGCGCCCCTATCTCCATGCCACATACGCTCACACAAGCCAGAGGTGGCCGGCCAGCTAGAGGTCAAAGCGCGGCACTCTAGAACACTAGGCCATCCCGACCCCCCCCCCCCCTGAGGTAGAGGATTTTAAGGGATTTTATCATACAATTAAGCAGTTTTATTCCACAAAATATTATCGGGATTTGCCCTTTAAAGGTGTTTTGGAAATTAATTATATAATATTATGGATTTGAGAACGCAGCTTTAAAGATTTAAAAAAAAGTCGTTTTCTTCTTACCTGATCGAAAAAAAGACAATATGCAAATCCAATTAACTATATAAAAAGTCACCATTATTTATACCCACCCTTACGCAATGGATGGCATGTAACGAATACTTTATTTGAAGATGTAATTTCAGACAGCAATTAGTCAATCGAAATTAATTCGCATTTCAAGTATTGCGTGCTGTCGGACATTGATTTTAATAAATTGATCCAATCCGAAAGTATTGGATAATCTCGTGTAGTGTATTAATTAAATGGATATGAACAACCTCAAATGACGAGCAGTGTATTGTTAAAAATGAACAGTTAAGTGCACTTTATTATCATGGAAAGGCTGTTACAAATGTTAATCTAAATATGGCAATGTGAGTTGTAGCAAGTTCTGCCAAAGGCCAATCTAATTAAAATACAGATCTATATTACGTTTAGTTTTTTTTTTACCTTCGATGGCCTATACTGCATGTAAATCTAACAAGTTAAATATAGAGGGAGTTCACGATCTGTGCATGACGTCAAGTAACAAGCAAGCGACAGCTGTCTAGTCGTGCGGATGGGACGGAAAATCGAGGTCCTGTGTACACGTTGACGAACACGTAGAAGATCCCTTGGCAGTTGGAATTCGATATAAGAGTAGGCCGTAGTGCCGCTGCCCGGGCAAAATTGCCCTCATAGCACACTGTAATGCGTACGCTCGTCTTCATCAGCCAAGTTTAGGAGCAGACCAGTAGGGTGTTAAACCCCATTTTATTTCATTAGCCCAGTCGATGCCGAAAAGTAAAACAACCCCTTTTCATTAATTTCACATTGTAAAAAGATCGACCTTTTCTAGTCGAAACAATAACACCATCGGCTTGTATTTTGCCTCTAAAGCAGGAGATATGTTGAATTTATAAATATTGTTATACTTCAGGTAGCTGTCTTACATAACAAATAAATACCCCACTTGCAATAATACTCAACTAAACTTGTAGAGGTGTGTCTTTAAAGATCACGACAGCCATGAGGGGTGTTATTTAAAATATCAAAAAACATATACAATAAGTTTTTACTACATCATGATGATACCAGATATTTCTAGTTTTTATTGTTTTAGGTATTTATTACATGATCACGAAAACTACACGATCGATTATTATTTTTTGTTATTTCTTAAATAATTTACTAAAATAAATGATTTCATTGATTAGAATAATAACAAAGACTCGCTGTATTGGTTGATTTTATAGATGTAGACAAACATCTATATCCGGCTTCTCACCAATGCAACAAGGGTTCAATCCCAGCTCAGGGCAAGAACTTTATCGTTGTAAGTGAGAGGGATATTCGGTCTCCCGTCCGATCAGGCAGGTTTCCCCCGAGTTCTTCGGTTTCTTCCTGCAGTAATGATCGAAATCATTCCCACGATCTGTGCCAAGGGCCAAATTGGAAAAAGGCCTCAGGCCTAATTTGCTATTACTATTATTACAAACATCTATATCAGCCAAACCTCTAACAACCCGTACTTTTAACAGATGAACAAATAAGTACTAAAAAAATAAACATATTCCACTATTATCATTACAATTACAACATTTATAATTAATTAATTGTTCTTCTTTTTCTAATAGTGTTAATGACCGCTTCCGCCGATGGTGATATTACAGACAAGATGTCTTATTTCATCATGCTTAGCGCGCATGGGTCTTTCCTGTGGGGTAGGAGAAACCGGAGTTAACTAACGAGGTTGAAAAGACGCCCCTATCTCTAAGTCATATAGTATGGTCACACCAGGGATAGAAATCAGAGGTGATCGACCAGCTAGAGCTCGAAGAGCTTCACAGTAGAACACTAGGCCACCCATCCCAAAGTAACTGTCTTTACTGTCCTTCTTAAATACGCCTTCCCGATACATACAGTGGCCTTGAAATAGCCACTGCCTGGATAATAGCTTTACCCATCGATCTTTCACGGTGGTCCGTCGTATTCATCGACGTCTGCAGTTTCGTTTTCTGTATAGGCTGGATCTGTCGTCATCCTGCTCCGGCCAGATCGGAACTTAATTATAACCTTTTCTACATCGTACGAATGCACTTGTGTGGGCTTTAACCATGGCCCATGTTATAGAGATCACCTTCACTTCTCCATTCGACAAAGTTATTTTCAAAAGGTCCGATAGCCTACAACAGTGCCTTTTGCATTGAAGAAGTCTGTCATATACATGTCTCAGGCTATATAATTGTACATCCTCTGTATATCTGAATCACCCACAGAACCACTGCGTAACGCATCTGGAAAACTGGCAGTAACTGGTGCCTTTTTCGGTAGATAGGTGTTCATTCAGAAAGTAAAATAAATCAAATTTGCTACGGCCGATGTTTTCTTCTAGCCAAACAGGTATTGATGAGTGTCTGCAATTTCTTTACATGTGGCATCTCGTTTTCCCCAAAGTCAGTTATCATATCCGATTGAATCGAGTTTAGATTAAACACATTAGGCTCCCTTTCAGTTAGACTTCTCAGTTTCTAGATGACACATCATTACAGATGGAAATGGACGAATCGTTATGAAAGAAGCTCACAGTAACTTTGGCATTCGTTATCAAATGTTCGATTTCAGTTACATTTTGTACTAAATCTTTATACGCAAACTGTGCACCAAATTGACAATGAGGACATTTCCCATTTACTTTCCCGGCGGTCGTTCTCAAGTTTGACCTACAATGATGCACCTTTCTCTGTATTGGTATTTTGTCCATTCGTTACAATAGAAGAAGTTTTGTCAAACAATTGTCCCAAGATGTTTCCACTACTTGCTTGACGCCACGTTCATGCGACTGGTCAAATCCTTGGAAATAGGTCTGTTCTGTACAGTCATCATCAAGGACGATGAGAGAGAGAGAGATATGGTATTTAACGCCCACTCGACACAAACTATGTCATTTCGGGATTAACAGAGAGAGAGAGAGAGAGAGAGAGAAACTAGGTCAATTCGGGACTAACATGGTTTAATTTTATATAAATAATTCGCTTGCGCGTAGGGATCTTTAGCAGTGGGAGGAAACCAGAGAACCCGGAGAAAGCCCACGAAGCTGGACAGGCGACCCTACTCCTTGTTACGTACAACCGGGTATTTGAAACGACGCCAGTTGACTCAATGGCAGGCTTTACGATACAGCACGCACGTGCTAACCATTCGGCCATTCACCCCAATAATTTGCTTGCGCGTAGGGTGTTGATACCGAGATAAAATCTGAAATATTAGTAGCATATATCGACTATTTTGATGTGTCCATTGATGTTGTTATGAATGGAGTTGACAATATCCGTAATATCATACATTATTTAATGTACGTGCTTTGGTATGATAACGACCGGATATCGATGCTTGACAATCGAATAACGATGTTGGCATTGGACAGATACGCGTATTTATCCTTTGTATTGATTTGTAACACTTTATTACTTAAGAAGAGATTGTTTACCATTGTAATGGCAGTGTCAACTGTTTTATCATATTACACCGATCCAGTAGATAGGACCAAAGAGCCTGCGTTCTTAAAGGGGAGTCTCCCGGATTCCACACGGTATATTTTGATACATTTCGGTTATCAATTATAAACCATTATTAAATAATGTATAAAAGTAACCCAAATTTATTGACCTGATCCAATTGGTTAATTTACCTAAGACACAACAATTGAATTTTTACAGCAAATTTCTCCTAGCGTTCTGGGCCTGCGACATCCACTCGAGATTCGGCCAATCTAATTAAAACACAGAAATTATTTAACTCCGTTTTTTATACTTCAAAATTTCGTTTTTACTTGCCTTTACTAACTTATACCCCAATTTTACTGGGCTGCGGAAAGCTGCGGTACTCACGGACGTCCGCGGAATGGCTTCAACGGAAGAGCTTCGGCATTTTTACGCGGAAAAGTGGAAACAAATTTCCACGGAAAATATCCATTTCACAGGCTCTCGGAGTACATTCGGAACAGTAACGGTATCTTCGAAACACATACGGGTAAACTGCGGTACAAATGATGGCGAAGCGGCGGAGAAACTGCGGAACATTAGTCAATGCGCCCGGATCGCCACGGAAGAT
Organism: Patella pellucida; assembly: GCA_917208275.1. Classification (NCBI taxonomy): domain Eukaryota; kingdom Metazoa; phylum Mollusca; class Gastropoda; family Patellidae; genus Patella; species Patella pellucida. The sequence continues at coordinate 48,938,297 of OU795041.1, read as the reverse complement.
ATTCGGACAACTTGCAGGCTACACTCGGCAATGGTGGAAAATACGCGGGATAACTGCGGTAGCTGGTGGTACTATCCATAACATCCGCAAGTTTTCCGCTGTTATTCCGTATACAAACGCAGTTGCCGCAAGTTGTCCATGGTATAATGTGCTTTCCTCTTCAAAACAGCATTTTTATAGGCGAAATCATGTGCTCTTTACCAATTTTTCCACAGGTACGCCGTGATTGATCCGAGACCAAACGCTGTTGCCAAAGATCGTCCACACGTGTTGCGCATTTATTCCGCGTAGAAGGCCAGTACTCAGCGATTATTCGACAGTTCTACCGTGCTAAACGGATAAGTATCGCCAGATACCGCAGTTATTCCGCTACAGCTAAGTGTGATCCGCAAATTATCCTTATGTCTTCCGTGCTCAATGCTCATTCCCACGTGTTCCTCAATCTCTCTGTGATTTTTCCCCGCAGCTCTGCTGTCGAGGTAGAAATATCTATAAACGGAATGCCTGCGGTATACATGCGGATAGCTTGCGGCAAGTACGTTTGTATACGGAATAACAGCGGAAGACTCTCGGATCGATCCCGGTTTAATTGCGGAAGAGCACCGAAAATTTGTCCGCAAACGATATTTAAAGGAAAGTTCGCGGAAAAATTTGGGCTCGCAAAAGTCTGTGGACGACGAGGAATGACTACGGATTCATTGCGCTTCGTAGCGGAGCCATACGGAGTGAGAGGAAAGACTTACGGATTTCCTTCCTCAAGTCTTCCGTGGCCCAGTGAAATGGGGGTATTAGGATCTGTAAGACCTGCGTTCTGGTTAATGTGGGGATAAGCGTGTTCTTGGTTTGCGATGGACGATACTAAGGGTAGACATTGGCAGTGAGTTGTACTCCCAAATACCAAAACAAACAAAATGGCGACCTTCACAGACAGTTCGCACAGTGTGTTCAAAGGCATTACGACTTCATAAACATAATTTAGCTTCCCGGTCAGTTTGGTACGTTTGATTTAATTAGCTAAGTAAAACCTGTGGTGTACACAGCTGCAATTTTCTGGACTAAATGATGATTCAGTGGAACACAACGGAAATATCCCGAAAACGGCGAAATTTGTATCAATGGACTGGGTTATCTTTCCGAGTGATTTGAAAATCGTGATTACAATATAATCTTATAATCATGAAATGAAATGGGGTTTATCGTCCTACTTTTCTGCCCCGGCTGGGCTAATGAAGACTTACAATCATATTGAGAACTTCAATGAGAAGTGAACTGTAAATCAGACGATAGCTAGCCACTTTAAACCTTACCTTGATTGATCAGATACATCAATATACGTTATGAAAGTTTATGTACAATACAACATGAACAGACGTACGTGGGTATATACCAGTACACGTATTTTCTAGTATGTCTTCAATATTTATTATTTACTCGCTTTATATTTTAATATACACTTGACCTCTTTCTTCCTGTAGTATCTACACAATGAAAGTAATCCATTTGTTTCTGTTATACCGACTTTTTGTAAAAAAAAAAATAAAATAAAATAATCCAACAGAACACGTGATAATGTTAACTTTAATCCTGGTGCTTCAATAATAACATGTACTCCAGACGATCTCTCCCTCTCTTACCACAACGCTGCAAGACTAACATGGGGCGCTTTGACTTTTTTATGACGGATGGTAGAGCATGGGACGTAGATGGCATTTTAGAGGGGCATCTTAGAATCGGTTCCATTCCATTATATCACGATATGGGATTGCGTTTCATATGGCACTGGTAATCTCAATGACCAAAGGTACCAAAGAAAGATACTTGACATGGCTGTAGTGCCCATTTTGACAACCATCCTCTTCGCATAGGGTCACTTTTAAAATTATGGACGATTACGTTAGACCACACGTTGTTGTTGTTGATGCCCTGACATGAATATTATTGAGGGCATATCTTCGATATTCTTGGCTGTGAACCCGTCAAGACTGAAATGGGAACCGCCAGATCATATTCTTTACGTTTTGGATATGATACTACACCAGGAATAAAACAGATTCACGCAAAGTCAAAATTTGGCATCTAATTCTGCCAATGAGGAGAACAGGTGGTCCAGTCTGACGGAGACTAGACGAAATTTGACTTTTTCCGCTATCTGAGCGACACCATTGTAGAATTTCATATTGACTTGTACGGTCATCTTATTATAGACCACCGATTCAACTGATGTTAGCCGCTTCAAGAGGACTTAGGTTAGTGGTGTTAGCCGCTTCAAGAGGACCTATATTATTAATTTATCATATATATTATTAATTTGGCTTATTGAAGCGGCTAACATTAACACCGTGTATTCTCTATGGAGAAACTTTGACCAATCAAAATCATTATGTGGTCTTTTTCACGCACGTCCAGGCGGTCCGGTTTTCGTAGTGTCGGTCAGGTAGCTAGCCTACTGTTCCGTACTGCCGTTGAGGCCTGGTGGGGGTGGGTGCATGCGATAAGATAACAAACCTCACCTCTCTACCCTCCGTGTTTCAATAGGCCCATATCTCAATGTTTTTAGCTACGTTCTCGTAGTTAGGGTGCGACGTGTGTGGGTGTTGCCAATAGGCCTATAGGGTTAATTTAACCATTTCAACGTATGGCGAATATTTATTTGTATTGCAATTTACATTGCAGTGGACCTGACGGTATGCCCATATATACCTAGGCATTATAGTTTAATGGCATGGCCATTCCCCCTCGCTTGTTCCCCAGTCATGCTCCCAAACACAAGCACCGACTAAGGATCCGCCATTTTAAGTACCGGTACGATTAATCTGAAATTTGGCATGGCTTTTCTTTGAACAAATGCGCACCGACAGACGAGTTCGATTTTTGAAATGATGTCTTGGTTCATGTTGTACGCTCGTGCTTGTCTTCAGATATTGCGACCTTTTAATCGCAGAGCAATAATACGCCGAATGGTTCCGAATGGCTAAAATGGCGCTTGGGGGAATGCCTAAGGAACGTAGGTAGGACCCAGAAGTCATTGGTAGGACCTGACGACACCTTTTAATTGATATTGATAATCATCTTATTCCATGTAATTAAGGGGTTTGCAGAGAACAAAATTATAAAATGTGCTATGATCGGGCCACGTTGTCGTTAGTCGTTAGACTCTTGAAAAGTCAATTGTCAATGAATGGTCATGGATGAATGGTCTGCTGAGTGCTGTGTGTGCCTTTTTTGCACTGAATAGGTAAGAGAGAGAGAAATGGGGTTTAACGTCCACTCAACACAACAAGGTCATTTCGGGACTAACATATTGAATTGTTTAATTTTATTTCAATAATTCACTTGCGCGTAGGGGTCTTTAGCAGTGGGGAGGAAACTGGACTGCCCGGAGGAAACCCACTAGGTTGAGAAGGCGCCCCTGGGCCTCTCTCGTAAATATATATAAACATCAACACATAAGTTTTATATGTATAACTAGCCAATCGAATCTAGCACGTATTTTTTCCTATTCCTAGACCCATTTTATCGTGGTTATCAGTCTATGTATAAAAATGATTTTATTATTTATGCCCACAATATCCATGTGGACGTATATTGCTGTCTCCCATGCCTGTTTGTACATCTTTTCACATTTTGATTGTGGACACTCAACAAGTCACCATTTTCATCCGATTTTGACAAAACTTGAAATATAGGGTTGTATCCCTCAAACCTTGGCTCCTTTAGATATTGGCTTGTATCAGACCGTAACTTAATGGATTATAGCCCCTTGTTGTCGGTAAAATCATGGTTTTAGCTTGTGGACACTTTTAAGGCTCGTTCTCACGGTGCAACTTGTAGTAACTACTTGTAGTATCTACATGTAGTATCTAAGACCCCTGCGCAAGCAAATTATTGAAATAAAATTAAAGCACATACTAGTCCCGATATCACCTAGCGTGTGTCGGGTGGATGTTACACCTCTCTCTCTCTCTCTCACACACAAAACTTGAAAGTTGCCATTTGCATATTTAAGATCATTTGTTTACACTTTTATATTTTGTAAGTTGAACATATGGAGTGGTTTGAAAATATATCCTGAGCTAAGGAAATATACATTGTCTGTTTTATTTTGTAGAATTACAAATGATGGCTCACAAATCGCTACCGTCACAGGTACAGTATGTTACATATCTCTCTCTCTCTCACACACAAAACTTGAAAGTTGCCATTTGCATATTCAAGATCCATTGTTTACACTTTTATATTTTGTAAGTTGAACATATGGAGTGGTTTGAAAATATATCCTGAGCTAATGAAATATACATTGTCTGTTTTATTTTGTAGAATTACAAATGATGGCTCACAAATCGCTACCGTCACAGGTACAGTATTGTTATACACTTCCATCAGCTACAAGAGAAATATATTTTCTTGATAACATGACATGCACAGCAGACACTGCAATAATCTACAAATGTTTATAAAATTATATATGTAAACTGTATCGACGACTGTAATGGAAGACATGATCTTGATATTGATATAAAAAGAAATATTTATTGTTCAGTAGCCCATATTAGAGTGCCAGAGTCTATTCACTAGACTGTGTTTTCATGTTAAAACCTACGCTTTAGATCAGAAGGTCCGTCACCGAATCATGCGTTGTTAATTTCGATTCCGGCCTTGAGGACGACAAAAAGTGGGGTCAAGCTTCCTGCCACTGTTTTGGATGCTTTTTGTAGTCCACATCCAGAACTGTTTGTGTGAAGACTCTGCAGCTCACAATTTTCATCCGATTTCAACTAAATTTGAAATATATGTTGATCACCCTAGATCTCAGTTCCTTTAGATATTGGTGTATATCGGACTGTAACTTCATTGATTATGGCCTCATATTGTACGAAAAATCATGTTTTTAGATTGTGAACACTATTTATCCAATTTTCTTTAAACTTATAATGAATGCTTATAACCCACAGATCTCGGTCACAATTTTTATCGGATTTAAAAAACTGTTTGACTATATCACCGTTACACTTTATTGATGGTTGAGTTCGAATTTTATGAAAATGGGACCACGATGCAGGCCGATTTTGATGAAACTTTACATTTATTTATATATCATAAACAGTTCGAATTTCGTAAAAATATGAATGAAACTGTCCGACGAAATCCTTATCTGATTTTGAGGAAACGTAAAATATATTTATATCTCAAAGATCTTGGTTTGTGTAGATATTCATGCATATTGGACCGTAAATTCCTGGATTATGGGCCTTTTTGTAAGAAAAATCACTTCTTTTTATTTTAGCTTGTCTAATTGACCAATCAAAACGCAAGATTTACCCGTAAGCATGTTACAATGATAATTGGCTTTATGATTTTAGGTGTAGAAAGCATCCTTGTAGATGAAACCTTAAAAACAGCACAGTTACAAACAAAGGTAAAACATTATACTGTCCCTTCCTTACTTTTGTTAACCAGGGGTGCTGTCGAAATGTTAATTCATATGAGTGTGGGGGCTGTTCATATGGACAATATTTATTGGTCAGTAGTGTACATATAGCATACAATCTGTGGCTGGATGCCCAAATTTACAGAATCATTCCATTAGATTGTGGACCCGGTAAAAGTCACAATTTGTATCCCATTTTAAAAAATGTTTTAATATAACACCTTTTCACATTAATAAAGGTTGAGTTCAAATTCCGTAAAGATATGAACAAAAATTGTCAGACGAAATGGCTACTACTCCTTATCTGATATTGAGGAAACTTAAAATATGTTTATATCTCAAAGATCTTGGTTTGTGTAGATATTCACACATATCAGACCGTAAATTCCTGGATAATGGCCCCTGATTGTAAAAAAATCGCTTCTTTTTTTTGAGCTTGTTCTCTGTCCACCTCTTGCAAAATGTGGGCGTATCTTGCATGGCAACCGCTTGTTGTAAATATTAATGATTGGCTTTATGATTTTAGGTATAGAAAGCATCCTTGTAGACGAAACTTTAGATATAAACAGCACAGTTAAAAATAAAGGTAAAATATTCTTATACTGTCCCTTCCTTACTTGTGTTAACCGGGGCTGCTATCGGAATGGAATTCATATGGGGGTGGGGGCTGTTCATATGGCCAATATGTATTGGTCAGTAGTGTACATATAGCCCTTCATTTCCTATGAGTTCTATCTAACTGAGGGGGAAGGGTTTTCCTCCATCTGCAGACTCTTTAAAAAGGAAGAACATCTCAATCACAATTTTTTAAATATGTCTTAGAGTCTAGACATTAAAAATAAATTTCCGAATACTTTTTGAATTTAATAGAAGCAAATTATTTTGTTCATAATTGATGACATTCATTTGGATAATTAAAGGGTCATTCCTATTGAATTTCCCTGTTCTCTGTATATCTTATATATGTATACCAAATATTGATAGTTGTTGAAGACAATGTTTTAAGGTGGTTTGGGGGGGGGGGGGGACAAGACATTGAGGCATGTTAATGTTTTTTTGCGGTTATAGTGTTTCCCTCATGCTTATTAGACCTACTTCACAAACTATGTCAAGTTATTAAAGTGGTCTGTACAAAACAAAATGATTGAAATATATCAAATCTTAAAATTATATTTTGCAGAATATGAAGTAGAGAAAATAATGCAAAGGAGAAGGAGGAAAATATGAGTTCTATCTAACTGAGGGGGAAGGGCTTACCTCCATCTGCAGACTCTTTAAAAAGGAAGAACATCTCAATCACAATTTTTTAAATATGTCTAGAGTCTAGACATTAAAAATAAATTATTAAAGGAAATGAAGTGTTAGTATTTTGTATCATTGAACCTCAAAATAGCAAAATGTGTGAATGGTGAAATCAGAGCAATTGTAAAGGTAACCTATCCAAGTGGTTCGAGTAAAATAAATTACAATTTCCTGGGTAAAACCTCTATGAGGAGGGGTAAGTAGGCACAAATAAGTCAGCGTGAACACATCAGTAAAAGTCAGCGTGAACACAGCAGTATATTTTCAAAAAATCAGATCAAATTGGATAAGAAACCTGTTAGATGTACACATTAAATATGTGAATGAAGAGATGGGTTTTAGCAGCAAAACATACCGCTCTCTTAGATAACACATTAAATATCTAAAGAAAGGATTGATTTTGTCTGTAAGAGTGGCTCTGTTAGAGCTTAAATTTTGCCCGAACAGCAACACTACGGTTTACTCTTATTTCGTATGCCAACTGTCAAGGGTTCTTTAACGTGCACATTAATATGTACACAAAACCTCGTTTTTGTCCCATTCTAACGATTATATGTTGTCCCTTAGTATGCCTTATGTCCTGCACCACTGACGAGGAGGAACAACGTTAGATTTATTGTGGCAAATAGCTCTTTTCAACAGGTGTATTAAATATCTCGAGCAAGGGATGGATTTCACAGGGGAAGGTCGGTCTTGCTAGCAGAAGCAATAAATATCAGGAGTAAGGGATGATTTTGTAGAGAAAAGTCACTGTTTTCAACAGAAGCAATAAATATCCTGAGTAAGGGATGGTTTCATGGGAGAAAGTTGCTCTTTTTAACAGAAGCATTCAATATCTGGAGCAAGGAATGGGTTATATCGGGGAAATTCGCCCTTTTCAACAGAATCATTCAATATCGGGAGTAAGGGATGGGGTTTTATAGGGGGAAGTCGCTCTTGTCAGCAGAAGCACTAAACATCCCGAGTAAGGGATGGGTTGCATAGGGGGGAAAGTGGCTCAGAAGTATTAAATATCTGAAATAAGGCATGAGTTTTATTGGGAAAGGTCGCTCTTGTCAGTAAAAGCATTCAATACCCTGAGTAAGGGGTGGTTTTTATAGGAGAAAGTAGCTGTTGTCACTAGTCAGTAGAAGCATTCAATATATGCCGTAAGGGATGGGTTTTATAGGTAAAAGTCGCTCTCAGCAGGAGCATTAACTGTCTACAGACAGTAGGTTGCTCTTTTGAACAGAAGCATTAAATGTCTGAAGTAAGGGATATGGATGGGTTTCATAAGATGGATGTTTTAAATATCTGGAGTAAGGTATGAATTTCATGGGGAACGTCACTCTTTTAAATAGGAGCATCAAATATCGGGAAGCAGCAGTTAGTTTTATAGGGGACTATACCCCTTGTCAGCACAGAATAGGTTTTACTGGGGAAAGTCGCTCTTTTCAAAAGAAGCATTGGATAAGGGATGAATTTTATAGGGGGAAAGTCGCTACTGTCAGCATAAGCATTTCATATCTAGAGTAAGGGATGGGTTGTATAGGAGAAAGTCGCTCTTTTCAGAAGAAACATTAAATATCTGGAGTAAGAGATGGATTTTATAGGGGAAAGTCGCACTTTTCAGCAAAAGCATTAATATTTAAAAACTACAGTGAGTGGCTCTATTCAACAGAAGCATTAAATATATGGAGTAAGGGATATGGATGGGTTTCTTATGGATGGATGTATTAAATATCTGGAGTAAAGTATGTGTTTCATTGGGAAAGTCGGTCTCTTCAATAGGAGCATCAAATCGGGAAGCAGGCGTGGGTTTTTTAGGGGAAGGTACCTCTTGTCAGCAAGGGATGGGTTTTACAGGGTAGTTAGTCGCTCTATTCAACAGAAGCATTGCATATCCGGAGTGAGGGATGTGTTTTATGGGAGAAAGTCGCTCTTTTCAACAGAGGCATTGAATATTCAGAGTAAGGGATGGATTTTATAGGGGGAAAGTCGCTACAGTTTTATAGGGGAAGGTACCTATTGTCAGCAAGAAATGGGATTTACAGGGGAATTAGTCGCTCTATTCAACAGAAGCATTGCATATTCAGAGTAAGGGATGTGTTTTATAGGAAAAGGTCGCTCTTTTCAACAGAAGCATTGCATATCCAGAGTAAGGGATGGATTTTATAGGGAAAAGTCGCTCTTTTCAACAGAAGCATTGCATATCCAGAGTAAGGGATGAATTTTATAGGGGGAAAGTCGCTACTGTCAGCAGAAGCATTCAATATCTGGAGTAAGGGATGCGTTGTATAGGAGAAAGTCGCTGTTTTCAGCAGAAGCATTAAATATCTGGAGTAAGAGATGGGATTTATAGGGGGAATTCGCTCTTTTCAACAGAAGCATTGAATATCCGGGATAAGGGATGGATTTTATAGGGGGAAAGTCGCTACTGTCAGCAGAAGCATTCAATATCTGGAGTAAGGGATGTTCACGTACCCGACCGTCAGCTCACCGCCCTTATGGGCTGGGTTATGGGCTTTTCCAGAGGGTAACAAAATGGAAAAAGTTATTAAGGATATTCAAGTGAAAACGTCTGTAGATCCGGTACTCACTTACCCTAAATTCCAGTTTTGCCGGATACTTTTACTGAAATTAGAACCCTAGGTCGATCGCTCCCATTTTCGATGGACACCTCCCCACGGATCCCTACCGGGAACCCTCAAAATTTTATCCACCTACTGCCTATAGGGACTGAGTTAAATGTTTTTTTCCAGGGGGAACTAAAAAATCGACTTTTCCCCTTTTCGCCCTGTTTTAAGCGAGCCCGTAGCCAGCTTTTAAAATTTTGGGGGGCTACAGAATTTGTTGGAGGGGCTGAGCTAAGAACACACCTAAGAAATAATTATTGTTAGCAAAGTATTTTTTTTTTGAGGGGGGGGGGCTAATTTGATTTTTGGGGTGGCTTAGACCCCCCCCCCGTGGCTACGGACCCGGTTTTAAGTTGGATTATCGATACGCCCGATCCAGCAAAATGTACAGACCCTGTTTCAGAGAGAAATTCGGCCCATGAATCGATGACCATGAACCTTCAAGATGACCTACTGAGGTCATGCAGGAGAAGAGGTCATGTCCATAGGTCAAAGTTTAGTGGGCGTGACCTCATCCGGGGCTCGCTAGCGGCAAAAATCAAAATTAATTCCGGGGCCCACAGCGGATCAAAATGAAGACTTTTGATTGACGATTTTTAAAAATGAAGAACAAATATTGTGTCGGTCTATCAGGTCACCGAGTTCTGATCCGATCTGACGACCTTGACGAACGCACCCAATCTGGGTCCAGAGGGACCCACACGAACAGCCCGGATCTGTACCCACGACTTTATTAGATTAGCCCTTAGGTGGCAAAAACCGAATTACTTTCGGGGGCCCTACCAGGTCAAGGTCACGACTTTAAGTGGGCGATTTAAAAAAAATGAAGAACAAATGTGGGGTCGATCTATCGGGTCACCGAATTCCGGATCGATCGGAAGACATGTTTTGGGCAATATTCCCTGAGAAAGTCAATAGCCTTTTTTTTTAGCGATGTGGTCGGGGACCAAACATGGCTTCCCGAACCTCTGCACCAAAAGTCACTTTTTTTAGGTTAAGTCTGAGCTACGTTTGCGGCCCTATATCTCGACCCCTATTGGCATGAATCTAGATGTTTTGGGCGGAAAAGTCCGGACAACGCACTCTGTCGTATTAAAACTTGGGCCCCCATTGTCTAAAATCGGGCACGTGGCAGGGTGGCAAACATGGTTTCCCAAAACGAGGGGCCATGTTTGCGGCCATATATCTCTGCCCCTATGAGTTCGAATCCAGATGTTATGGGCGGAATCGATAGCGCAGACAACTCCCTCCGTCGTATCAAAAGTTGGAACCCCTCTCTCCCAAATCGGGCACGTGACAGAGTGACAATCATGGCTTCTCGAATTTATGCACCCAAAACTCAAATTTTCTCTCAGCGGCTCAATTTTTGGGCGATTTTTCTGAAAATTTAATACGAACTGTACATTACCCACGCACAGGTTGTATCAAATTTTCAGAAAAATTGTCCAAAAATGGAATATTGTTTCGAATTTTAACCCACTTCCGGTGACCGCAGAAAAAATCCGAGATCCTGACGTGACGTGCAAGGGTCGATTTGGGGGGGGGGGGGGGTAACCACAAGGACATCAACTTCCGGTTTGGTCAAATTCCCAAAGTTCGGGAGTTTGAAGTTGACCTTTTAACTATATCGGGGAGGTCAGACTAGGTCATAACCTTGACCCACCAGGACGTCGCGTACTACGGGCTTGTGACTCGTGACCTTGACCTTGACCTCTCTGCCGAATCTCTGAAAGGTACCTAAAGTTTTGGGAATTGTCGACCTCACGATCAAATGTCAGATGCTGACATGAAAGGTCATTGATATGTTCATCCAAGGTAATGACCCTTTCCATGCCACGTGGCCATTAAAGGTCAAGGTTAAGGTCAAATGCTCCTGATCCAAACCCCCGTCACGAGGAAGGGGTGACGATTTTTCTGAAAGTATAATACAATCTTCGGACCACCCACGCGAAGGTTGTACTAAAGTTTCAGACCAATTGTACGAAAATTAAGCCGGATCCGAGATTTGGCGGCCCGAGGATGTGTAAAAAAATCGGAATTTGTCTTTTTTACAACCTGCGCGTGGGTGAAAATGTAATACAACCTGCGCGTGGGTGATGCGCAGGTTGTATTAATTTTTCAGACGAATGAAATAATAATTCAGCCACTGAGACCCGATTTTGTGTTCAGGGGCTCAATTTGTTTTAGATTTGTCTTAATTAATACAGCCTGTGTGGGGGTGATGCGCAGGTTGTATTAAATTTTCAGACGGATCGTAAAAAAATTTGTCTTTTTTACAACCTGCGCGTGGGTGAAAATGTAATACAACCTGCGCGTGGGTGATGCGCAGGTTGTATTAATTTTTCAGACGAATGAAATAATAATTCAGCCGCTGAGACCCGATTTTGTGTTCAGGGGCTCAATTTTTTTTAGATTTGTCTTATTTAATACAGCCTGTGTGGGGGTGATGCGCAGGTTGTATTAAATTTTCAGACGGATCGTAAAAAAATTGAGCCGCTGAGACAAAATCCGATTTTTGTATGCAAACTTAGGCCTTGATCCACATGGACGACCCGGTCAAATGCCTTATGGGTCGTGACCTTGACCTCTCTGCGGATTTCTGGACGGTCCCTAAAGTTTTGCCACGTGGCCCTTAAAGGTCAAGGTCAAACGTCACTCCATCGGGCCGTTTCGCCTACTTCCGGTCGCCGGGCGTCCATTTTGAAATGACCCAGTGACTTGTCGGGGTGGATATACCTATCCAATACCAAGCCTCGAAACCCGCCCGGGCACCCTTCGAGGCGTTTCAAACGGGGATGCGCGTACCTCGGTGAAAGTTCGGTGAGATTAAAGGTGATTTGTTTTTTGTATGTCAGCCAGGGTCATGACCTTGACCATCCGGGACTGCCCGGTCAAAGTCCTTGTGGGTCGTGACCATGACCTCGACCTTGACCTCTCTGCAGAATTTCCAGACGGTACCTAAAGTTTGGGGGATTTTTCGACCTCAAGGTCAAATGTCAGATCAAAGGTCAAGGTCTTATATGAAAGGTCATTGATGTGTCCATCCAAGTTCATGACCTTTGACATGCCACGTGGCCCTGGGATCGAAACATAGGCCCCGGAACACGCGTGTATGTAGTTCTTTGGAAGACCTTGACCCTTTCATATGACCTTGGCCTTTTGATGTCATGCGGGTCACGACGGTAAGTCGACAGGTCAAGACCCGAGGGTTCTAACTTAATTAGTTTGGCCTCCAGGGGGCAAAAACCGCATAACTCCCAGCGCCCCTAACGGGCCAAGGTCGCGACTTTTGACTGGCGATTTTAAAAAATGAAGAACAAATGGAGGAACGTTCTACCTGGCCACGCACTTTTGGGCCGATCGGAAGATCTTTAGGGAGAAAAAGTCACGCAGAAAGTCAATTTGATGGTGAAAAATGACTGTGGGCAAAGGGGAGGTAACTCTTTCGTCCCTAGTGGATTCCGACGACCTTGAGGTCGCGGCCTTATAAACTAATTTGACCCCTGGGAGTCGCGTGGTGACCTTGGTTTGACCCTCAGAGGTCAAGGTCAAGGTCAAATTCACTTCGTGATGCCATCTGACCCACTTCCGGTGGTCGCAGAGAAATATCAAGGGTACCACGCGACTCCCAGGGGACTGCCCGGTCAAAGTCCTTGTGGGTCGTGACCATTACCTCGACCTTGACCTCTCTGCAGAATTTCCGGACGGTACCTTAAGTTTTTGGGAATTTGTCAACCTCAGGTCAAATGTCAGATCAAAGGTCAAGGTCTTATATGAAAGGTCATTGATGTGTCCATCGAAGTTTATGACCTTTGACATGCCACGTGGCCCTGGGATCGAAACATAGGCCTCAGAACACGCGTGTATGTAGTTCTTTGGATGACCTTGACCCTTTCATATGACCTTGACCTTTTGATGTCATGCGGGTCACAACGGTAAGTCGACAGGTCAAGACCCGAGGGTTCTATCTTAATTAGTTTGACCTCCAGGGGGCAAAAACCGCATAACTTCCGGCGCCCCTAGCGGGTCATGGTCGCGACTTTTGACTGGCGATTTTAAAAAATGAAGAACAAATGGAGGTACGTTCTACCTTGCCACGCACTTTTGGGCCGATCGGAAGACCTTTAGGGAGAAAAAGTCACTCAGAAAGTCAATTTGATCGTGAAAAATGACTGTGGGCAAAGGGGAGGTAACTCTTTCGTCCCTAGTGGATTCTGACGACCTTGAGGTCGCGGTCTTATAAACTAAATCGACCCCTGGGAGTCGCGTGGTGACCTTGGTTTGACCCTCAGAGGTCAAGGTCAAGGTCAAGGTCAAATCCTTTTCGTGATGCCATCTGACCCACTTCTGGTGGTCGCAGAGAATTATCAAGGGTACTACGCGACTCCCAGGGGATAATTTAGAGGGGGGGGGGTAGCCGCGAGGAAAAGTTCCGCAAAAGAGCTGATAATTTTTTTAAAAACGATAGCTTAAAAATGCACATGAAATTCCGGATGTTAACACCGAGTCCTCGGTCGGGGCATCGGTCTGGATCACCACACCAATTTTCAGACCTCTACCACTTCCGGTGTGGATTTCCAAAAAAATGCTACACCCCTGCAACTGCTTTTTCTGGGTTAAATCTCCGAAAAAGGGACCTACACCTTCACTGCGAATCAGGAAATGGCCTCAGAATTCATTTCCTGTCAGGCAAAGTGGGCCTTCGACGCCTTTTAGTGAAAAAAGCGCGATTTCACCCACTTTCGGTCCCTGGGGGTGAAATCCGAGGTTAAACAACGTTTATCCGGGGGTGATATACTAGGAACCCTCCCGTGGGTGCTTCTGTGTGTTAACAGGTGAAAATGTGTGTTTTGGGGTAAACATATTTTGACTGAACGAAACGAGGAGCCATGTTTGCTACCCTATATCTCGGCCCCTATGGGTCGGATCTGAGAGGTTTAGGTCGGGATCGATAGCGTTGGCCATAAGGACCATTGTATAAAACGATGATACCTAACCCTTCAAAATCGGACACGTAGCAGTGTCACAAACATGGATTCTCGAATCGTCGGAAATTCTTTTAGACCCACAGCTCCGCCCCTATGGGAAGTGAACCTTGGATTTTTGGGGGCGGCAGGGCCATAACGAAAGGGAAGTTTTGACGTTCATATTAAAGATGAGACCTAACCCTTCAATATCGGACCGTGGCAGTGTCGCAAACATGGCTTCTCCAATCCTCGGTATTCTTTCGAGTCCACAGCTCCGCCCCTATGGGAAGTGAACCTTAGATATTTTCGGGGCGGCAGGGCCATAACGAAAAGAAAGTTTTGACGTTCGATTTTTTTTTTTTTAAAAATAAAAAAATTTCCGGGGGGCCCCTTTAATTATTTTTGGGCCGGACATCCCCCGGAGGCCAATATGTCAAATTGCGAAAGACATTTTTTTAGTGCGCATGCGCCAAAAATATTGCCTCCCCCACCCCCTCCCGTGGCCGTCCTCGACCAGGACAACGTTTTGGACCTCTTAGGGTTTTCGGAGTCGAGAGACTATGCTTTCGATCACAGAGGAAATCCGGTTATCGTTGATAAAAAAAACCTCGATCTAACCCTAATCCTAATTAGGGGCATAGTGAGGTAGCCACGGAAAAATATATATTTGGCGTAAAACATATATTCCGCGCACACGGAAGCCTTAAACTCAAATGAAATTCAATAACCCCTTTTAAAGAGTAATAAATTATTATGTAAGTTATGAATTATTAACGTGGACAATTTGAACATCAATAATTTAATAGGGGCATGCTAGGGGCATGCGACAATTACGTGAAGCCGATGAGGCTAATTTTTGCCGTAAATGTGAACATAAATTGAAAAACGATTTCTCCTTAAATCTGAAGGTCTTGGTGACCACAGAAAAATCATTTCTCAGAGTTGTCCTTCAATTAAATTTGATTGGTCAATGTTTCTCCATAGAGAATACCATGTGTTAATGTTAGCCGCTTCAATAAGCCAAATTAATAATATATATGATAAATTAATAATATAGGTCCTCTTGAAGCGGCTAACACCACTAACCCAAGTCCTCTTGAAGCGGCTAACATCAGTTGAATCGGGTGTATAGACATACAATGACCGTTGTCCACCGACAATCCTTAATATTATATTTGTTAATTGTTTATTTTCTTGTATAATCAAAATGGACTCATGATTATCTGAGTCATTCTTCTGTTTCCATTTCACTTCCGATCCATGTTCGATAATAATGAATTTATGTAGCGCCTTATTTCCAATGAGGGCTGCTCATAACTGGACCGAGTTCTCCTATCAAACCCATGCGTGAATAACATTTTTGGGGGTTTGCTGTGGAATTACATAATTAAACAGGGTTCGCTTCTTTACTTAGTTTATTCCACGCAGAGAGGGAGAGGGGAGGGCACAGACCAGAACACCCGGCCACCAAAGTAAATATATTATGCCCATTGCACCTCTCTAATAGGTGTTTATCGAGAGACCATGCAATCCACTGGATTGTATGAAAGTTATAGGTAGAAAGGTGCAGAATAATTATTTGAGATCAAAGGGCATGGATGTGACTATTGTACGTTCAATAGTGGGTGCAGGAGTCCAAACTGCAACGATTTACATTTAGCTCATCTGAGAGGTAATCAATGAATTATAATATACTAAGAATCATTGGTATATCTAAATATATTCTATAGTCTTGTTAATATTATAGGGGGCGAATGGTTAGCAAGTACGCGCTGTATTATAAAGCCTGTCATTCCTTCGACTGACGTGGTTTCGAATCTCCGGTTGCACGTGACAGGGAGTAGGGTCGCCTGTCCATCCCCGTGGTTTTTTCTACGGGCCCTGGGGGGGGGGGGGGGGGCTGATGCATTACAGTACAGGTGATGGTCAGGTTTCTTGTATATAAAGCATGGTGTGGTGATCAATTATGGACAGTAAAATATGCATTACGTAAAATTTAGATAAATAGTTGACAGTTCTCATAATAAAGGAATATGTTGAAATTGTTTTGTCAAATAAATTTATTCAGGGAGGAGTTGAAATTGTTTAGTCTAATAAATTTATTCTGAGAGGAGTTGTCGTCGTTTACAGAACAGTGTCGTCTCCATTGTCATTTGTAAATGAAATAATATTAAATATGTTGTAAATCAAAAGTTCCCGATAATTTATTATGGACCTGGCATGTAAATAAATGTCGCATAAATGAGCTACATGTATATACCATTTGACACCAAAGACAAGATCTGCAATAGGCACATTTAGCTTCTAAATAATACATGTTTTACCAGCATAACATCCTTTTACATGTACACTCAGTTATTATAAAAACTCAATTAGTTATACAAAAATTTAGCATGAATAAACTTGCGATAAAATCCCAAATACGTGTCATTACCTTCATTAGGATTTAGTTTTATCTATTTATCTATAAACAATTAATTTACATGGATAATAATTTCAAACAATTCAGTCAATAAGAATAGGATTGGGGAACAGGCTAGGCCTATATCACCCCTCTCCCTTTAAGAAAACAATATAATTACAATTGGTTTACTTAAATACATGTATATAGTCGAAACTATTTATATTGTGTTATTAATTAATACACTTCTGAAATTATATAATAATATTTTCAAATAAAATGCTTATTTGATATACATTATAACTAATCTTGGTTTAAGGCCTGTAAGGATATACATACAATTAGGCCTACAATTGTTTTACTTAAACACATGTCTATAGTCGAAATTATTCATATTATGTTATTAATTTATACAATTCTAAAAGTATACCATACTATTTTCAAATAAAACGGTTGTTTGATATACATGTACATTATAAATAATCTTGATTTAAGGCCTGAAAGGATGTAAATATTTAAACAGAATCAAATGATGGTAATGATAAATGACGATTACAGTACTTAAAATCTATTACTTAATTCTATAAACTTTTGCACTTCGGAAAATATTAGTATATTTTGGTCAAGTGAAATATCCGTAGAACCATGCAATAAAAAATTTGTGTTGATGTATTCTGTTTTTAATGTGTGTATGGTTGTATTTCGTGCTTCTGAATATAAGGGACATTTCAGCAGAAAGTGATATGGATCTTTAAAATCGTGTCCACATCGGCAGGTTGGAGAGTCAGTTATGTGTCTTAAAAATGCATGTCCATTTAGATCACTGTTTGATAAACGAAGTCTTGAATGAATGATTTGAACTTTTCTTTTACCAATATGGTAATACGGAGGTACCAAGTGATCATGCATTGTGAGTTTTTGTTTAAAAATGAATAACGTATCTGAATTACGTATTGAAAAATCTAGATAGTTCCAAAGTCGTGTAGTTGAAGGAAAGAAAGAATTATAAAATAGATTAGTTTTACAAAAATAGTTTGGTAGGTCTTTATCATTTCTTAATGAATATTTACTTTGTTTTTTATTTAGATTGTCATATAGGTAATCAGGGGCTAAGTGGTTTAATATTTTTATAAATATATCAACTCATGTCTTTCGCGACGTTGTTTTAAAGGCAAAATACCGACTTCTTTATATTGCAAATCATGGCTAGTTCCCTTCACAGCGCCACATATTGTGCCTAAAGCATCTAATTGTAATTGTTCTAACTGGTTAGCTAAGTAATCAGTGCACCCATCCCAGATAATGTCAGCATATTCATTATGTGGTAAAATATAGGAAGTATATATTGTTTTAAGTGATTTCCGTCCTAGCCGGTACTTGAGTGATCTTAAGCAGTTAATAAATTTTGACACTTTATTACAAAGATTTTCTATATGTATGTTCCATTTAAGATTGTTTTGAAAAATGAGCCCCAAATGTTTGTGGTGAGATACTTCATTTATTTTAACCGTGTTCATACAAAGAGGAATCGAGTCGTGCTTAGATGTGGTTGATATGGTTAATATTTCAGTTTTTTCAGGATTAAAGGAAACTAGCCATGTATCAGCCCATGTGTATATTCTCTCAATATCTGAATTTAAAATTTGAGCACCTTCTGTAGGATCTTTAATCAGCATATATAAAGATGTATCATCCGCGAATAATTTTATATTTGACTGTAATTTCTCAACAATATCATTTATGTAGATCAGAAAAAGTAACGGACCGAGAACTGAGCCCTGTGGAACCCCAGCCTTGACAACTGAGGTACCACAGGAGGCATTTTCGACAACGACACACTGTGTTCTATTGGTTAAATAGCATTTAAGCCACTCCAATAAACCTCCTCTAATACTAACTGCGTCTATCGAAAGCCTTGCTGATGTCACAGAACGCAATTCTGACATATAGTGCCCGTCATCTATCGCTTTTGAAAAAAAAACGGTTTATGTCTGTAAGTTGATTTATATTTGAGTCTCCTGTCATAAAATCACTTTGGAATTTTGTTAGTAGTGAATTGTCGCGCAGGAAGTTAAAAATATGCTTGTGTATGCATTTTTCAAAATTTTTAGAGACTAAACTTAACAATGAGACCGGTCTATAGTTCGAACAATCAGATTTACTGCCTTTTTTATGGAGAGCCAAAACGTTCGCATGTTTCCAATTCAGTCGCACAAATTAATAATTTATATATTTAACGCAAGATGATGTTGATTCTATGTGGCATAAGAATACAAAACCCGCTAATGTGAATATAATCTGACTTGAATTTATATTGTTGTTTTGTATTATAATCCTAAAACATTATGACACACGAAAACAAATCGAGCTTGTGTGAATATTCCATTGTATGTCGATGAATAAAGTAACTATAGCAGCATTGTTATAATTTCACGTCAAGCTTACTACCTCGGGTTTTTGAAAAAGATAATATATTCCCTATATTATAATGGTGTAACAGTATAACACCGGTGAATATAACAATGAACCATATAGACCGGAGCCTCGGTTCAGTGCGGGGGGGGGGGGGTCTATCAAATGGGCACAAAACCAGACCCACATTTTCTATAGTAAAATTGGGAACACAACCGGTGTAGGCTGTCATTGATAGTACGTGGGCCATTAACGCTATTTTACCAGATTTCGTCTAATAGTTTGGATGTAGCTATGGCGGGTAAGACATGCCAGCAGGGTAAGCTTACTCTTCCGGACACCTGTTACCACTGTTTGTCGTGTATTTTGTACACGGTTAAGTCCATATGCTGATTACACTATTTTGCCTATACCGCTTTTTTTAGGACGTCAAATTATGTCTAATGGTTTGGATTGTTCGTACGTGGTTTTATTTTCTTTGCGTAGAGTTCGATGCCGACTCAACGGTCAAATTGTGAGTTCATTTACACCGAAAGTGAAAGCGCAGCCATTCTTGTATCTTGTATCATGGAAATATTGTGAAAATAATCGAAAGGAATCACTCTTTGAATAAAAATGTTAACTTGCTAAATTCACCTTTAGTCTTAGTGACCACACAGAGGTCAAAAAGTGAATTTTTCCGTTTTTGTACTAGGAAAATTTAAAGCAATAAAATGTCAGCGTAATATATAAAAAACTGAAGCGAAACCGTACATTTACTTTGGAACGTCGAAAAAGACCTTACATAACAGAACCAACGCACTTCGAAACCAGTTTCAAAATACGTAAAACCTGTCAAATCGAAATCTCAAATGAAACTAGCTGTCCGAAATAAAATTGAATAGTTTCATGGTTGGACTCCAGTCTGCAGGCACTGTGGATTTCCGGGAATCACAATCTGGGAAAACCGACGTTAATTTGTGACTGGAAAACATGGACGAGAATAAAAGTCTTCAAGAATTTCACATAGAACACCGACCCAGATAAAACTGACGGATACATTGGACATAATTGTTCATGGGATATAATTGTCGCATTGGTAAATGTTACCGGAGAATAGTTTGGCAGGTTTTGAAGTGTTTTGGTTCTGTTATGCAAGTTCTTTTTCGAGTAAAAGTTCGGTTGTAAGGCCACCTAAAATACATTTTAAATGTTCCTATCATTAATTAGAACAGGTTTTACTATAGAAAAGTTGGCTCTGGTTATGTGCATATTTGATGGACACCCCTCCGCGCTGAGCCTCCAGTCCAGACTAATATACATGTACAACATTTACTCATGTATGTATTCGGTTTTGGATTCAGACGTAAATAGTCTAATATCATACCACCGAAGTATATGACAATAATAGTCTAGTCAAAATACTGAAAGATCCACCATAATTCTTTTGAAGGTTTTTACGTCAATCCGAACTCGTGGGTGTTCTCCCTTCGTTTTCTTCCCACTGCTAAAAATCCCATACGCGCAAGCGGATTATTGAAATAAAATGAAACCATTAGTCCCAAAATGATCTAGTTTATGTCGAGTGGGCTTTAACTCCATTTCCCTCTTTTCCTTCCTTTAGAAGGTTTTCTTTCCCTGTACATCATACTAAAAATCAATCAAAATTTACCCAGGGGGTGGGGGTGGGGATTGGGAGTTGTCTTCGTGAAAATTCAACCTTTAAAATGCGATGAATTCCCGCTAAAAAGCTCACCCCATGACCTCCTCTCTTGGAAACCACGCGCGACTCCTACATAAGATGTCCCGACATTCCTGGGCTCGTTTATTTATCAAACCAACAAACAGGATTACATTTCAAAATAAAGCGTGCAAAAACTGTCATCATCCCTCCCTTTCCCATTTGGCCTGACACGGACAGCTGTCTAGTCGTTCGGAAAGGACGAAACCCGAGGTCCCGTGTACACATTGGCGTTGGAATTCGATATAAAAGTAGGCCTTAGCGCCGCTGCCCGGGCAAAATATCCCTTAGAGGTTAGGTGCAGAAAAGTAGGACGTTAAACCCCATTTCATTTCTTTCCATTTCCTTTCCCATTTGTTATTTTCCAAACGAGTAGTGCAGCACTTGAGCACGTGAACATGTCTAATAATGCAAGGATTCAGATCTTTCTCGTTTCAGCAAGATTATTTTTGTTTTTGAGTATAAGAACAACAACGCACCATTTACAATAAGTAGAAACGTGTACTGCTGTTGGTGAAAGTGTATTGGTCTAACTGCCGGGCGTGATATGTTCTATCGGTATTGAATTTGCTGTTACATAATAATAATAAAGAATATTTATATAGCGCCAATTCCATCCAAAATAACATGCCCAAGGCGCATTCATGACACTCTGTATACGTTACACTATTTACACTCTAGATTAAATAAATAAGTTTTCAATTTTGTCTTAAACAATTCGAGAGAACTTAACGTTTTAAGTTAAGTGTGGTAGGGAATTCCATACGATTGGTGAATAACATCTAAAAGATTTATAACCAAAGGATTGCAGTTTTAATTTCGGTGTGTGTAAAAGGCACTGTTCTTGGGAACGAAGATATATTCTGATTGTCCGTACAAGGGCGGTTCAAGAAAATTTTCCAAGACCGTGTTGTGACAGGTGACTATCCATGATGCCAACGTCATCTTGAATGAAAAACACTAAGATTTTTGTTTTTATGTAGCTGAGGGGGTTGGGTGAGTTTGAATATAGCCTTTGGCCCTAAAATATTACACATAGTACGGGGGACAGAATTACCACACCAATTAATTGAGTCCATTTGGTTTCCGAGCCATGAAGCCTGTACCTAGTGCAAAAAATATTAATCATCAAAATAACTGAACGCATTCATCTAATGTACATCTACATTAAAAGCAGAGTTGCTACGTAATAAAGTTTTGACCAATCAAATTGCTTGTCGCTTAAGCAGAAAATTCACATCGTTGAACTTAATAAAGGTATTGATATAATAATCATATACATCGCTCTCACTCAATTAGAACAAAAGTTATCGCGTTCCAGAGTCTAAACCATTTAAATTGCTTATCTCTGCTTTTCCTGAATTGAAAATTGGCATGATCTAACATTTTCAAGACACTCAAGTAATAGACAAAAATTTCCAAAAAAGAATTAATCATTTACTAAATTTCCAAAAGAATGTGGTTGTTGTTTATTCTTAATTAAAAATAACAATATAAACTTACAATATGTTAAGCAAAAAAACAACTTAGTGTACCCCATTCTCTGATGTATGTGCCCGTAAACAGGAAATACCATTGTCCGAAAAATGGAAGGTTCGCCGAAAAGGGTGTGTGTGTGTGTGGGGGGGGGGGGGGCTGCAGCCGCCTTCCTCCCATTGCACCTACGCCTATATCAGCAAGCGAAAGTCTGTGTAAAAATTGGTAAAGTATTGGATTTCATATCAAATCTTCCAAGCTAACTAACTATCTGAGAAATATTCGTGGGATATGTTAGATTTATTTAAGATTTGTGTCTGGTGGTTTTAATCTCTGTTTAAGTCAATCAAAAAATTTGGAATGGTTGATCGAAGCAAATGCAGCAGATAGGTCTAGTAAAATAAACGGATCACCGTGCATTTCACCTATTCTTCAAACAAAGCATAATAATAGTCGAAACGGTTTATCTTCGGATTCTTCATGGATGAAAATATTTTAAAACTTTAAAAAATATTTCTAGCGGAGTGTAGGGCTCTCTGAACTTCCTCCCTGTTGATTTCGCACCGCCATTTTGTTTTAATCTATGCTCTTTAGGCTGAGCCTGACTGAGCCTGATTTTAAATCCGAGAACCTCAAATTTTTAGTGGCGTATATCTCTGTCTATTATTTCGTACCGCCATCTTGTCTCTATCTCTCTGTTCGTTATATAGGCTGAGCCTGATTTTAAATCCGAGAACCTCAAATTATTAGCGGAGTATATCTCTGTCTATTAGTTCGTACCGCTATCTTGTTCTATACGTTCTTAAGCTGGCTCATGAATTTCGATCCGACAACCCCAAACTCAAACTAAGGTTGTTATTTAAAATTCAAATATTTAAATGGTTATTTGTTGTTTGGTGACTGGGGCTCTAAATCATATTGGTATACAGGTCATCATCATCCAACTTTTTGACACTATGCACATAAAAATAAATGAATAATAATAATATATAATACTCGCAGTTTGTTTCAACTGTTAATAACGATACATTGTCCCTCAAAAAATCATCACAATTGTTTTTCCTTCTCCTTCTTAAATTTTTTTTTTTAAACAATATTTTATTCAGGTTGTCTATATGGGATTGGTGAACAGGCTAAGCCTATGTTGATATTATGGAAGCAGGGAAGTTTTTGCTTCTTCGAATCGTGTTGATGTATTTGATATAACATAAAGACGGACATGACTCTCTCTCTCTCTCTCTCTCTACTTATCTTGTTGAACTAACAAAACATTATTTCTTCCTAAAACTTATTCTAAAACAAAGATTTCAACTAGGAAGGGTACAGTTGCCTACTCCAGAACTAGATTTACTACTTAATTCGTATCAATATCTACTTTAAATATTTGTTCTTTGATTCGACGTGACCCTGCGTGACCTACTTTCACTGTAAGGCACGTGGATAAACCTTTTTTAAATTGATTGAGGCTCGAAACTTACATAAAACCCATATTGATTTTTTTAAAAGTTAGTGATAAAACTCAAAAATAAACAGTGGGGTAGTTTATTATCGAAAAATGTACGTGAAAACACGTAAATAATAGGGGACCAGATCACGATTTTATAAAAGAAAATACCGTCCTTCCTGTAATGTTATATTTTACAATGTGAATAATATTTGCTATTCCAATATTGTGATTACAGATTTCTTCAATTTTGGATTTAAAATTCGAATCGTGTTCCACGAATGGGCATGTTAAACGATAAATAGTTTCTTGGCATCTGATTGGTCAAAACAGTGTAAATATTTGAAACCGACATTTTACCGTACCCAAGAGTTTTTTTTAAAGCTTCATTGTCATCTAACGCATGGCAACAGTGTTTTAACTGGAAATCTTACAATTAATTTATATCAGCCAATAATACGCTGAACTCTAAACCTATCAGAATGGCCCTTACATAACCGATTGTGTTTTAAATTCCGACGATAACTATAAAAAAAGGCAGCCATGTCCACCACATTGACAATCTGATTAGTCAGCACGTACGTAGGTGCTATCTTAATCTTTTTTTTTGTATTTTTCCCCTGACACCAAAGAGATAATTTCCGAGGAACAAAAAAACACAACCCAATACAGTCCTCTCAATCCATAAAAAGTCCTACTGTTTTTATTTAATCTTGCAGTTTACATGTGTTCGTATGTATTAATGTCATTATTTGTAATTGTATGCTGCTCCTCGTGGGCGTTTTTATGCAATAAAATTACTTACTTACTTACTTACTTATAGTCGTAGTCGTCCACGTACACAAATCGCTGTAAATAGAAATGCTGACAGATATTTCAAGACAAACGAGAAGAGTAGAATATTGGGAACTCAATCCACATTCCTCTATATATTCCCGGTAACCTCCGGTATTAGGAATTTGTATCGAACTACATACCGGTCGAGGTTATAGACAAGAAATTAGAAGAGGTTATTTCGTGATGAGATTTAAGACTGGATAATCTGCGCGCATTTCCGGAATCATCAATAAACAACTTGAAATGGCGGAATGTTATTAATTTTATTTATTTACTGTTAGGTTTCTAGAAAATAGTTCTATATCGACTTTCGATTGGTGGATGAAATAAGCATTTAAAGGTCTTTGTAACCCGGCCCACTTAGCTATCAAGTTAAAAAATAATATCCGCGCTAATTTGGGAAAGAAATTGCCAGCAGCATTTTATAATAGGCTACTCTTTGTTATATTTTATAATATAAATGTTTTGAACACATTGACAAGAAGAGAAATATAAGTAAAAATACACGATTCAGGAAGGTGTTAGTTATTCTTCAGTTACATACATCCTGCTATCTTTCATCGCAGATTATTTGAATACCATTATAAAAAATTCCATACCATGCCGCCTGAGACCCCATGTCTGTTGATTTACATCCATATACAAAAATATTTTATGATATCACCGATCCGGAAATGCTCTATTCAGAACAAGCCGATTCGATCCTTAATCCTATTAAATGAACAATTTCGTCAAGTTTCATGGAACGTTTCATTGGCTACTTGGACATCTGTAATCTGCATAACTTTGGTATCCATTTCTTCTGACGTGTTGCTGATGATGTCATTTCTAGGCACAAACAAGGCTAATAATATTGAAAGAGCTGCGACAATAATTATCACGGCTATAATCACAACCAATATTTTTAATTTCTTTGTTCCAGATCTTGTGAATGTTATTGATCCACCACTATCCATAATTCCGACTTCTTTCTTTCTGAAAGAAACACATTATAATTTTCAATAAACAACAACAGAAAAATGATCTACATCTAATCGTCTATACAGGTCCCCCCCCCCCACACACACCTATGATTAATAGTCGACCATAAAAATAATAGATATACATTGTCCGTCAATTTTACAGCACCCCTGACAGCACTACCCCCCCCCCCCCTTGTTGTCCTGAGCTAGCCATGGCCCTGCATCTATAAGAGGCCGGAAAAAATAAAACAGGAGCGACACAAACGATGTGCACATGTTTGGAATGCATTGATGACATTCCCTTTTACACACTGCGTTATAATTTATAGTTTGTCGACCGATTTTTTATTATTAGGGTTAGGGTTGGGGTTGGGTTAGGGCTCATTAGTCCACCGATATCTATTATTAGGGTTTGGGTTGGGTTAGGTTAGGGCTCATTAGTCCACCGATGTCTATTATTAGGGTTGGGGTTGGGTTAGGTTAGGGCTCATTAGTCCACCGATTTCTATTATTAGGGTTGGGGTTGGGTTAGGTTAGTGCTCATTAGTCAACCGATATCTATTTTTAGGGTTAGGTTAAGGTTTAGGTTTATTAATACCCATATTTTCTAGCATTTCTTATAGCGACGGACTAGTATAGTGAACACCTCCCCCTGCTAGTATACAATATTTTCCAGAAGGGTAACTGAACACATGACAGTGAGAAGGATAAACAGTTGCTAATTCAAATGCTTTCAAGCATTGGTATTCTGGTTAAATTTTAATATTGGTATTGGTAAAAGAACTCCTGTCAGTTGTAAACAACTATTTGTCCACAAGTTCATTGACACGTCAAACAGATATTTATCTTGCTTATTAGAAGTTTAATTTTTAACATTAGTTTTTAATTTACGTAACGACATAACCTAAAATATTGTATATTTATATCCATCTCATTATATGTATTTGCATGCATACATTTATGTATGTGTTCGCCATTTTAACTGTGTATACACATCCATACTTACCTGCTTGGGATTTAGCAATTGCAAAAATCTAGTACAGTTATCTAGTAACAGCAATAACTGGTTTCTTATACATAATATATATTCATCCAAACAAAATGACCATTAAGTGTAGTTTAATGGTCGGGTGCTAGACATTAAACAACTTAAAAAAGGCACTATCCAGCACGTGCATTTCAATAAAACTAGTATAAATGATGGTACGCCAACTTCAAAGGATGACGTCACCTCTGTATTTTAATTATCTATTAGTGTTGTATAATATTTATTATATAGTTCTACTATAATTATGATCTCGTGGCTAATCAAATGTATTTCCTAAATCTGTTATAAAGTATGACCTATTTTCTTAATCCCCGCCTTACATTATTCTTTTCAGTCTTCCATCTTTAAACAAGTGACAAATAAGAATACTCTGCGAAACCAAATCCAGAGACTCAGATAAATGGAGGTTAGCGACCACTCTATACAACTAGGTCATTTCGAGACTAACCCATTCAAATATCCGCTTGTGCGTGTGCGTAGAGGTTTTTAGCAGAGGGACGACATCGGTGTACCCACAGAAAACCCACGTAGAAGCTTGAGATGGAAACCTCGCCACTTTACTCAATGGCCGACCTTATGATCCAAAAAGCACACGTAAGACCAACGGACCACCCTATACCTCGACTCGTTCCCAAAACCAAATACATACAATGTGACAACTCTATACCGACTTAAAAGTCAAACTTGATTACACGTGATTAAATTCTTACCTGCTTTCGGGAGACTTGAAAGTACAGATTCCTTTAAGCGATATAAAATAAATCTCTTAGAAGTACAGATTTTCGTAAACGATATAAAATCACTGATTCTGGACGTTCACAAAATCAGTTCAAAGGTTACAATAATACCCAAACGTATGACCGATGAAAATTGCACCACAACAAAATCCGCGAGGTCACCAGACAAAGCTTTTTGTTTGTTTATTTCGTTTACCTGTTGTCGATGTTACATTATTTACATGTACTTGTAAACATCGTCATGAGAAGTAAAAAAGAACCAGTCAGGTTGGTGTGCGGTTTCTTTTATGTCAAAGCGAAGCGGGTTATCTCCGAAAACTGAACTCACCAGTTATCAAACAACCGACAAGATCTTAATGTTTATTTTGTGGGGAAAATTTGTCGTTACATTTAGTTCAGTATTCGTAGAAAGTCATAGTTTTGTTTCAATGAGAGAGAGAGAGAGATAGAGAGAGAGAGGGAGGGAGAGAGAGAGATAGAGGGGGTAACGTCCACTCGACACAAACTAGGTCATTTTGGAACTCACATGGTTTTTATTTTATTTCAATAATTCGTAGGGGTCTTTAGCAGTGGGGGGGGGGGGGCGAAGGACCCGGAGAAAATCCACGAGGTTGGACAAGCGACCCTACTCCTTGTCACGTACAACCAGGGATTCGAAACCACGCCAGTTGATTCAATGACAGGCTTTTTGATACAGCGCGGACGTGTTAACCATTCGGCCATCCCACCCCCCTTGTTTCAAAGAAGAAAGACATAAGTAAATGAATATAACTGGTTTATTTAGTATAATGAAATACACACTCAAAATGAATACTACCGTCTAGTCTGAACGGCATAATATGTGAAAATCAATGTGTTACCCCAATCAATGTAACCAGAGGCGTGCTGCCCTCATAAATCCAAAAAGAAAAGAACCCGGGCGTGTTTGATAATATTCGAATCCGATGAGATTTCCAATCAGGGTATATCCGTGGATGTGGCTACGTGCCCTCCCTTCCGAAACAAAGTGTCCTCTCTTTTAAAATAATATCCTGAAAAAGTTCCCAACCGAACTGAAAAAGTTACCTTAAATGAACATGGAAATGCCCGGGCCAATGGCAACGTATTCCCATTACAACGACAATACTGTGACACCTCCTTCCCTGGTGCCCTTCACTTGTTCTAACCTTATGGGAGAGAGAGAGAAATGACATCGTTAAAGCCCCAAACCACCCTTGTTGTAACTGAATAATATGCCCCAGTCATTATTCTGGTCAACAAATTGTACTATTTTACAATATTCCAATTAATTGATGATACAAATTTCATCTTAACACACCGAATTTAAAAAATTGGAAAAATTCAACTATGGTAACAACATGGTTTGAAAAAGCTTTACGTAAACACTTCCAAATGCAACTTGTATTTAAACATATTTTCGAACCCTCTGGACAAGTAAAATAGGATTTAGTGGATAATTTACACAACGGGTAGGACACTTAAACATCTAGTACTTAGAATAAGGCTATTTTTTTCTGGACCTGTCAAGCCAGCAAGAGTGGTATTGTCCCTTTAACAAATATTTTTAAAAAGTCTGGTGCGTAACACAATCGATGTCAACCGCTTGGATTTTTGTTTTTGCGAAAAATAAAAAAAGCAAAAAAGGAAATACGTCAGCCTACATACATAAACTTTTATTCGATTGTATACCCAATTCCTGCAGATATCTACATACAAAAAAACGTCCAGTTAAAAAATAAAGCACCTTACCTCTTCATTCGGATATACATGTTCATCAAATCATAAGCATATATTGGGGAGTTCGGGTGTTCGATCCCTTTATTGGCCAAGAAAGTTCATCCAGATTTTCCAGGTGCTTTCCTCTTGTCAGTGATGCAGTTATCTAGTCGTTCGGATGGTATGAAAATCCGAGGTCTCGTGTACACATTAGCGTGCACGTAAAAGATCCCTTGGCAGTTTGAATTCGATATAAGAGTAGGCCGTTAACCGGGCAAAATTTCCCTCATAGCACACTGTATTGCGTTGTCCGTCTTCATTAGCCCAGTTTAGGAGCAGAACAATAGGACGTTAAACTTCATTTCATATTGGATAGGCGTAGGAGCCGGGGGTTGCAGTGATATGGTGAACCGTCCATTTTTCGGGCAATGTATTTCCGTTTTTATGATAAAAAGATCATATAACAAAGAAATGTGTATAATTTAATTGTACAATGAAATTTAGAATATTATAATACTTAAGACCCAAGATCACACGGAATAACATTCATAGAAATTCATTCTAAATATTCGGGTGACATAGACACACACAACTGAGATTGGTCCCATATGCATACTATCATAAACTAGCTGTCTGGTCTTATAAAGCATATACATTTAAAGCCCCAATACCACTCTTGTTGTAACTGAATAATATGTTCCAATCTTTATTCTGGTCAACAATTTGTACTATTTTACAATATTTCATTTAAAAACTGATACAAATTTCATCTTAACACACCTAATTTTAAAAATTGGAAAAATTCAACTACATGCCGTTACATGGTTTGAAAAGCCTTACGTAAGCACTTTCAAATGCAACTTGGATTTAAACATATTTTCGAACCCTCTGGACAAGTAAGATAGGTTGTAATGGATAATTTACACAACAGGTAGGACACTTAAACATCTTGTAGTTAGAATAAGGCTAATTTTTTTTTCTGGACCTGTCAAGCCAGCAAGAGTGTTATTGTCCCTTTAACATTTATGTACTTTTACCAACCTTAAAATTTCTTTCTTTACTCTGTGGTATAGGGTGTAAACAGGCCTGCGAACTAGTTCGACAGGAAACTTGTAAAATAAATTATAAATAAATTATCTTCTTCCGGTGGAAAAATATATGTCAATCATTTTTAGAAACAATAATTTTCATCTCTCAGTAAAATACATGCACGGTTAAATACGCATTAAATAAATGAAATGGAATTAATGAGAATAACATAGGAAAGTTATAGTTCGTTTTATAATATACATGTACCATATATATCTGATTGGCCGAGTGGTGTAATAAGTGTGCTCAAAGGAGTAGGCCTGCTAAATGAAATGAAATGGGGTTTAACGTCCTACTGCTCTGCTCCTAAACTGGGCCAATGAAGACGGGCATACGCCATACAATGGGCTGTGAGGGGAATTTTGCCCGAGCAGTGGCTCTATGGCCTACTCTTATATCGAATTCCTACTGCCAAGGGATGTTTTACGTGCACGCCAATGTGTACACGGGACCTCTCTATCTATATCTCCCCCCACCTCTCTCTCTCTTGTAAAAGACAAGAGAAATGTCCCAGTAAAACGCAGTGATTGTATTCCTTTGAATTGTGACCCAGTTATTACCCCCCACCGATTGAACTTTACAGATGTCAAAAATATGTCGTACTAACCTGGGATAAATTGATACCCAATCCTTCTATGATAAAATCGATTAATTAATAATTCGATATAAAAACGATCTCATAAAAAAATCGGCATGTAACGTCTTTGATCAACCGGGTGTTTTCAATGTTAGTCTGTCAAACATACTTACTTCAAGAAATCATGTGGAAAGGGGAAAGAGTTCATCCATAAATATAAGGGGTCAATCTCAATTAGGAGGGGGCGGGCGGTTGGCTGTGACTGAGGCTACTTGTCAGAAAATTTTCTTGGTCACCCGAAATTTTTAACAATGAATCAAAACGAATTTTGCACAAATGTTGTTTATATTTAAACTATTACACATTTATACAACAATACAAATATACAAACTATACAAAATTAACTTAATGTTCCCCATTCAAAGATGTCTTTGTCCTAAAACGGATCCGACGCCTCTGGGCTCATCATCAAATGTCGACAACGCATTCACCTAATGAAAACCCATCTTGAAATGTCTACCACAATTGGAAGCACGGTTAATGTGACCCGACGTCTCGGTGAATCACCTCTCCGGTTATCTTTTGTTTTTCAAGAAAAACGTACAAAACGCACAAGTTATGAAATCGTACAGTAACGTGAACTTTAGGTGGCCACATCGGTCGAGTTTAATAATTTCCTGACAAGCGGGCTTATATATGTCCATTTATAGCTAAATTTTGTCTACCTAATTTGTAACTTGTACTGTACATGTATGTATACATTTACCATGATTTACAATCAATAAATAAAATACTTCAAACGCTTGTTAATACTGTTGATGAGAATTTGAATAATGGACTGACTGTCTGTAGCTGCTTTATGTATGGTTTAATGGTCGAGATCGAGACATAAAGTATTATATTGAAACAACATGACTGACGTTAGTCACAAGTGTTGTTTAAACATATTACTAAGCTAAGCGTACATCGGCAGAGAAACTGGATATATCCGTAGCCACATACGATTACATCATGTGTACCTATTTCAAGAATACTCATGATGGCAGATAGCCGCCATGTTTAATACTACGCTCGTCTCTCAGAAACGAAAACTTAATTCGCTATAAATTGTAAAAAATTTTACCTTTGTTAGGTTACAATAGTTCTAAACATAAACATTTGCTAAAAATTTGCAAAAGAAACAGTATAAATATTTGAAACTGGGGGGTCAACCAATTTACTCAAAGTTCTACGTTGCAACATCCGCATAACTCCCACGAGTCTATTTATATCTAAAAATAGCACAGACTCTTCACAGAGTGAAATGAAAATAGTAACAAATTCAAGATGGCTGCGCCCATGGAAGAAGGTTTTTTAGCAGCTGTACAGTTTTCTAAAGCTAATTTAGGCGTCACTACGATTAAACTTAAAATAAACAAATAGAAACATTGAAAGCTTTATATAATGGAGAAGATTGTATAGCTATACTACCTACAGGATATGGAAAAAGCCTCATTTTCCAACTTTTACCGTGGTCAAATAGATCAGTTTAAAAGTAGTGCGACAGTAAACAAGATGGCCGCCATCTGCTATCGTGTTTGATCTCGGAGTAGTCAAGCACTGATGTGTCGTATGCCGTAGCCAGTGAGTCGTTCACCCCGCTCACATCGGAAATTTTGTGAAAACCAGCAACTGACAGGTGCAGGCCAGTCTCGAGAATCAGAGCGCTCACATCGGGTAGCGACTGGGACAAACTGGAACTTGTTATCCACCAACGGCAACAGAGGGCGCTGAAAATCATGTGACTTTTCCAAAATGGCGCTCTCCATGTCGTAGGTTTGTCACTCACTAATTTCATGATTTATTTCGTTGTATACACTTCTAGCGCTCACGGATGTTGACCATAATGTATGCAAATGATACAAATATGAACATAGCAGTATTTAGCGCTTTAACGAGTCACGTGATTGACACTTGCGTCATGTGTTGTTGATTATCGGATTATGGAGCGCGCACATCGGGGGGAAAACTCTGGATCTGAGTACAACTAGTTGCCGAAAAGTAGAACACGGGCAACTGACAGAAACTGGAGATAGACAGTTTTTCTTCAGTCGCAAGAGCACACACATCGGCCCGTTTCGGCAACTGACTGTATCCCGTCAGTTCCCCTCAGTTGCCGAAACCTGCTTGCAACTGGATATATCCAGTTTTTCTGCCCGATGTACGCTTAGCTTAAAGCTCGAGACCATTAAATAACTTAAAATACAGACACTCGCATGAGCTTTGCACACGGGTTCCAAATTTTAACTAGTACATGTATAAATAATGTACTCTTGGTACATTGCCCGTAACATTTGAAATAATGATACGCCATCACCAAAGGATGGTGTCACATCTGTAGGCCTATTTTAAATTCACATAGATGTTATATTCCCCTTTCAATCTGAACGACAGATCCACCCTACAAACCCAGCTAACATTTAATTTTCGTACGATAGTTACGTACGATTCCCCGTTGACAGTGATTCTGCTAGTTCTTTTCCGTTTCACTTCAGCTAAATGTTTGTTGCCCAGATGCACTCTCTGTAAACACAAGAAAAAAGGTCTTACACCAACGCTGCCTCTGGTAGTGCAGTCTAGGTTGGCATCCAAATTATCATGGTATTTATATATTAAATGATATGTAAAATGTTTCATTATACTTTAATCAAACGAACACAATGGATACGAGTTTCGATTTCAGTAAAATATAGATTTTAGATTTTAATATATCGAACGTGTCCGAAATCCCCACCCCAAAGGGGGACAGGCACCTGGGACACGGGAGAAACCCAAACCCAAACACCGGAATAGAGCTAACAATCAAGTTGACAAATTAAAATCCAAGGACGTGCTGTTGATACAGTGCCTTCATACTTTTTACTGTTCCCGTTTTATATTCGAATATTTGTAGGGTATGTTCCAAAAATATGACAGTAAGGCAATCTTTCTAGCAAAAAAAAAAAATAAATGGTAGTAATATCTTATTATGGTTACCAAGAAAAAAAAAAGCATTTTGATATAGGAATTCTGAAGTGTTTCGCCAATTATGAACATTAAGTGGTGCGTCTTTAAAATCGTTCCTGTTAGATAACCCGAAATAATTTAAAAGATGTACACATATGAAAATGTGGATACAAAAAGTTAAATCTTAAATATTTCACTGATGGTCATCGGAATGTTCAGATTAAACTATTTTGAGTGACTGGTGAATATTGATGACATCGCGCCTGGTACGTTCGTGCATTTTTTATGCGCGAACTCTTAGTTTTTCTATTACTGGCACGCGCACGGGCACTATTTTTTTTGTTTTACATGTACCAAAATCTGGGATTTCGCGCGTAGGTACTTTTGAGGTATTAGGTCTGTTAAGCATAACACTTGCCTCTGTACCTGTGTATCGCTAATTATAAACCGAATGTTTGAAGACCGTTCATATTTATTACGCACAGAATTTTCAGTACAGTGTTGATTCATGCTCAAATTGTTGCTAAGCAAAACAACGGGATTATTTTCTCAACAGTGTATGAACTTATTCATAGCGATAATATCCTTACACCGAGAGAAAGTATCTAGTCTCGGTGAATAGAACCATGGTTGTCTGGTAGAAAATTACTTTTGTATATTTTGGAACGGTAAACAGTGTTTTTAGAAGCAAACTAACCTGCCGCACATGACGAAGTCATTATACTAATAATAAAAAGGCGAGAACTCTTTTTGCAGCGGAGGCTTATCACTGAGTAATAGGTGAAGGTTAAAACATACAGTACGCGCATCGTGGAGGTTTGATGAAACACGATATTACCGTGTTTTTTATTGTGGAATTCCGTGAATTACCGAGTGAATATCGAGTGAAATGATACGACTGACAGAGCAGCCCGGAGTCGAACAATGTCTGGTAGAAAATTACTTTTGTATATTTTGGAACGGTAAACAGTGTTTTTAGAAGCAAACTAACCTGCCGCACATGACGAAGTCATTATACTAATAATAAAAAGGCGAGAACTCTTTTTTGCAGCGGAGGCTTATCACTGAGTAATAGGTGAAGGTTAAAACATACAGTACGCGCATCGTGGAGGTTTGATGAAACACGATATTACCGTGTTTTTTATTGTGGAATTCCGTGAATTACCGAGTGAATATCGAGTGACATGATACGACTGACAGAGCAGCCCGGAGTCGAACAATCGCCGCCCGAGTTGTCTTCAAAATGGCGTACAACCAGTGCAAGTGGGAAAATACGACAATAAAATCAGAAATATGTTATTTATTATTGTCGGACTTATTACATCACTCCTGTCTAACAAATTATAAAGCTGTGGTGTTACGGTGGCGGCATAGTATTTCACCGTAACACCACAGCCACTCTAACCATTCATAATACATCTAACTATCATTCCCTACACATTTCCCCTCGTCTACTTTCCCAAACGTCAACAACACATCTCATACATCCATTTCGCTGATTAACCCTTGTACCATGTCTACTGGATTTTCTATTGAATGTTCAGTAGGCTATACTACGCGTGGATACGGAAGTTAAGATGGTGGGTTCCCTAAACTAATTGATAATGATTTGTGGATTATTTTTCGATTTCAATAAATCTGGTTTTATTTCACTTTATTAAACAGCGAAAACACAACAAAGAGTAGAAGTCTGCATTAGGAAAAGCAATGTAATTATAGTCGATTGAAAATAATTGTATGGCGTTTCGTACCGTGTGAATTACAATATTGCATAGCGTGACGATTCATAAGACTTGCTTGTATGAATATGCACAGGAATTGCTTAATCTCAAATCACTGATGGTTAGAGAAATAAGCAGATTAAATTAGTGAAGGCTTTGTGCTGATTTTGTTATCGTGGCTTTTGTGACAAGTTCAGTTTCTGTTGAAATATCTAGCATGCTTCTTGATTTATAACAAATCGACTACTGATTCATAAACATTTTTCCATTGAGCACGCGTCTAAATATAGCTAGGAAATGAAATTGGGTTTACCGTTCTACCTTTCTGCACCGACTGGGCTGATGAAATGATATGGTGTTTAACGCCTTTCTTCTGTTATACCCCGACCCGGCCAATGGAGACGTGTATA
Organism: Patella pellucida; assembly: GCA_917208275.1. Taxonomy (NCBI): domain Eukaryota; kingdom Metazoa; phylum Mollusca; class Gastropoda; family Patellidae; genus Patella; species Patella pellucida. The sequence goes on along the minus strand of OU795041.1, from coordinate 48,902,450 downwards.
CGCGGTTTATTCCCATAACGCCGACTCACCGAGTTTTAGGGGAACGATTTTGGTCGGTGTTAAGGGGTCGACTGGCCAAGAACAATAGACCCAAGCTGGGGGATAAAACTAATTAAGCCGATAATTTTGGGAGCATTTATTTTTTAAAAAATGTATAACAACCTTTAAGGCATATGATTATACATGTAAATAATTTTAACTTTTGGCACGCATAAAATGTCCAACATAGTCAAAAAATTCTAACAAATTCAATCCTCCTTCTTCATATCTATATTCAACATCTTGGATCTTTCTGTTGATATCTGTGTATTTTTTTCCTTTTATGTTGGTTGTCGCTGGCCACTCGAATACTGCAACAACTGAATCTCGATCGTCAATGCTCTTTTTTCAAAAATGCCATTACTTCAAAAATATTCGGATGAGCTTTTCCAATTAATTTTTCCTAGACGCCCGTACCACCCCTCTACAGAATTGTTGGTTCTTCGCGTGGATTGGTTGTGGTTCCATTGTACTTGAGTGAATTGACCGTCTCACCATTGGGTAACCATATAGTCGGCCAGTTGTTGAAATTTCTCATTATCTGGTACCTTGGCCATTATTTGGATCCATGCGTCATCAATCTGCAAATAAAAGAAAGATACATTTACATTATCTATATTTATTACCCAGCAACCCATAGGTAACTGCCACCTCTTGCTGTAGGAAGAAGCTTAGATCGTAACTGTGCATTAGTCATCGTAGAAAGAAATGTATATGAAATGTCTTGGGAATATTTACGTATTTATACCTATTTTGAGAAATAATCACAATGAACTGAATTTCGATCATTTGTCAGCTTCTTGTTGAACTGTCGTAGCCTATATCATTTCATTAATTAATGAGTGGGTTGAGTTTAAGTGAACTATATTAATAATCTAAACAAAGTAAAGTAAACTATAGATTAAGAAAACTATAGTTAGTGAGTTGAATTTAAGTTAACTATATTAATAATGACTGGTCCCTACCTCATTAACGCCTTTAATCCGTTCTTAACCCATCAAAGAGTGCCGAGCTCGACTTTCCAAACTCTGGTGAGTCGGCGTTATGGGAAGACACCGTATACGCCATACCGTATGCTATAGGGGAAATACTGGCCGGAAAGCGGCACCAAGGTCTACTCTTATATCGAATTCCACATTGGCGTGCGCTTTAAATAATCATTAGAAGTTGGAATTCGAAATAGTGTCTCTGTCCGAGCAAAATGTACACCGTATGTATTGCGTATGTCCGTTGTCGGTAACTTCATTTCATTTCATTTGTATTTTAAAGTACCGGTCATTTAATACAAGAGAGAGAGAGAGGGAGAGAGAGAGGGAGGGTGGAAGAGGTGGGTTTTAACGTCCACTCGACACAAACTCTAGGTCATTTCGGGACTAACATATGGTTTAATTTTATTTCAATAATTCGCTTGCGCGTAGAGGTCTTTAGTAATGGGAGGAAACCGGAGGACCCTAAAAAAACTTGGACAGGCGACCCCACTCCTTGCCACGTAAATCCGGGGATTCGAAACCACGACAGTTGACTCAATGGCAGGCTTTATGATACAGCACGCACGTGCCAACCATTTGGCCATTTAATACGAGCGGATGTTTTGGTATAGAGTGACATATTTTGGAAGATTGATGGTAGTACAATTTATTTGGGCCGATTTCAAATAAACCAAATACAAAACAAATAGTATCTTCTGTTTTCTTGCCATCGATTGGACAAACTGTTTAAATCTTCCAGAAAAGTGTTCATTAAAATTAAAAAGAAATGTCAATGCATAGATACATTTTAGATCATTTAGAAGTGACGACTGTCATGTACGACGTTTCTAGAACACCTGATACCACTTGGCGTTTCCCTTGCCAAAATTGGACTATCGGGATTTAGCACAGTTACACTGTGTGGTTGGAATGTGCTGTTTTGTTTACCCTACGCACACACCCTAAAGAAAAATTTAAAACACCGTAGGCCCTACAGCATAAGTAAATAAATACTCTAGGTGTGGTGTGCTGTAAAAATATGATACATATTTATTTTGTTTCTAAAAAAACTTCGGAAACTTCTATTACATTGCAATAGAAACCTTCAACTATATGCCCATGATTCGATTTTTAGATTCGTGTAGTTTATATCAAATATTTATTTTATTTTCATTTCATTTTACATAAAAAACGTTTCTCCGCTCCTTTGATGTTGCTATATTTTGTTATGCAGTCTTTACTTAATAACCTATCGATTGATTCTAGATTTTAAATATTTGTTAGGAAGTCCAATGGCAGTATTGGCTTAACATTACGCGAATATTCCATTTAATCTATTTCTTTTATCTAAAGATAAACGAAGTTTGTTAAGCATTATCCAATTAGAAAACAGTCAATAATTGATCATTCTGGTGCTCAGGTTCTTAATCCCATTGATTTTATGTCATATTGTCAAATTTACATTTCTAAATCCCCTCTTTTCTTATTGTAATCTGACTATTTGTTATTCGAAGCAGTAGCAATCAACTAAATGGATGCCAGCCAAAACCTTTACAGTTGTATTAAAAAAAAGTAGGGGATATTTGATTTTGGGGGCATAATACTAAAATATGCAAATGACTACGCAAAAAGTCACTATAGAACCTAACAGAAGAAACATGGAATGCAGGTGATGCTTGGGCTCATCATGGGGGTCCAACCCAAGATTTGCACGACTCTGACTTTGAATGTTACAGTCATTGTGGCATTGAATGCCAGGGTGAAAACATCAGTTTAATTGTTTTAGTGACCAGAAAACAAATTTTGATATGCGTCGGCTTACCCAAAATGAAAGGTCACGTGCCCTTGGCATGCTCCATATCAGCACAACACAGGCGGTTGTGGCGCGGACGATGAATGTTTCTCAGTCTGTCATAAGCAGGCTATGGTCCAGATACCGTGATACACAATCTGTACAGGACAGACCACGCTCAGGTCGACCAAGGGCGACAACTCAAGAGTGAGTGGCCATAAGATTCGGAATCGACTGCATAGGGGTCACCTTCGCGCCCGACGTCCTCGTGTGATCCCTTGTTTGAGAGATCATCACATTCAGGAAAGACGTCGTTGGTGTAGGGATCGTCAACACTGGGATAATCGACGCTGGAGCAATGTGATGTTTTCAGATGAGTCAAGGTTCACTGTTGATTTTTGGGACAGACGTAGGAGGGTGTGGCGTCGTCGAAACGGGCGCTTCCAAGACGTTAACGTAATCAGACATGATCGATTTGGGGGTGGTTCTGTTGGGAGGCATCACTGTTGCTGGAGGAACGGCTTTACATGTTGTTGTAGGGCGTGTTACAGGCCAGTACTACCGGGACAACATCTTGGCGGTCCATGTTGTGCAGTTCGCACGACGTCATGGCCGCCGTTTCATCATCCAGGATGACAACGCAAGATGTCACAGGGCCAGGATCGTTACAGGTTACCTCCAACAACAGAACATCAACACATTACCTTGGCCAGCACTGGGTCCCGACCTCTCCCCCATCGAGCATGTCTGAGACATGCTTGGACAGAGGTTACGTCAACGTCAACAACGTGCTGCTGCGTTGCAACAGGAATGGAACAATCTGGACCAAAATGATCTTAGACGTCTCATTAGGAGTATGACACGTCGGATCAAGGCTTATTGGCAAACAGAGGAGAATTTACCCGTTACTGACTTTGTTGTGATGCTGTGGTAACTTTGCTGTTTGACCCTGGGTATCATTTTACCCTTATAATGGTCAGTCTGTGCCTTACTTAGTCTAACGATCATTTGGAATAAATCGATGAATGTGAACTTCATTTCATTTTGACATTTGTTTCTTCGTCAGTTTCATTATGTGACTTTAATAACACTTTAAAATCAAATATCCCCTACTCTTTTTGAATAGTATATAACGAATAAGCTATTTCAATAATAATCATTACCTTAGTTAAATAATCTGTACACCTGTGGTAGTTTTTTATTTATTTATTAAAGTAGGCCCTATTAAACATATTTTTTTTAATATTATGTGCTTAACCTGGCAGGTCGTGTCTTTAATCAAATATATATGTTTTTCGTGCACATTCGTTACGCCAAGTAGCGTTTAATTCTTTTAAAGAGTTTCGTCTCACGCGATTAAATTTACTTTCATTTCACCACTCTCTTCCTAAACTAGTTTAGTGTTTTAAACTCAATTTCCTCTAATCGTTGAACTTGGAATGCGTATATTGATTAATTTTAATGGCTGTCAATAGTTCAGTTATTTGCCTTTTAAGGGGCGTAATAAACGCGATTAAATTAGTGTTCGGATATTCGAACACTAATAGTATTCGAATACTATTCGAATATTTTCAATATTTTGAAAAGGGTTTAGTTTCAATCTATTATAATTCCTAATCAATTATTAAATACGTGAAAACTCTGTTGACTCGCGAACAACGCACAGAAAAGTATTTTTGCCATTGCCAGTTGATCTTTTACGTAAACTGCCAATTTGCGTACAAGAACTCGGCCTTCCACGACATCAAAGCATGATTTTCCATCACCAATGTATAGGAATTATTTCGCAATGCATCCGAAAGAAAGGGCATCTCGTTCATTCGTGGGTCTAACACTGCAGCATTTCACGGAAATCATTGTCGTCTAGTCGCTTTTCTTATAAGCAGAAAACAGTCTTTTCAAGTTGGTGATGAATGTGGCCCAGTTGGTTTACCCAGCTGTTTCTTCATGACGAACCCAATTCATCACAATGTCATACAGATGACGTCGTATAGTGAGTTTTGCTACACATGTGTTTAGATAATATAATGTAAAGTTTTTCAAGGATGTCACACACTAATAATTAGCTTTCACCCAGAATCAGAATTCAGCATCGGGGTCCCCATCTTCCTGAAGCAACGGCCGCTTGATAAGCTGTATGTAGTTAAGGCGAGATCAAGCCTTCTATTGAAGATGCGGGGTCTCTGGCTATATTTACCGAATAACTAGAAGCGAGAGAGATAGGGACAGAGAGAGATGGGGTTTAACGTCCACTCGACACAAACCAGGTCATTTCGGGACTAACATATGGTTCAATTTTATTTCAATAATTGGCTTGGGCGTAGGGGTCTATAGCAGTGGGATTAAACCAGATGACCCGGAGAAAACCCACGAGGCTGGAGAGGCGATCCTACTCCTTGTCGCGTGCAGCCGGCGAATCGAAACAACGACAGTTGAACCAATGACAAATTTTATGATCTATCGCGCACACGCCAACCATACGCACCCCCACCCCTTACATACAATCTGCAGTTAGGTAATCCATAGAAATATATGCTGTGGGTAATCGAAATGAGCTTTGAATGTAAATGTGGCAAGGAAATTCGCCTTTAATAATATTTGAACCGAAATAGAATAAATAATGTAGATATTCGAAATTATCCGAATATGTTGATTGCTAATTAAAATTCGACACGTGTCCTTTATCGTTTACGTTTTCTTTCTAGGCAACCTCGTGTCTCACCTTTCTGCTACTTTCATGTCAGTAGGGGGAGCGGCACATAGTGGGTATGATTTCTTTTTTAAGTGAATTGGCCTGAAGTGAAATCCCCGAGAAGTTACGGTCTGGTGCAGACGAAAATCGAAGCTTTTACAATTTTTGACTCAGGGGGGCAATCAGCATTGCACATAATTCACATTTTGCATAAGAGGCAAGGGCCTTAACCCGAGAAGGTGATACGCCCCAAAATCGAATTCCACCCAGATCTTTTTTTCAAAGAAATATTTTATTCAATATAAATAAATTGGAGATTGGTGAACAGGCAAAATGCCTTTGTCAGACCCCTATCAGTTATTGTGACCTCTAGACTGTTCACAACCATTATGGAAAATGACGACCATTTGAAAATGTTTAAAAACGGACACCCTTGAAAACGTTAGCGCTTGTATCAGATAATTTGCCCCACTATGTTCGTCAATTTTGGTCTTAACGTCTCACCATACGTCTCACCATAAATTTTTGCTCAAAAATTAATTCGACTGTTTGCATGGGCTTGTTCTGGGCATACACTGTCGGTCGCCAAAGGTGCAATTTGCGAGAAAAATATAAGAGTGGCGATTAAAATTTGATTTTGGCGATTTAAATTTGATTTTGGCGATAAATTTGTCGATAATGTTTTTAAGAAATCTTACAATTCTAATCGTATTTTTCCTGGATTAACCATTATTGAGTGTCAATCACGTGGCTAAACACTATAATAAATTAATCAACTGGCTAATAACCCGGATCACGTCGATGAGTAATACTAATCTGTTGACTTGGATTAATGATTAGTTGATCGATAATTGTCAATGATTAAACCTTATTGCAAGTCATTGTTTACACCTAATGATTATTTGATGTTTCGTTTCGTCTTAAAACGAAAAATGGTAATACAAATAATGAAAATGACCGACATTATCTTTTGAAGATAATTAAATATTTTGATAGCTGAATTCCTTTTACTGTTGCTACATATACGGCATGTAAAATATACAAGCACACCTATCGGATATCATTATTTCAAATTATATTATCAACATTATTATCATAAGTACAGAACACACCCTTCACTGTGTAAAAATAAAGCTAGAACCAAATCGAATAATTTTTAAAGATTTTATCAAATATACGACTATAGGTATAAAGCAAACGCTTTTTATTTGAAGCGACAAGTTCCCATATTATCCTAGTGAATTTATACCAAAAGAAGAACAAATCAAACGATTATTACTTATTTCACATTTGATGCAGCATCAGTAGAATCGTTATCCGGATTTTGATGTTTCGCAGCAAAAAAGAATGATGATAACATATTATGATTACTCTTTGATATCCTAGTGAATTTAATGTCACGAAAGTACTGCAGAAAATTTTCAAATCTTCAATACTGATTTCAGTACTGCTAAAGCATTAGTAATCTTCTATGCTAGCAGTATTTAAATCACTACTGAAAATATTTTTGAATTTTTTTTTATTGAATTGATATTAAACATCAGCAATAGAAAGTGTACACTCATATCATTCGAGTTATATTAAATATAAGCGGCGCATCGGCCCTGAGAGCAATTTATGTGTGGACTTCAATTCAATCCATACAGTTTTGACAACAAACAATTTTTACAAATTTTGACAGTTTTCTAACTAAGTGTCCCTTAATTATATAAATATGGTACCGCTCACAATTAACTTGACAAAAAGCGCGTGAGAACTTAATTCATATAAATTGATTAGTTTAACAAAGTCATACATGTAGAACGTGAACTCCAACTATACATTGTTAGATCTGTACATGTAATGTAGGCCATCGAAAGTATAAAAAGAGAAACGAAATATAGATCTGTATTTTAATTAGATTGTTATCAAGACTACCTAAAAGAAAAAAAAATCAAATTGATTTGGCCCAATGCTAGACCTTTCTCTTATAATGTCCAGTCTATTTCAACGATTCTTTTTTTCCGAGCTCAAACTTTGAATACGATGAGTTTTATTCAGACAAAATATTCTACAATACAGCACTGGCGAAAGTGCCATTAAACAGCACTCGGCAAACCTCAGCAGACTCCAGTATTCGACGTCTTGCCACGACTGAATGATAAATTCCACCATTGGAACTACTTTCAAGTTCCCGAATTACAAAGCGTGGCGTTTATCTGTGGTAGTCGTGATTACAGTGAAGAGTGTTAAAATTTTATCATTTGAAGCTTTTAATGTCCGATTTTCTTTAAAGGGACAATATCACTCTTGCTGGCTTGACAGGTCCAGAATTTTTTTTAGCTTTATTCTAACTACTAGATGTTTAAGTGTCCTACCTGTTTTGTAAATTATCCATTACATTCTTATTTACTTGTCCAGAGGGTTCGAAAATATGTTTAAATCCAAGTCACATTTGAAAGTGTTTACGTAAGGCTTTCCAAATCATACAGTTGAATATTTACATTTTTTTTAAAAATAAGGTGTGTTAAGATGAAATTTGTATCATCCATTATTTGGAATATTGTAAAATAGTAGAATTTGTTTACCAGAATAATGATTGAGACATAATATTATTCAGTTACAACAAGAGTGGTATTGGGCCTTTAAAGGACAACTTTGCAATGAAAACTCTACACACCCTTCAAACGCTGCCATTTCTTGTTGTTTTTTTTGGGGGGGGGGCATATAAATATACCTTTTTTATACATAGTAACTCCTATTCAGTTACAACAATAATTACAACAAATGTAGTTCCTTTTTGATTGACCAATCAAATTCGAAATTCGTGTAAAGCCACATCTCCCAAGGGGATATCGCAGTGCCAGATTATGATATCTACTGTAGAATGTATTATTGGGTGATAAAGTTTATTTATCTATTAAGTCACTCAATGTCACTTAAAAAATAAATAAATAGTTGCCCTGACAGATTATTCTCTAATAGTCCTTGTGCACTTACTATTACGAATCGCTCATTTAAAATTCACATTTAGAGGTTTTCTTTCTGAGTAAAACACTTCTCCGTGTAATTAGTCCCCCCCCCCCCCTACACAAACACATTATTCCGCTAATTATATTCTACAGCAATATAACAGCACTGACTTAACCCTAACTTGAAATACCGTTAAACCATTTAAAAAAACACAATCCCAGAAAGATGTGGTGCTTGTATGATTAGTAAAACAATATTAATCCATCAAGTGTATAATTCATATACTAGTCCTATATTTAATGTATCCGTTGGTGCAGTAAAGTCGAACGTTAAACTCCATTATATTTCATTTCAATAATGGCCTGAAATTAGCTACTCTGAATTTGTATTGTATGGCTAAAAAATTCATATAATAAACGCAAAGTTTTGGTTACATAAGGAAAACACAACACGCTGCCACATTTTATGCATTCTTAATTTCTGTATCCCCTTGGCAGAGGCGGATTGGCGGGTCAGACGATCGCCCGAAGGGCCGGTAGGACAAAAATGATTTTTCTTCCAATTCGTTTAAAAAAAAACCTTCTGCTGAACTCAATATCGGAGGGGGTGTTTTGGACCGGCCATGGAGCTATCATGATCATGTTGTATGTGGCCGGGTCGCCAAGTCATCACTGGAGTCTGGAATGGGCTGATATAATAGACTTTCTGTGCTGGGTGTGGGCCGGAATTCGGAATCCCGCAATGGGGATTCCGAATTTCATCCGAATATTTAATCGGATTCATCCGAAACTGTCGCCCGCAAATTTACTAATTATAAAGACACCTGCACCCTGTTTGTGGGGATACCCAAGAAACGTCTGTCGATGGTTTGTAACTCCCCCAAAAATTTAATTTTAAGGCCTCAGCAAAATTTGATCATGGCATGGTCTGCTGGCGGAATACATAGAACTACTTTAGTTCTATGTTGAATATGAGTGCGAGACGCTTTCCTGAGGTTCCTGAGGTGTTTTAACATTCCTTGACATTTTTAGTAACTCATTATTTTCAGAGATGAAATTACAGAATTTGGATGTCGGGATTTGTCTCAAAAATGAATTGTGTCCCGTACGCCTATGCATCTCCGCTCCCACGTGGGCGTACGAACCGGGGGGAAGGGGGGACGGCTGCCCCACTAACTTTCGTGCAAGCTGACTTTTCGGGCAGACGGTTAAAGCGAAAAAAAAACAAACTCGCCCCCCCCCCCCCCCACTCACAACCATTATAAACCATATTTTGTACTTATCTAAACTAGTTCGCCCCCTACCGAAAGGTAATGCCCCCCGCTTAATGGTGTCTAGATACGGGCCTGCAACCCAGAGACGTTTGAGTATGAATTTCGTGAAAATCAGACCGAAACTGCCCGACAAAAGGGCCGCTCCGTGTACACACATAGTGTAAATGCCACGGTTGTGGGCCCTCTATAGGTCATATTTTTAATTTAATTTGATTTTGATGAAACTTGTGTTTATATTCCAGAGATTTAGAATTCATTTTGATATTCGCGCATATCGGGTTTATCCTCATGGATTGTGTCCCCTGATTATACGAAAAATTGATTTTGTTTTAGCTTGTTTTCTGTCCATCTCTTGCAAATTGTGGGTGTATCTTGCCTGGCAACCGCACGTTTAAATTATTTTACAAACAACACATTTTTTTATTTATTTAAAAAGCAAACCCAACAACAACCGGGAATCAAATAGCTATGTATCTGATGCCCTTTGTATTTTATCTATTTTATAACAGCCATTAATTGATTAAAGATGTTGATTCACATTTTAACATGGTCCTGACATTGTCCTATAAACAACCCAGCTGTTTATTGTTAGAACAAATCGTGCATTTATTGATGGATTTCTAATTACATAATTTTACTCCTTTGTTGGTCTCTCGAGTAACTAAATGTATGTGGTTATTATGCAGGGTACCATTTTAGGCCAGGCCCGTAGCCAGGGGGTGGCACGGGGGGGGGGGGGGGGCAACTGCCCTTCCAATACTGAGTTTTGCCCCCCCCCCCCAATATCACAAGAAAATTGGCCTTTACCGCAAAATTCATGCAGATGCCCATGCTAGTTCAGTAGTTGGCCCTCCCGAAAACATCTCCCCCCCCCCCCCAAAAAAAAAACAACTTCCTGGCTACGGGCCTGTTTTAGGCTAATTTTTGTTTGGTAACTACCAGAGGCGAAGCCGTGAAATATATATTCGGGGTGCATGGGGGAGGGGGCGCAAATGAAATTATATAAAATGTTGACAGTTTGCGAAGCATCCGATGAAAGCATATTACGTATGGCGGGGTATCGGGTTCAAAATGCGATTTAGAGTAAAAAGTAGAAAATCAAAAGTCAAAAGAGAAAATTCTTATTCAAAATGGACATGTTCGTGTGGGAAACATATACCGCTCGTGCTTTTCAACCTAATACGTCAACCTTTTTAACTTTAAGTCGTAAATATTCTACTTTCAACAACATAATTTCTACTTTCAATAACCAATTTTTGACATTCGACTTTCAATAATCAATTTTTGACATTCGACTTTCAATAATCAATTTTTGACATTCGACTTTCAATAATCAATTTTGACATTCGACTTTCAACTTCAGATTTTCTACTCGAGATTTTCTCTTCAAGATTTTCTCCATGCATATTACGGAAATAAATTTGATCATGTGACTATTTCTGCGTGTCATTAAAATACGATATTTTCCCGGAAAAATAAACGATTGGGCAGAAATAGTCACGTGATTAAATTTATTTCCGTAATATGCATGGAGAAAATCTCGAGTAGAAAATCTGAAATTGAAAGTCGAATGTCAAAAATTGATTACTGAAAGTAGAAATTACGTTGTTGAAAGTAGAATCACGAGCGGTATATGTTTCCCACACGAAAATGTCCATTTCGGATAAGAATTTTCTCTTTTGACTTTTGATTTTCTACTTTTTACTCTAGATCGCATTTGAACACGATGCCCCGTCATAATTACGGGGTAAAACTAAAACATCACACCAATACAATGTTTATCAAGACAGGGGGTGCCGTATTCATATTTTTTTTATGACGTTTACATATTAAATGTTAGCTTATATTATGAACAACGCGACAAATAAAAGAGAGTTTAGTTTGGGATATTTAGGACCCAAATGAAACAAAACTTGATCACGTAACTCTAGTTTTCGAGGATGCATTTGTTAACTATAATACTATATACATATACACATTGACATTTACAAGAAAGTTGTATAAATATTTGAAGTATTTCGTAAATTTTGTGTGTTATAAATGGATTTTAAAAACTAATCTTAACTTATCCTAATAATTGTTGTAAATAAATACGAACTACGGCATACTATGTATATTTAGGGGTGGAGGGGGAGTGTGTGTGTGTATGGGGGGGGGGGACTCCCCGCCCTCGGTGATGCCGATGTAATATTTTTTTATCTGTGTGTAACATGCTAAAAGTCGATTTGTAACATATCTGACTCTATTTGTAGCTAATCTGACCCACAATATATATATTTGACACTGGTAGGACATTATGACTATAATGCTGTAAGGCGCATCGAAACCGTGTGATTTTTTGCCATTTGCTAGGAGGCACAAAAACTCAAGTGGGCGCAAAAACTCTAAACCTTGACACAAAGCGCATCATTGCGTCCCCTCTTACTAAACCCCTGATTTCATTTCATTTTTGGTGTTGCCTGTCAAACCATGCACGACGCCGCGTTTTTCAGCCTGCATCCCAATTTCAGCCCTGTGCCCCTTCCCCTTTATATATATTATTCACTTTCATTTGCCCGTGTCCTACTACATTCCTTCATGTTTATTACATATAAGGTGAATGTCTCGACATATAGATTAGTTAATGGAGTAAACAATAAAACACACTTAGTCTAACATTTTCCTAATTGGTATTTAATTCTCCAGACAATGCACTGTTATAGATTATTTATGTTTCAGTAACGAAAAAAACATTCAAATGATTGCAGGCATTGCATGAACTAATTTTAAAGAAAACAGCGAATGTTCTGTATGGTGACTGAAAGCCTCCACTTAGATAACAAATTAAAAGTGGAAAAACTATAAAGGTCGTCGAAAAAACACAATTTCGGACTGAAGGATCAGTTATTTGATCAATTCGGAAAGCGACAACAAGACAATTTGAAAGTAGAGGTTGCCAGATTTAAAAAGAAAAGAGAGAGAGTTGGGTTTTAACGTCCACGTATATACAAACCTAGGACATTTCAGGACTAACTAAATCCCACTGGCCATACCCGTACCAAGCCTGCTGGCTGTGTGTGTGTGTGGGGGGGGGGGCTTTTAAGGGGGGGGGGGGGGGGTACTCTCCGCCCGGACAAAGGGGGGTAGGCCTACAGGGGATCTCCCCAGTGACGTCGAGAGGGGGCGAGTGGGAAGGAGCTCCACAGCCAGTCCGGGCCCGATGATAGCGGTTCGCGAATCTTAATTGTCAAGCGAGCTGGATGAGTGAGAAACGACGACCCTGCGGAAACATTGGCCAATTAACAATGAATGAAATGAAATGGAGTTTAACGTCCTACGCTTCTGCACCTTAATTACCTGGGCTAACTAACAAGACCGCTACCTGTCAACCAGAAATAACAAATGGGGTTATATGGAAACATTTATGGTCGGCCGTTTCCATGCACACTTACAAATTAATCCAAAAATCCACTTAAACTTTTAAAGTTAAAGCGAATATGGTCGGTACTGACTGAAAACTTTATTCGTTTCGGTACAATATAGTTTAACGGATATATTATAGCATTTTATTCACTATAGCCGAGTTATAGTTGTCGATCATCACTTATATTGATAATAATCTTTGAGGGGCATTTAGTAACTTGGAGGAGCAATAAACATACTTAAAAACAGTGTTGTCTGTCGTGAAAACTTCGTTTCGCATGTACAACCCAAACCATAGAAAATTTTAGCGTTACCACGATACATCGTTTCGTGATATATATCCAGCATTTCAAATTTTGCATTAACCAACATGGAGACTGGCATAAAAGGTTTTTGTTATGTTTACGTTTTGAAGGAATATAACTGAATATTACTCGATGTCGAGGATTTAACTCTGACATTTTAATGTTATTATCGAAATGTTTTCTTGATTGTTCAACAGGAACACACAATTACGAAGGCCATTTAGTGTATATCTTCAATAAAATAATAATAAACAATGATTAGTCCAGAATTTAGAAGAAAGAAAGTCTAAAAATGGCTTATTTCCTTTTTCTGTTTTTAACACGATCTCCATAACTAAATTACTAAAAACGTCTTAGGTTTTATAATAAGTAATTGCATACACTGCTTTTTAACTAATAGAAATAACACACCAGATCCAAGCAGTTCAAAACAATACATTGTATTCCAGGCATTAGCTTCTTTAAAAATACAAGTCATTGTTTCTTTATTCTATGGGATGGTTAGATAGATCATGTAAATTAATGTAGCTTTGTGATATGGAACCAAATTTGACCAGTTATCAAGAAATAGACATCTGTTTTTTTGTTTGTGTGGTCACTGGATCAGTGGATTGATGTTCAGAAAAATAAACAAGGTAAACGTTTTCCCTTTTGACACTTTTTTGTTTACGTCTCAGTGGAATAATAACCCACCACCGCCGTCTTCATTACCTAAAGGAAGGCTGTAAAATTGTTTCCTAATAATCTCTAGAATAAATATGCTGAAAACTCGACTTTAGTTAGATAGCCTACATTCTCCTCTGGCCCTGTCACAACCCCTTCGAATATGCCTATCTCTGTTCCTGTTAATTTATGTAATGATATCTTATTACAGATCCCCTATCAACAAACTCTTGTGAAACACAGTTTACATCACTATTTTACAAATGACTATAGGCCAACTAAGAAATGAATCTGTAGTACAGATTCTATACTTTATGCAATTTATGGAGAAAAACACATACAATCTACTTTACAATTTGTTGCCAATTGAAATACTTCTACAAAATGTATATCCAATCAACCATAAAAACATAGAACTATTGTTTATGTATATATTCGTACTAAATATGTTCCTTTATTCGTATTACTACAGATGATGTTCAGGTTACGTAAACAGTTTTTGATGTTGATGCTGGTATTTGGCGCTGTACCAGTTTGTTTGATGTTATATTTGGTAAATCAAGAAGGTATGTTTATATGTTTCTAAAAGTTGAATCACCACTCTTACATGTAGATGCTGCTCACGCTCACTTGTCAGACTCAGAGGCATCACCCGCGAGGTTAACAAGGCAAGCCAAGGTATGCCTAGTTGTTCATATGGAACCTCAAAATCAAAGTCGTGTGTAAAAGAAACCATTTCAAATGGAATTCGAAAAAGAATAACCAGATCAATGCTCTCTTTTTTGAAATAAGGAGTCAAGAAGTACCTTAAAAATTTACTTTTATCGCATATGAACAGATTATTTTAGATTTATTGTAAAGAAGTTTGGTTAGTAAGCAAATATTGTTTCTGGTATTATGAAATGGTTCTCACATATTACATGAGGTCTAGCCATTCATTAATTATTAAAATATTTGACACTTTTTAATTTTATTTTTTAGATTCTTCGACATCATTTAATGAAGACAGTTCATTGAGTTTACTAGAATCTAAGTTAGCTGACAGAGTACGAGAAGTAGAATTTCAAAATGGTCATCTACGAAAACAGCTCAGGTAGACAGTCTTATTGCTACAAATATTTACTAATGTGAAAAACATAACTCCACTTGACATTATTGTAGAAAGGTTGAATGAGTCTTTTTAGATTATTCAATGAAGAGATACATGGATACTCTTATGTATGATTTAACTTGTGATCTATTAAAGCTTATAACATTATCATATGCCACAAATGTTTCATATTCAATCTTATGTTTGATGGGGGGTTGGATGGCTAAATGGTTAGCATGTGCGCACTGTATCATAAAGTCTTTTCTTTGAGTCAACTGGCGTGGTTTCTAGTGCCCAGTTGTACGTGGCAAGGAGCGGCGTCGCCAGCTTAACCTCTTGGGTTTTCTCTGGTTTCCTTCTACTGCTAAAGACCCCTACACGCAAGCGAATTATTGAAATAAAATTAAACCATGTGTTTATCCCAAAATGACCTAGTTTGTGTCGAGTGGAGGTTCAACTCTATTTCTCTCTCTCTCTCTCTGTAGAAAGTATAAGTGTTATTTTTTTAAAAAAAAACATGCTTTTTAGATTATTCAATTAAAGGGACAATAACACTCTTGCTGGCTTGACCGATCCAGAAAAAAAAATTAGCCTTATCCTAACTACAAGATGTTTAAGTGTCCTACCTGTTGTGTAAATTATCCATTACAACCTATCTTACTTGTCCAGAGGGTTCAAAAATATGTTTAAATCCAAGTTGCATTTGAAAGTGCTTACGTAAGGCTTTTCAAACCATGTTACGGAATGTAGTTGAATTTTTCCAATTTTTAAAATTAGTTGGGTTAAGATGAAATTTATATCATTTTTTAATTGAAATATTGTAAAATAGTACAAATTGTTGAACAACTTATACAGTCACAACAAGAGTGGTATTGGGGCTTTAAGAGATACATGTACATCGATACGCTTAGGGATGATTTATTAAAGCTTATAACATCATCATATGTCACAAATATTTCATATTCAATTCTTATGTTTGATGTACATGCATTATTTATCTCAATGTATTACCATTTTATGTATGTTATATTGTTGGTTTACAGTTTACACTTGTTTATAATTTCACTTCAGTGCTAAGGGCAAAAAAGGAAAAGTATTAATTTTAAGCTAAAGTTAAGAATCATACTGAAAGTCTCAATGCACCACCAAAACCAATAATTATTGTCATTACTTCTATTTAACAAAATAAGATCTAAATGTGTTCTTTGATAGTAACTCTAATAGTAAGTATAGGAGGACTGCACTACACGCAAAACAAAATACTAAAAGATAAAGACAGAAAATAAACATTGCAAAAAATAAAGAAATATCAATCAAAGGGAATGGATCCGGGGGCCAGTCAAAAGCATCCACTGCGCTGTACAGTCCCGGGCCAGTTAAGCTATAGGCTTCACTAAACTTGATTTACCAAAAAGACATAACAGAAATAATGCGACCAATCTTGACAGTGGTCGTCTCTTTAATGGCGATAGTCTGCCAGACCATTTGGCGTTTGTGCAGCGGAGTGAATTATCATTCAGTCGTCGCATTACAATCTTAGTATAGAAACAAAATGGCAGCTTGAAACCAATAGAAATTATTGATCAGTTTGAATTTTTTCAACCAATATGATTGTTGGTATAACTGCAATTATTTCTTAATATCCATGTTTGTATTTTAGCTTAAGAGTGGTGTACCTTTAACATAATAGATAAAAAATTCTATTATAATTCTAATAAATATTGTATTTCAGTATTGCTCAGAATCAGTTATTAAAGTTACAGTTAAGTGTTGTAACAGTAAATGATACAGGTATTATGGGTAACAGAACTAAGATTAGATGTATCAGTACAGAACCTGATGTACCTAAATGTGAGGTAAATATAACAACTATTTTACATCCATATTTATTTCATATTTTAGGGTGTGTATTATTGTTTGCCTAGTCATAAGAATGAGTCCTTTCAAGATTATTTGTGATTAAAATCCTGTAATCACTATCTTGGACAAGAGATTTTTAAAAAATAAATTCATTAATTGAGATTGCTGGAGTAGTTATAAGGATGAACCCAACTAAAATCCAAACTCTCCTTTCAGTTAATTTTGCAGTTATTTCCCTTGTCATCCAAACCTGTAAACAAAAATGATGGATTTTGTTTAAAACTTGCTTGGATCTTATTTTCCAATCATTTTTATGACCTTTAAGAAGTTCAGTTGTTTTATTGCCTAGCAACCTATATTGGAGGTCGGATGGCTGAATAGTTAGTTAGCATGTGGTATTATAAGGTCTGTTATTCAAGTCAACTGGTGTGGATTAGATTCCGCGGTTGTACATGACAAGTAATGTTGCCTGTCCAACCTCATGGGTTTTCTCCGTGTCCTCTGGTTTCCTCCCACTACTAAAGACCCCTATGCACATGTAAATTATTGAAAAAAATTGAACCTTATGTTAGTCCCGAAATGACCTGGTTTGTGTCAAATGTAGGTTAAAGCCCATTTCTCTCTCTCTCTGTTTCTCTTTCACTCTATAAATTCATCTGATTTGTGTATCATTTTATTTTCAGGTTGTCCATGTAGCTATTGTTTGTGCTGGTCATAATTCAACTAGAGATGTTGTCACACTTATTAAAAGTATTCTCTTTCATCGAAAAAATCCTCTTCATTTTCATTTTATATCGGATCCAATGGCCGAGTTGATATTAAAAACATTATTCTACACATGGAATGTAGCAGAAGGTAAGTGCCATATTCTCTGTAAAAAAAATATTTTGTATTTCTAATAAAAAGATGTTTTGAAGAACATAAAGAGATATTATGTGACAAGAGTCTTTGTTAATATTTAAAACTAATATAGTAATTATCAAATATTTAAAGGCCCAATAACACTCTTGTTGTAACTGAATAATATGTCCCAATCTTTATTCTGATCTTCAAATTGTACTTTTTACAATATTCTAATTTATTGGTGATGCAAATTTTATCAAGTAAAATCTTACACATCTAGTACTTAGAATAGGGCTTTTATTTACTTTCTGGACCTGTCAAGCCAGCAATAGTGTTATTGTCCCTTCATAGATCATAACTGCATAGACAATTCCACACCATACATGCTACATGAGCCTCGGAATTTTTTTTAGTTTTCAATATCAAAATGAATCAGAATTAATGCTTCCAAAGATTTCATTGTCTATTGTATTACAATAAGATATCTTTCTTTCATTTCTAGTGCAATATAGTTTTTATCCTGCTGAAGATATAAAGGTATGCATAATTTTATCTTTAGATGAGATACTCTTTTCTTGGTTATCACAAAAGAGAAATGTCCCCAAATAATTTGCTATTTTGATTTGACTTTGCATAAGTCATGTTTATATTCAATTTTTTTGAATTAAAGGGTAGATGGAATTCCATCAAATGGACGCTCGCATTCATGATTTTGTTTAAATTGTTGATTGTGCAAATCTACTGTGCGAAAATACATGGTAACTGTTGTAAATTATTAACAATATCTTGTTTATTAGGTAGTGAGGTTGGAATGGCCTAGGTATCTAGAGTATCAGGCTTTGATCTTCAGCTTGATAGGTGATCTCTGACCTGAGGTCATTGTTTCCATCACTGTCGGGAGCATATAATATGGCTTTGAGATAAAGGCACCTTCTAAACTGTGTAGGTTTACTCTGGTTTGCCCCACAGAAAATACCCCTACACAAATGTCTGCAATAAACCCTACAAATGAACAGAAAGATGGTATTAAAATTACTACAAGAACTAAATAGATGTGAGTTAGTGTGGCAACTTTAAGGTAGTCCCTAAAAGATTGTTGATACGAGAGTGAGTGTGTAGAATTGTATGCACTTTCAATATTTCATTTCCATGTTACAGTCGATTTGATTAGACTATGAAAAAGGCATTGGAACTGCAAAGAGTTATTTTGTTTTGTATGATTATATTTCAGTCAGATATTTCATGGGTACCAAATCATCATTACTCCGGTATTTTTGGATTAATGAAATTAACTTTACCAAAATTATTACCAAAAGACAGAGATAAGGTAGGATTAAAGTTATTATTGTAACTATGGCTATTTAAAGATAATTTGATTGACTAGAAGGGCACATTAACTGTAGAATTCTTTATTATTTAAAAACATTGTTAAAAATCTTATTGAAGTAATTTAATTTATATTTTATAAAACAGTGAACCCACATTTATTTTGGATTATTTGAAACTGCTTCGTGTTTGATATAGCAGGTGGGGGTTGGGTGGCTGAATGGCTTACGCATCATAAGGCCTGTCATTGAGTGGCAGGGTTTTTATTCCCTGCTTGTATGTAACAAGGCGTAAGGTTGCCTGTTCATACTCATGGGCTTTCTCTGGGTCCTCTGATTTTCTTCCATTACTAATGAAAACAAATTGTGCCATTTTATGTTAGTCCCAAAATAATTACCTAGCCCCTCTCTCTCTCTCGCTCTCTCTATCTCTCTCTCTCTCTCTCTTGATCCAGTATCAAAGCTTCTGTAATTACACACCAATGAATGACATGTTTAAAGTAGTCCAAAGCTATTAGATAGTTAATTCTGTTAACTTTTCCTAATATCCTTTGTATTGGTTGTATTTGTTTAGGTGATAGTATTAGATACAGATGTAACATTTTCTACAGATATAGCTGAATTATGGAAATTATTTAGAGTTTTAAAAGAAAAACAGGTAACTTAGAATCAACAACTTATTGTTCAGTCACAAAGCCTGTCTTAATCTTTAGATATTTCTGGAACGATTAATATATTTAATTGTGGCCCTACCACTGTTCTGGGAGAGTTTCAGAGAAACACTGCCCCTTTTTTTTATAACCAAGTTTAATGAACAATTTTAAATTCAAGTTTGATTTTTTTTTTTAAATTTCAGAATGCAATAGGTCTGGTAGAAAATCAGAGTGATTGGTATTTAGGTAAATTATGGAAAAATCATAGACCATGGCCTGCCTTGGTGAGTTTTACACTTGGTAATTAATGCAGCATGTTCTCATTTGAGTAAAAATGGAGCTTTATGAACCTTTTTAATCACTTCATGATTGTTCATAATTATAACATTTTTAAAATTAGAATATTTGATGTTCATTGATTATCTATAGCTATATATTTCCATGATTTTTATTAAAACATACTTAGTTCTGTTTTAGTATTTCATTAAAGTTGAAGATTTAAAAAAAAATTATTGGCACATTGAAATAACAAAAGTCATAATGCTTGAATAATTCAGAATGTTTATTTTTCTAGGGTCGAGGTTTTAACACAGGAGTTATTTTATTAGATTTAAATATGCTACGAGATATTAGTTGGATGCAGATGTGGAGATTAATAGCAGAAAAAGAATTAATGACCATGTTGGCTACAGCATTAGCTGATCAGGTACAATTGATATTGATTTAAATAAAATTTACTGTAAATTGAAAACATGATGAAGATTTTACTGCAGACCTATAAATCATTAATTTGGCTAATAATTTATTGAGCAATTCCTCAGATGTTTGTTGCTTTAATAGTAATAGTTGTTATTCCATATTTTATAATTTAATAGAAACTTATAGAAGGATGCTGTTCTATAAAACCTTAAATTAATAATTTTAAATATCTTAAAACCAAGTACGAAAAATCCAAACCATTAGACAAAAGTCCTAAAAAACAATATAGGAAATATAGTGTAATCAGGCAAAATAGTGTAATCAGCATATGGACTGTTCACCGTGTACAAAATACACGACAAACAGTTGTAACAGGTGTCCAAAAGAGTAAGCTTATCCTGCCTTATGTCATATGTAATCAGGCAAAATCAGCATATGGACTGTTCACCGTGTACAAAATACACGACAAACAGTGGTAACAGGTGTCCAGAAGAGTAAGCTTACCCTGCCTTATGTCATATGTTATAATTTAAAAGGAATTTATTGAAGGATACTGTTCTATAAAACTTTTAAATAAATGAGTTTAATTATATATTTAATTGATTATAAATACTATTTATTTCAGGATATTTTTAATGCAGTAATTAAACAGCATCCATATTTGGTATTAAAATTACCATGTCAATGGAATGTACAACTTAGTGATAATACTCGTAGTGAACATTGTTATAATCAAGTCTCAGATTTAAAGGTAAGTTGCTTGGTACTACAGATATTTGTATAGAAGCGGTAAAAAAATTATTTGATACAATAAGTATGTTGAGTTAACTGTACCATCCCAATACAACAAAATGATTAGCAAAATAAGCAAAAGAGTGATTGTGGGCAATATACTTATGGGAGGTAACTCTGCTTTTTGGACCTTAGCACAATATTATCTCCCCTTAGACCACATACTTCTAGCCCCCCTTATGCCCTGCCTTTACAAGTTATATAGCATGCAATATTAACTTTTTATTCACTTAACATTAGTTTTAAAAACGGTCACTTTAATTAATTAGATTATAAATAACTTTGTTGAATTATGACTGAAGCAAAACTAAACAATATAAAAATAAAACATGAACATTCAACACAATGCATGTGTTCAAGTGTTTAAAATTTGACATGTTGTTTCCTAGACAACGATCAAACAAGATCTGTGAGTTGCATACTACAGGATATACAAGACCTGTTGAAATAGGGTCAATCCCGAACTTTATCTATTTCATCTGATTATAATGTTAAATTTATTGTAGATTATCCACTGGAATTCACCCAGAAAAATGAAAGTAAAGAATAAACATGTGGAGTTTTTTCGGAATATGTATTTAACGTTTTTAGAGTATGATGGGAATTTATTACGTAGGGAGTTATTTGGTTGCGGTACAACAAGTTCATCAAATCAAGTTGAGCAACAAGTGAGTATAGAGAGCCACTTGAATCTGACCTTTTAATCGTATATATATGCATACACTATACTGAACTAGACAATATATAATAAAAAAAGAACAGGAATGCAATGCTCTCGTTTCAGGTCATTTTTTTAAACCTCTTGTCGATCCACTCAGATATGTTTTGTCTTCAATCTAGTCGTTTTGATTTGCACAAATACTCCCCGCAAAACAATACCATAGTCAATTGTTTCCAAAAATTTACATTATTTCTTTTTTTTGACGTTTGTCATTGCTGACGTCATACCAACCTCTGAAGTCTTGTGTACTTCCGCCTCAAAATCATAAATATTCAACCAAACCTGACAGAAGGTGTATTTTCAAACCCTCTTCAAAAGTCAAAAATTGCCATGCAAAAGGGGGAAAATGGAAAGGGAGAGAATAACTAAAAATATCTTTGGCTTTGGCCCTTGTTTCAATGGTCTAGTCTCTGCAGATTGATTTTGTGGGATGTCAGCGCATGATGTCGATGACAAAAGTCATCAAGCTAAAGTAATGAAAATATTGGTAACAAGTAGCAATGATATCTTTTTTTGGGGAGTATTTATGCAAATCAAAATGGCTAGATTGAAGAAAAACATATCTGAGTAAAATGGCAGAGGTTAGATTGCCTGACATTACGAATTGTTGAAAAAAAAACGAACTGAAGTGAGAACAGGTAAAATCAAGGCTTCTACAGGCAATGACAGGCATTGAATTTCTGTTCTTTTTTATTATATTATTTTGTCTAGTTAGGTGTGGTATATGCATATATATTTGATTAGAAGTTCAGATCCCTGTGAAATATGTCACAAATTGTTGACAGTACTGCAGATGTTATTGCATGACAAAATTTGTCCGTAACAAACAAATAATGTAACTTATTTGAAAATAAAAATGAAAATATTAATGAAATATATTCTGTTTCAGATTAATGCCATAAATGAAGATGATGAGTGTTATGATTTTAGACGTGAACGTGTTCTTGTTCATAGAACACACTTATATTATTTAGACTATAATTATCAACCAACCGAGGACGATGTTACATTTGTGGCTCAACTGAGCATGGATCGTGTTCAGATGCTTGAGTTAATTTGTAAGCATTGGGAGGGACCTATAAGTATAGCTCTGTATATATCTGATGCCGAGGCCCAGCAATTCTTACGCTATGCACTGGGTTCAGAAACTCTGATGGCTAGAAAAAATGTTGGCTATCATGTTGTTTATAAAGATGGGGTAAGTAATAAAGTATATCTATTATTTAAATTTTCATGTCCTTGATTTCAATTAAATGCAAATAGTCTTTGATGAAGTATGACGTCAGTGTCACAAAATTTTGTATGATAACTTACTACAATGCTGTTACAAGATTAAACAAAGGTATACATATTTTTATATAAAAATTTGGAGACAATTGTGATTAATTGTGTCAGAAAGTTTAAGTGAGTTATTGGATTGCTCAGAGGACTATAGGCGTACTAGTTCAATCAAAAAAGTTATCTTTAAAATTTGTTTCTCGTTTGTGCCCTTTTGAACATTTTTGTTTTGTTGCAAAGCATGTTATTATAACAAATATAGTCGAATACAACAAACTCCCTTTATAATTGAAATAGGGTTTATCTCCAAAATGTATTTGTTTGTAATAATTACTTTACATTTCCTTTTTCAGCAATTTTTTCCTGTAAATTATCTGCGTAATGTGGCCTTAAAACAAGTAACCACGCCTTATGTGTATTTATCCGATATAGACTTTTTACCTATGTATGGTTTATATGAATATTTAAAGAAAGTTGCTCCAATGATGGATCTTAAAGATCAGAAAAAAGTAAGTTTACTTGAACGTATTGGGGTCAAGTTTTCTTTCATTTTCTGGCATGATCCCCCCTTGTCAGTGATGCAGGATGGGGAGCTTGACAAGAACAGCTGTCTAGTTGCTCGGATGGGACAGAAACTGAGGTCTTGTGTTCACATTGACATGCATGTAAAAGATCCCTTGACAGTTGGAGTTCAATATAAGAGTAGGTCGTAGTGCCGCTGTCCGGGCCAAATTTCCCTCATAGCACACTGTATAGCACATAGCGTATGCCCATCTTCATTAGCCCAGTTCGGAGCAGAACAGTAGGACTTCAAACCCCATTTCATCCCATTTGTCAAATTATCTTGTCCATGTCACAGTTACAAAATGATCTAATTGAAACAGCCTTAGATTAATTATGATATTGGTGTCACAATATTTTGTATCGTAACTCCCAACAATGTTTTATTTAGTGGAGTAAGTAAGACTTAAATTTATAGTATAGCTTATTGTTGAAACATTGTTAGTTAATATTTAACTACAGTGTTCTTAGCAACCTTACACGACAATCTTAAACATGTTATCTTTATAGAATTTGTTGTCAAGAGATTGTTATCTCGAAATATAAAAAATTAACTAGCTGTGTCGATAACAATTTGTATTTACGCACATGAATGTAAGTAATGTTTTTAAGTGATAAGTTTTTGACATCCTGTTTTTAACACTACATGTTGTTCCTCTCTGTACTAAAACCAAGTTAAATATTATTGTAGGCTTTAGTTGTTCCAGCATTTGAAACACAGAGATATAGATTAACCTATCCCAAATCAAAAGCTGAATTATTATCTATGTTAGATATGGGAACTTTATTTACATTCAGGTATGATATGCTATTTGTTTCTCTATCATATAGCAGGGATTGACGTTTGAAAAAAGGCAGGTACTTAATGTAATTTGTCTTTTTAATAATTAAGACAGTAATTCATTGCTTTCATTATTACATTTTATTAAGGACATACTCTGTTTATTGAGGTATCGTTAATCTGAAGAATGTCAACATGCTTCTTAACAGGTAGGCTAGACCATACAACTGTATACAATCTATGACTAGACGAGATGACATTCGTAATCCAAACAATAAGATGGCAATCTCGCTCAGCCTCATGTTATGAATGTTTATATTGCCGCATTTGGTTAATGGTACTGATACTTAATTTTCATGCGATTGATAAATATATTTTGGGTGAATGAGTTACAAATTTGTCAGGCAAAAAATGAATGTTTTCTATTAATATTAGTGCACGCTTTTGATTGCACTCCTAATTTCAAAACAAGGACTGTGAAGCGGCTCTCCTCTAAAATCAGTCTCTGAGCATGTTATTTATCTCTATAAAACATAGTTTATCAATATTAGAGAATATTTTTAATAAATTGCTCAATAAATGCTCTCGATCATCATTTACATAACATATTCATACTAGATATAATTTGCCAGTCTTAATCCACGCTAATATTGAACCATGTTGGAACTGATAGGAATTCAAAATCACTGAAATGACGATCAGCAGGTTTGATGAAAACTTTAATTTGGTATATATACATGATAAGTTTAAATGTTTAAAGCACTCTGAAAACAACTTCTAAATATTTAACAAATATTTTTAATCCTGTTGAATTAGAATCGATAACAATGTCAATAAGAATAAGTAATATATAACTTTCTCCACAGGTTCCATGTATGGGCTCAAGGACATGCTCCAACTAATTTTGCTAAATGGAGAACAGCAACAACTCCCTATACTGTAAGTTACATTTTCTAATACAGTCAACAGTGACCCAACAGCAGTGTCTATGGCTATTCTTTATCAAATTTCATCTGGGACGTGTAATCATTGAGAGTCCAGATCCCTTGGTACTCAGCAAGAAGGTTGGATGGCTGAATGGTAAAGCACATGCACGCTGTATCATAAAGCCTGTCATTGAGTCAACTGTCTTGGTTTCGATTCCCTGATTGTACAAGACAAGGAGTAGGGTCGCCTGTCCAACCTTGTGGGTTTTCTCCACGTCCTCCAGTTTCCTCCCACTGCTAAAGACTCCAAAGTGCAAGCAAATTATTGAAATAAAATTAAACCATATGTTAGTGCCGAAATGACCTAGTTTGTGTCGAGTGGATGTTAAACCCATTTCTCTCTCTCTCTCTCTTCCCATCCCTCAAAGTTAATCTGTAAATGAAGCTTTATCAAATTTCTAAAAAAAACATTACTGCTTATAAGACAAGTGATCTTAGGCGTCATTGAGGCAACTTAGAAATATGGGTGATTTGGTACCTTGTGGGAAATGGGAAATGCACTTCTCTTTGAAAAAAATGTGTGAAATTAAACCTGAATTTAACAAATATGAAATTATATAAATTTTGATTTGTTATTATATATTTTGTTAACAGGTTAATTGGGAAGCTGATTTTGAGCCCTATGTGGTTGTTAGAAGTGATATACCTGAATATGATTTGAGATTTATGGGATTTGGTTGGAATAAAGTTTCTCATATAATGGAACTTGATGCTCAGGGGTATGTATCATTTATTTAATAGCCATGTAGAATAGTATAATGTCTCACAATCTTGTTAGGTTTAAGAAATTATCTTATCGTAATCCTTTAATATTGTTTATTGATATTGGAAAAAGTCACTGATATTATTTATATGTTGTTATTATTTCAGTTATGAATTAGTTGTTCTTCCTAATGCATTTATGATACATATGCCACATGCACCTAGTTTTGATATTGCTAAGTTTAGATCAAGTTCATTATATAGAAGGTAAGTCTAACTAACATAACATCTTTCATCACTTTTATACCTGGAAAACAACTGGATCAAAAATGTCGAGATCTTATCTTCCCCATTTCTCCATTATGAAGTTATGCAGTACCACACACTGGAAACTTGGTATGGTTTATCTTGGTGTATAGCCCTCATTTCTCTCCTGGGTAGAATTTTTCATATCTATAATTTAATTTCAGCTAATAATGTTCAACTTGTACTTGTGTACAACTTAAATCATAGTGTTTAATTTTGATTATGAAGTGTTTAATTTTGATTACCAAGTGTCTAATTAACAAATTAAACACTAGTTAACTAATTGCTTGGTAATCAAAATTAAACACTGATTTAAGTTGTACACAAGTACAAATTGTACACTATTAGCCGAAATTGAACTACAGTTATGAATAATTCAACCCAGAAGAGAAATTAGGGCTATACACCAAGTTAAACCATACCAAGTTTCCAGTGACAGATGTTGTCTGATATTCCACATATATCGGTTTCATGCAATATAGGCCTATTAAAAAAATTAAAGAATGCACTGCAATATGTTTGTTTCAAACCAATTTTTTCCCACTTTTTACATGGCCACATTTAATCTTAATTGTCACTAATAAGAGAAATAATTAAACTAAAAGTTGTAAACAAGTGGTCACTCTACATAATCTTTATAAAAACACAACTTTGTTTTATGAACTTAATTCAGTGGGGTTTACTAACCTAAGTCAAGATGTTTAGCTTGTGTAAAACTATTATTTATAAATTGATAACTTTATTGATTTGTTTCTTTCAGATGTTTAAAAGTATTAAAAGGAGAATTTCAAAGAGATTTATCTAAAAAATATGGAATCAAAGCTTTAAAATATTTATCTGTAGACTGATTTATATACATGCCAGCAATTTTCCAAGCAATATTCCAGCCAATTTTTCATCATCATCATTATCATCATAGATCCCTTCATAATCATCATCATCGTTATATTATAATCACACGACAGATTTCTTTTTAAATCTACTGTCTACACAAGATAAGCATTATCCTTACCTTAATCAAAGTGTGGGCATAGATAAAACGAAACACAATACTGTTACAAACAACTTAAAATATTAATGATAGATATATGGACACCACAGATTAAAAAATGTTTGAAATCAAATTAATGGATCTGTGATCGGCTTATACCTGCAAGTGTCCATCGTAGTCTTTATACTTCGATTAAATCAGGTTCTGTTTATTAACCAATAATCATTGTTATTTTTAGTTAATGGTTTGTTTTAATAAATTTGTTAATAACCATTATTGATGTTATTAATTTGTTAATAACCATTATTGATGTTATTAATGTCATTAATTAGTTAATAAATGTTATTAATATATTAATAATCATTATTAATGTTGTTAATATGTTAATAACCATTATTAATATTATCTATAAGTTAATAATGATTAAACTGTTATTTATAAGACAATGGTTTGTTACTGATTAGGTAATTTTTAACCAGTTGACGTATGGTATCTGAGATTGTAATCTTCCGTTGTTAGTATTTTATTACTTACTAGGGTATTGGGTTCTTCTATTGGCTTTCACTGCCAAAGACCTGTGTATGTTTGCAAAAAAATTGAAACAATAAAATACCATATGTTAGTCCCAAAATAACCTAGTTGTGACCCTGTTAAATGGTTGGAGTGCCAAAGTTTAGATTTGGCGTTGATTCCATGAAGTAGTTAGGTTTTAAAAATTCCTAACACTGAGTCCAATTAGTCTAAAGAGTTCAATACGGGTTCACTGACATTGGGGATAATCAGGTATTCATAGCCACCCTATCTCTTGCTAAATGGTTTTATTCTCATATGTAACTGTTGACCAGGGACCAAAAACTTGACTGTCCTACTTTATATCTTTTTATTATTTTTCATTTAGTAAATCTGTACATTAGTAAATGTCTGTAATGTTTTAATTTATAAAATCTAATAATAGCATAATACAAGTGATCTGCTTGATCTATTTGTCTCAAATTGTTAACAAACCAGCGAACTAAACAGTGTTTGTTAAACCCAGTTGATAAAACAATGAATCAGCTGGTATGATAAATCATTCTTACCAGTATTCTGTTTAGTTATGAATAAGATTAAGAAGCACATCAACTTGTCGATCACCTACTCCATCACATTAGTAGCTTTATGAGAATCGGCCACACAATCACTATTCACTTAGTTAGCACAACAGGAATTTTAATAATCATGTAAAATTACAAGTAGTAGTAGTATCCTTGTGTTTAACGTCAGCTTCCACAAAAGTGATATCGTAGACAAGAAATAGGAGAGCCGAAGCTGCTTCCTGTTTTTAGAAATTACAATTTTTCTGATTATTTATAACATGTCCAGATTTTAACCATCTGGCCACAGTACAGAGTATATCAGTTCAAAAACAAAAACTTCCAGATTTATCTCTGTGCTTTCAAATATCTAAAGTTTCTTAAAGTTAGAGTTAGAGACCCATGTGTGCAAGCCAATTGTTGTAATATATTAGTCCTAAAAGTGTGGCATTGTTTTCAAATGGATGCTCAATATACTTACAATATACA
The DNA here is from genome assembly GCA_917208275.1 of Patella pellucida. Classification (NCBI taxonomy): domain Eukaryota; kingdom Metazoa; phylum Mollusca; class Gastropoda; family Patellidae; genus Patella; species Patella pellucida. Next base: position 48,873,214 of record OU795041.1, on the reverse strand, counting down.
GAATGTCTTCAATTTTTAAATGTTTAAAGATGTTTCTAGTCATCATACTTCCAATCAAACTGTCAAAATACTTTGTGTACATATATTATGTGTGTAGAATATAGATATATTTCTTGTATATTGTTTTCAACTTTAAATTTATGCATTAACCGGTTCATTCTTCAATTTAAATATTTTTAAGTTAGATACAGTTAATTATCACAACTGTCAATCTATGACAATTACACTCTACTTTCGTTTCTTTTTCATTTCTGTTTTGTTCTCATTTCCACTATAGTAAAATCTAACAACATCTTTAGAAACAATGACCTGACCTGACCTTTCATCTAGCCAATGAACAGAATCAGATGCTTTAGTTTGGGTAATCAGATTTAAAACAGAACATGAAGTAGTTTATACCTTCATATAGTGTAGGTCAACCTAAATAAAAACAGGAATAAAATAAGGATTTAATTTGAATTAGATTTTAGAACTTTATGTTATTTTATTGCATGTTAATGACTAAAATAGATCTATTTAGTTTTCTGTATGATTTATATATAATTATATGTGTATGTACTATATGTAGTATATGATTACTACGGAAGCCAATTAGGGGCAATCAAATGAGAAAAAAAAATCTGACTACTGGGTATCTTGTAAATTAGGTCTGTAATTATAGTTAAAATATTTTTTTTCATTTGATTGACCCTTATGGTCTTCCGTAGATAACAGACCTACAGTATGCACATATTCTCCAAATTATAGTAGTCTAATCAATGTCATTTAATGAGAACCTATTCACCAATAGTCATCCAGTTTTAATATGTAGCACTATAACCTGGGTTAATCCAGATGTTCACTATACTTGCTGAATTAAATATAACTAATCTTGCCTAGAAGAACTTGTGAACATACTGTGAGGAACTGTTAAATTCCTAGTCTTCCATCTTGATATTTTAGTCAACTTCCATTAGGACTTTACTTTAACCCTAAGAACCCGAAATGCCGCAAAACCGGCTTGACGTCGTATCGCATATACCCGAAATGTCGGTTTTGCGGCTTGGGGTGTGTCAAGCTCCAATTATGTTGACGTCATAATTAATATAATGTCCTGTAAATCCATGGAAGGACGTGCAACACCCAATGTATAGTCAGTGTTCAAAGGGTTAAAGGGTGTGATATTATCATCTACCCAGGACTTGTCAAATATCATATACTGTATAGACAGGCAATCATTGTCATCCAATATTGTTTTATTATTATACATTAATCTTTACAAATCCAAAATTTTTTCTGGAATTGTCATCATGTTTATATATAGTGCTTTGTTACAATCAAAAAATGTGACCACACAATTTTTAATTTGATTTATATTGTTGACAAATAAAAACCATTTTTATAAATTTGATGTGCAATATATATATAATTTTATAAGATAGATGAAAGTGGATGATATGGTTGACAATTTGAATTTAAAAAGTATGAAATTAATATGAAAATTGTGTTCAGTGTTTGAAATTATGATGATTAACTTTTATTTGTTAACATGTTGAATGTTGTTGTAGCTTCTGTCTGTCAGTCTATCCATACTTATTTATACTCATAAAGAGTATAATGCTAAACACCCCTAGGCACAATAAATTATTGAAATACAACTTTTACACATGTTAGTTTCGGAATGACCTATTACTACATAAAAGACAAATACATTTTTACTGTCTTTGGATAGCAAATATAAGTGATTGTTTGTCAGTCGTCTACCAAGTTCATCTAGGCCTACACAGTTGATACTTCCTATGGCTGTGGAGTTTCTTTTCATTTATACATAGTAACAGTAACAAAAACAGACTAGGATAAAAACACCTCTTTACAATATTAATTATAGCAATGGTTAAAGAGCTGGTGATGCCTGCATGCGTCAACAACCCTGTTTAAATACAGTTGAATATAGACATATTATTGAGTATAAGATTGCTACATAATTACGAATTCAATCCATAGCATCAAAGGGAAAAATTACATTGAAATGTGGTCATATTATGTCATAACCCTGTTCCTGGGTCTGTCATCTGCAACTGCTTGCAGACCCTCAAGTTATTGTTTGATTGACTTGCTAAATACTTGTTACTCTTGATCAGTATTTAGTTTGTTTTAAATGCACCTTTTATTGCTGATAAAGAATAAATAAATGACAAAATGACAGCCTTTGTGGACTGCACGGACGACATAGTTGCTATGGGCGTATGTTTCATGGACTATTGGTTTGTATATTTCAAAATACTCATAATCTGGAATCCTCCACAACCATTAATTTCTCATCATTTTTGTTAAACTGTTAAACCATCATCACTCATGGGTAACTCTTCATAGAATTCTTTTGTTAATCAGTAGAACAAATGCAGTAATTTGTAATTGTATGTGCAAAAATGTAATTAGTCAAGGATTTATTGCATACATGTATAAAATATAATTGTATTTTAGATGTGCTTTATATTTTACTGTTTATTTATTGTATAATAATATATACACTATGTCCGTATTTGTTTTATAAAAATTTGACCATTATACCAGCCAAAACCTACTTCTATCTATTAAATATAATTACGTTTTTCAAAACTCATTTTATTTGTTTCCCCCCGCTTAATTAGGTTGCAGTGATGATGCCAGTGGGAGCTGAGAAGAACCATAAAGATTCTTCCAACCAGGTTCTCCCTTGCCACTCTGGGGCTGACATGGATAGTGTGTATAGTCATTAGTTGAGAGCAAAGAAAAAAACCCGAGGTTATGAGTACAAATTGGTTGCGTACTTAAAAGATCGCTCGAGAGTAGGAAAACAAAGAAGAATAGGTGGAAATGCCACTGTCTGGGCACGAGTCCCCCCCCTCACATTACACATTCAACCATAAAACTACCATTATGTTCGCTTCGAACTTTAAAATTTCGACCACAATAAAACCTTTAACTGAACAGCTGATTCAAAAATTAAACTGATGTAGCCTAATTTTGGAAGAATTATAATTTACAAGGTGACCAATCTAATTCTATACAACAATATACATCTCTCTACATTTAAAATTCTAGGTCTGCAAATAATTATAACCTTAAATTTCACTTATATGCTGATGATACTCCGTTATATATTTCTTTTAACCCCAAATATCCATCTTCATTTAACCTATCAAAACAACAACTTGAAGACTGTGTTAGTGAATTAAGACTATGGATGTCTAAGAATTTTCTTAAATTTAAAAGACGATAAAACAGAATTTCTTCTTTTGGGATCTAAATATCAATTAAATAGACATGTACATTCTAACTTATCCATTGTTATAGATAATTGTGAGATTAACCCTACTGCTTTTAGTCGTAATATTGGTGCGATGTTTGATAATTTTATGAATATGGAGGCACAAGTTAATCATATATCTAAAGTTTGTTATTTTAATATTCGTAATATTGGTAAAATACGAAACCTTTTATCAAGAGATGCAACAAAATCTCTTATAAACTCCCTTGTGAGGTCAAGATTCGATAATTTCAACCCTCTATTAGCTGGCTTACTCCTTAAACTTATTAACAAACTCCAACCAATACAAAATACTGCTGCTAGATAAATAACCTTGACGAATAAATATACAAGTATAACCCCTGTTCTCTTTCAGCTACACTGTTTGCCCATTAAATATAGAATAGATTTTACTTTTAACTTTCAAATGCCTTCATAATTTAGCACCATAGTATTTATCTGAACTTTTAGAATTATATACCCCAGACAGAACCCTACGTTTATCTGATAAATTACTTTTAAAGCAAAAATTGTAAACCTCTCTGGTTATGGGGCACCTTCTTCTAGTTATCAAGCACCTATTCTATGGAATCAATTACCTTTAAATATTCGAATTTCAACATCACTAGTTACTTTTAAAAAACAGACTAAAACTTTCTTATTTTTAAAGGTTTATAATTATAACAAATTGTAACACCTAATATTTTGTCTATCGTAGTTCTTTTATGCTTATTTAATGTATTTCTAACACTCTTGGTGTTATTTACGTTTTGAATGTATGTTTTTGTTACACTGTTAAGTGCCCTTGAACACACCTGTGAAAGGGGCGCTATATAAATTTTGTAATAATAATAATAATAGAAATACTGGGATCTTATTTTGTGTTCAACAGTTCAGAAAGTGAAAAACATCTAGCAAACATAAACATATACATAAGTAAGTAGAATGTAATGCACAATGCATGTTGAAATAGTCTAACAATCTACCTGGTAATTTAAACTGAATGTGAGAGAGAGAGAGAAATTGCATTTAACATCCACTCGACACAAACTATGTCATTTTGGGATTAACATATGGTTCAAATTCATTTCAATAATTCTCTTGCACGTAGAGGTCTTTAGCAGTGGGAGGAAACCCACAAGGTTAGTCAGGCTACCCTACTCCTTGTCACGTATAACCAGGGATTCGAAACCATGCCAGTTGACTCAATGACATACTTCATAGTACAGGGCACACATGTTAACTATTCGGATATCCCCCCCCCCCCCCCGAAACTGAATGAAGATTTTCTCATTAATAATAACACACAGCCTCAACTTAATTCTACACCACATTCAAAGAGGTCTTGTCACTTTAAACTGTGTGTCTTTTGGACATCAATATTCACAACAAAAGACTTTTGTTTGGTTTGAACAATTTTTAATAATCAAAACATTTTACTATTGATAATCATTTATTAAAAATGGTCCATTTTCAAAATTTATATCTGAAATTATATTGCACATAAACTATTCTATTATCTTAACTTTCATGTTATCCTTTATTGATGATTGTTAATCCGTCTGCGTAAAAGTAACGAGGAAAATATTTATTTCTCTTTACATACCTTGATTCCAAATCCTCCCAATGAAGGGACATGCTGAGTAGTTACCCTGGGACCCTATGACAATAGTGGGCACATTTTAATCAATGTATGTTGTAACTTGCTGTACTGCAAGTTTTTAAATGTTGAACAAGTCTGATTTTGTACTTCTATAATAAATATGTTTAATTTATATATAAAATGTACAGATAATAAAAATATATAGGGTAAACTTTACATACCAGTAATAATAAATGTATTTCTTTTTGACATAGTTTATAATGACAGTGGTATGTAGGTTTAACGGCACAATATTCCAGACTAAAAGACAAATAGGTTCCAACCACAGGTGCATGAGGACAGTTACGCACGCCCTTTTTAACTATGTGATTTTTTTTTCTAAATTTTTGATACAGGGTAGGCCTAGGGGTTTTGTTCTTCTTTTTTAATCTTCTTTATTTTTCTTTCTATTTGGTGCTTAATCATATAATATTTACTATCAAACATGTTCGTATAAAAAAAAAAACGCAAAAAAACAATTTATACCTACTGATGGATTTCGGAAATTGGTCATTGGCATCGAGGCTTTAAAAATCAATATTTGTACAATTATATTAAAATATATATATAATACATAACAATAAACCAAAACAATAACAGATACAGATGGTAATTGTTGCTGTCTTTACCAAACTTCAAGTAAAAATAGAGGGAGCAGAAATTCTTATTATGCAATTCAATAATTATGCATTTTCTGTGTTCTACAACTATACAAAGATAATTGAAAATAGCAAAAGTTTGATCTGATATGTTTTTACGATATAAAAACAAGGTCTATACACAGGAGCCTCTAATAATAGCCTCTTTTGTAATGCTGCCTCTATCAGACCAGTCTTTACTTTGGGGGACACACTCCACATCTAATATTTCATGTTTTTGCCAAAAAATGCACAATCTTATGAAATCTCCAACCTTCTGCTGGATTTAAAGCAAAATTTATGTATACCACTCTATTGTAAATTTCTCAAGATATGGGTAAATCAAATTGAAACTATAGCTGTGCGTATATGTACATGCAATTGCCAAAAGATTGAACTGTTCAACCAACAATACCTTCTAAACTATATAACATATAAGTTTTAATAATTTTATATAAAATATAAACCATTTATCCAGTTTGTGCAGCCTTTTTCTGTTTGAAATCCATAAATTACCATTTTAAGCAATAGGAATCACTTGCAAGCTATACTATTGAGAAAGACGAATCTCTGATAATAATATCAGTCCAATAATGGTTCGATTCTGTTCAGTATTTACAAAGATATGTGGAATTGATATTTCAACGATCTATGCTAAATTTTCTTTTCTTAATTAAATGTTAAATAATCAATCTGAGTACATATTACCATGGATTAAGCCATGAGAAATTTGATATTTTAGCGACATATGCCAATGGTGCATCTTTAATAATTTATGTTAAATAATACTTTGAAGGAAGACAAAATAAGAAATCTTAAAACATAAGCATGAAAGAAGATGAAACATTCCATGGAGGATAAACTTTTTTACAGTTCTGTGTACATAAGTAAAAAAGGCAAATGAACCTTTTAGATAACACACTTTTTTTTAGATAAAACTTCTTTCTTTGTAGTACAAAAAAGGAAAATCTAATATAATAATCCTTGTTTTCTGTACCAAATTATTTATTTAAAAAACAGGTATAAATTCCACTATCTTTGAAAAATTACAACTCTCTTGCATTGTACACATATTAATAATCACATGTTAGTCTCACTGTTAGTTACCACTGTTTGTTGTGTATTTTGTACACGGTAAACAGTCCATATGCTGATTACACTATTTTGCCTGATTACACCATTGCCTATTTTTTGTAGTACAAAAAAGGAAAATCTAATATAATAATCCTTGTTTTCTGTACCAGTTTATTTATTTAAAAAACAGGTATAAATTCCACTATCTTTGAAAAATTTCACCTCTCTTGCATTGTACACATATTAAAAATCACATGTTAGTCTAACTGTTAGTTACCACTGTTTGTCGTGTATTTTGTACACGTTGAACAATCCATATGCTGATTACACTATTTTGCCTGATTACACTATTTTGCCTATACTGCTTTTTTAGGACTTTGATTTTTGTCTAATGGTTTGGATTTTTCATACTTGGTTTTATTTTATTTTATTTTATCTCAAACCTATGAGATCTTTAAAATAACTATAAATCGAATGCTGTAAAATAGTCCCACTATTTGTGAGATGATATTATAATGACTAGTTCTTCTTACAAACAACAACAACCGTTGTTTATATTTATAATCATTCCAATACAATCATGCTGAGTAAAACATTCTCTCTCAAAGGATCTAACATAATGGACACTCTTGTTTAAAAACACAGAATTTATGGAATGCGTGACCTGAAAGAAATACAAATATTGAACAATGAAATGTAACCAATTTACTTTTTGTGGAAAAAAATATGAATATGATCAAGGAGTCCAATTTTCATGGATGGCCATAAATTTTAAAAAGTTCCCCCCAAAAAGACCTTTTCAAACCATATAAAAGTGTTCTTACATTTATAAATTAAATACCGTAATATTTAACCCTTTGAAACACAACCTTCCTGGAGTCAATTGGCTGAATTTCAATTTGGTCAGATGTTAGATTACAAGCAACAAGCAAATTACACATGTCAATCAAACAGACCTCACTTTCATTTCTAAAATCATCATAATGGTTTAGGATACTCAATAGTATGCAGATCAATGAATGAATAATCAAATTGTGATCAAGAAGTGGTTTCCTCACATTGGGCTTATTTTGGAGGAGTTAAAACATTGCCATAAAATCCAAATTTTAGTAGATACTTCAATTTTGATTGGCTAAGCACTAAAATCAATCTAATATTATCCAATCAAATTACTCAAATTTGGATATTATCTTAGGTAAAATTTTGTGAAACAGGCCCCAGTTCTAAAATGAAAGCTGTGCTGTAAGACGTACTTACCACAATGATATATTATAACACCAGGTTCCATATGAGATACAGTACAAGTCAATCTCTCACCACAACACGGACAATCTCTATAATAGAAAAAAAATAAATTTATTTTCATTTCTTTCAAACCATGGAGTCAACTCACTATTAGTAGATGTTTTTGTCTCAAGTACAAAAGATATTTAACTTTAAAGAATTATAGAGAGAGAAATGGGGTTAAACATCCACTTGACACAAACTAGGTCATTTTGGGACTAACATATGATTTTCAATTTTTATTTCAATAATTCACTTGCGCGTAAGGGTCTTTAGCAGTGGGAGGAAACCTGAGTGCCCGGAGGAAACCCACGAGGTTGAGAAGGGGCCCATATCTCCATGTCACATACGCTCACACTAGGGCTTGAAACCACAGTCGCAAGCCAGAGGTGACCGGCCAGCTAGAGGTCGAAGTGCGGCACTCTACACCACTAGGCCATCCCAACCCCACTAAAGAATTACACAACACACCTTTGTATATCTGATTGTATACCCCAATGACATTCAGCATCTTCTAGACCAGGTACAATAGTGGTACCAGCAGACGACAATCTGGAAAACTATATTAAAACATATACATATTAATACCAGGAGGAGGCAGTGCCAACACTAACATTAGATTACTTAATTAGAAATAAGAAGTTTAAATCAATATTGAAATAGAAGCATTTTTGTTCCAACAAATGGGTTTTCGGAATGTTCACCCTATTGTTTGAAAAAAATAAAGCATTCCTGTGTAGTTCAAATGATGATTAGAAAAATGTGTTGTTAAACGATTTAGTGAAATACAAGATCCTAGGGTTTCTCTAAAAATCATCTTTTTTGCCTTATCTATTTTTTTCTGTCTTAAAAAAATTAAAAAACATAATGATACAACCTAGACTAATTTTCTACATGAGTATAGAAACAGATATGTACAAAAAACTATACGCCATACAGTGTGCTATGAGGAAAGTTGAGCTTAGTTCTACTCTTATATTGAATTCCAACTGCTAAGGGATCTTTTACATGTCGATTCGAATGACTAGACGTTTGTCCTTATTCGGCCCTCCGTCCTGCACCACTGACATGGAAATCACACCAGCTAATCCTGATGAACTTTCTCATCCAGCTTCGGGACGAACCTACGACCTCCAGACTAGCGAGCCATCATCTTACTCATGCCTTGAATAAAAGTTCTACTTACATGTGTTTGGTATGTGGAAGTATCAGATGATGTAGATGATAGATTACTATATTTCTCTAAAGACACAGCATAATGGAGCTGCAAAAAATTTAAAAAAAAAACGATATTAATTTGTTTTCTCCATAAATGTTACATTGTACATGACATCTGCTACAGCAACCTTGAGTAGCCGAAGTGGCAATAAAAATTGGCTGGCTTTAATTGTTGATTTCATTAGTTTGTTTTTAGCCTCTGAAGATTGTTTTCTGACCGAACTTATGCAAGTTAACTTTTGTTATTGCTTACAATGTGTGTGTAGTCTGTGTCTTGTCTACAGGTTTGTATTTCAGTTTTGTCCTATAACACTTATTATTACATCTACACAATATTTACAGATTTCATGAAATGGTGTTTAACAGAAATGATACAAATTTCTATTTATGCTATCTATGTACCGTAATATTAAATACCTGTGGTGCTATATGGTTAGGTTTCTTGGACCAAAGATATGTATTAATTTTCTCCAACATATTGTGCATCACATGACTGAAACAAACAGATTATAAATTTAGATATTTAGTCAGTTTTTATATTCAATGTTTATGTTCAATGGATTCTATGTAAAGTTAAGTCTAAAGTGACTTCTTCTTAATCTTTTGAAATAACACACAATCGCATAGAATTCAACTCATGACTAATCTTATTGTAACCTATTTTGCTTGAAACAACACTTGGCGCCTTTCTGAAGCATGAAAAGTCAAGAACTTGATCAAAAAAAGAAAATGATCACCATTCAATACTTGAAAAAGCTAGTGAGTAAAGTACTGTGGAAATAAAGTACACTACTAAGGCACACCAGCATGCAATTCTATATATTAATTACATGCAAGAGAGAGAGAGAAAGAGAGAGAGAGAAATGGGGTTTAACCTCCACTGAACACAAACTAGGTCATTTTAGGACTATCATATGGTTTTTAATTTTTTCAATAATTCCCTTGCACATAGGGGTCTTTTAGCAGTGGGAGGAAACCGGACGACCCGCAGAAAACCCATGAGGTTAGACAGGCGACCTAACTCCTTGTCACATACAACCAGGGATTCAAAACCACGCTAGTTGACTCAATGACAGGCCTTACGATACAGTACGCACGTGTTAACCATTCGGTCATGGACCCCTCCTATATGTAATAGGATAAACATATTTCCAGATGTATATTATGTCTACAAACCTTTGTTGTTTTTGAGTAAAAGCCTTCAAAATACACTTTTGGTAGAAATCATTGGATAATACACCATCTTGTAAATCTAGGTCTTGCAACATTGATAATGCCGTTTGAGAACCCAGATTATCCACCAATAGAAAAGCCAGATTTTCCCAAGTAAGCGTCCATTTAAAATCTGGAACAGCTGGTTTAGGTTTTTCTTTTGTCATAGATTTAAACTCATTTAACAAAAATCTCCATTCCTCAAAATCTTGTGGACAGTAACCTATAAAAATAAATTATAGTTCAAAATGTTTTGTTCCCATGGAAGCCATCTTGTTCTCAAGATGACAGTCTGATTAAAATACAGATTAAAATTTGTGTATTGGGTTAAAATTTTGATGTCCGGGTCATATATTATAGGTGAACTTTGACTGAATTACATAAATTCTTTATATTCTCACAAAAGTCTATGTATACCTCCCTAAAATCTCGATTAAAGGGACAATAACACTCTTGTTGGTTTGACGTTGACAGCTCCAGAAAATAAATAATAGCCTTATTCTAAGTACTAAATGTTTAAGTGTCCTACATGTACCTATTGTGTAAATTATCCATTACATCCTATTTTACTTGTCCAGAGGGTTAGAAAATATCTTTAAATTAAAGTTACATTTGAAAGGGTTTGCGTAAGGCTTTTCAAACCATAAGGTTGACTTTTTCCAATTTTTTAAATTCGGTGTGTTAAGATGAAATTTGTATCACCAATTAATTGGAATATTGTAAAATAGTACAATTTCTTGACCAGAATAAAGATTGAGACATATTATTCAGTTACAACAAGCGTGGCGGTATTGTCCCTTTAAACAGAATACTTCATTGGTTCAAAGGGAATGCAATTTATTTAAAAAACATTCCAGATGCTACCGTTGTCAAAATTATATCAAATTAAATTTCAACTGTACAAATGAAAATGATCTGAGTTTTAATCAAATTGTCAAAATATCATACAGAAATACATTCTCAAAATATAATCAAAACAAATAGTTCATGATATTAATGAAGAAAATAATCTCCCTATTTTGTGGAATTTTAGGGGGCGCTTGATTCTGAATCCAGAACATTCGGAATTGACGACATTGCAATTGAGTGACACAGAATTTATTCCTGTTGCGGGTCCACTAGTCCCGATAATGGTTGAGGTGTGAGTACAATATAATCAAATACATTGAATATTTTTAAGCTGTCATGCTTGGTTGGTAGACTTTCTTATTAATTAAGTAGTTGCTTGCTTTGTAGTCCAAATCCCTTTTACTCAATTGTGACTTCTCCTGGGAATAAAAGAATTCAATTCTAGAATATTCTAGGTGTTTTTAGTTGAATAGTTAATAAAAACCAGGCCGGACGGAGTATGGGGACTACGGGGCTTTAGCCCCCCCTTCCCCCAATAATTTGGCCGCAAGTACTCTTTTCTCCAGGTTATTGTGACCCTGGACACTCGCATAATGGAAGCCCCCTCAGGACCTATAATGAAGGCCCCTCAATCAAGAATTGCTTTCGCTGGCCCTCAAAACAATTACTTACCATATGGATGTAAAGATGAAAGTAAATCTTTATCTCCTAACTGACAAATTAATATTAATATATCTTTCCATTCCTTTCTCTTCTCTAATAACTTAATACATCCAAACCAATATCTATAGGTAGACCAATATAAGTACATTAATATACTTTTAAATGTTATGAAATAAGAATTGAATTACAGCTAGATTCTGTCACTCAAGGTTTAAAAGGAATTGGAGAGAGAGCGAAACTAGGTTATTTCGGGACTAACATGGTTTAATTTTATTTTAATAATTCGCTTGCGTGTAGGGGTCTTTAGCAGTGGGAGGCAACCGGAGGACCCGAGGTATTATGATACAGCATACACATGCTAACCATTCGGCCATCCAACCCCCCCTTACCACAAAGGATATTTATATTGATTAATTTACCTACCCATGTTTTTTACATACTGTTAAAGCTTGCACTTCTTCTTCTGTTTTCATCAAATTAAGTACATTTTTTATCATCTTCTGATGTGTCCATTTAATTAAATGGCTTCCTGGACAAGGACTACTCCAAAAAAAGGTAAAGTTAACAAATTTTTATAAACTGTACACTGGTGTAAAACAATAAAATTGTGGATTTAATTAAGTTTAACCATTTAGCACTTGACACTTGTAAATATTGTCTACCCTAGTCCGGTAAAGACAATAATAGAAAAGTGATATATTTTATACTGGAATATTTCAAGACAGCCGAAAACTACTGTTCAAATAAATCAAGCTGTTTGGGTCAGTCTTAGGAACACTAGTTTTAGGCTGTCCAAAGGGTTAATGTGTTGATTTGCTTGCTGAAGTGTGTATCTGTCTACATTTAAAAGCTTTATCTATAGACTTAAATAATAATAATAATAGTTTATTCGTACTCATGGTACACATAGGTTATACATATAATAATTAATCTATATAAAAATAATTATATCACTTTGATTATGAAGTACACAGAAAGTTGATAATTTGATTCAAATTTAGTGCTTCATTTGTATAAGAGTCCCTGAAAGAGATATATTCTAAGAGAGAGAGAGAAATGGGGATTAACGTCCACTCAACACAGACTAGGTCATTTCGGGACTGACATATGATTTAATTTTATTTCAATAATTTACTTGCGTGTAGAGGTATTTAGCAGTAGGAGGAAACTGGAGGACCCAGATAAAACCCAAGAGGTTGGACAGGCGACCCTACTCCTTGCCATGTACAACCGGGGATTCAAGTGGAGGTTATTAGCTAGACTAAGTAGAATAGTAACGAGTTAGAACTAACCTTTCCATACTCTTAATCTCTACTTGATCTATTCTAGTCATCAAACAATTTAAAAATTCTAACTTAACGTGAGAATGATGACAGATTGATTGTAGTGTCTGTAATCTATAAAATAAAACAAAACAACATTATATTATATTATAAACGTAATAATGATTAAACATTCATATAGTTGTTTATATGTAGATAATGGGGACTCACTATTTATAACCACATTGATGACAGTTAAATTACTATTCTAACCAAACTAGCAAACTTTATTTATTAAAATGTTGTTGCGTTTGTTCTTGTTGTGTCTATTTCAGAATAGATTTCCAATTTGGTCTCTTGTTGTCAAAGATGTTACATTTTTCAATGGATGGTTTATTTGAGAGACCTGTTATTTTGTTGGATGGATAGTTAATAATATGATATATATAAAGACTATTATTATTCTGGATGTATATATGATATAATAAAGACTGTATGGAAAGTTCATAATTACCTCATGTATTCTGGTGAATTATTATATCGTAACATGATATATTTAATAAAGTATTGTTGTGTAGATTTCTCGTGATATTTACATAGGTTTAAAATGTCTAATGATGATACATAGTCTGGAACATCCATACCAAATTCACAACACTTATAAGGACTTGTAGCAAAAATACTGAAAATAGAAAAAAAATCCAAAATATAAAAACACAGAGGTTGTTCTAATTCTGTTATAAAAATGATAAAACATGACTGAAGAGTTATTTTCCAAACTTGGTAAATGCAATTGGAACCATGCCATGAAATATAGTTTCTAAATAAAATTTGATGCACAATATACTATACTTTATTAAGTGATGCATACAGAACAAAATATTATTACCTTGAAAAGTGACCTAGGAAGGCATCTTTATTTTTGAGTATTCCTGATCTTAAATGATCTAAGGCACTATTGACATCTTGTTTACTGAGATAAAATCTTATTGGATCTCCTTTACCTAACTCTGAAAAATATTTTTGATATACATTTGTGATGTATATAAAAAAAACAGACATCAACAGATTTGCTTATAAGTAGGAAAATATATATAATCAAACACCCTTAAATTCTGAAGGAAATAAATACTGGTACCATAAAACAATATATTATTCGGTATATGATTTCAACTAAAAGCTGCCGATCATTTTATGAAAGGATTTTGAATCCCTTTTCACTAAAATATATACATCTTCTTCATAGAAATAATTACATCACTAATAATGTCCCTGCACAAGGTTTTTGACATCAATAATTTGATCACTCTATCACGTTTTAATCTTTATTTACCTTATTGATGTTAGAAAATGGAATATACATTGTTATTAATCTGACTGCATTTGAAACATTAATGTTTAGTTTGACAGTGTTACGCACCAAAGTAAAATATGAAAAAGAAATTGGAGTCATCAATTATTGAAATATAAGTATTACCTTGACAACAATGGATTAATGCCAGCCACGTTTTATATAAACTACCATCTTGATTCATCAAAAACTTTCGGATATCTTTGGTTGATAAAAAACAAAAATAACATTCAACAAACTGGGCCAATTCTTTGTCTAATTGGTCTTGATCATTAACACCAAGACCTGATGCAGTGTCATTCTTGGATTGTCCATCTAAAGACTGGTAATCCTGTGTACTGCTCATAGCATTTGACTCCTTTTGTTCACATATTGTACTATTGTCACTGATATCACAATGTCTACATGCAGAATTTTCTACATTAGCAATGACATGATTACTATCTACATTACTATCACAATTGTTCTTTGGAAGTTTATTATTTTCTACACTGTTGTTATCACAACTTCTTACAGGATTTTCATTAAATAGTTTGTCATCATCGCTACAAATACTGTTGGTGTGTTTCATATTATCTAAATCACGAATATTCTCATTACCATTGTCACTATCACAGTTATTTATATCACTATGACAATCTGATTTCTGTTCATTATCTACACTACTGATATCAATCTCATTATCTACACTACAGATATCAACATTTTTATCTACATTATCACAATCTTTCCAATTATCACAATATTTCCAATTATCACAATCTTTGGAATTAGGGTGAATATATTTGGATATGTTACCATGGATACAACTTTGGAAACACAACAATGTTAGTTCAGAAACCTGAGTGAAAAGTTCGGAATCTAAATTAAAAGGGTCTGATATGTAATATTGGCTTCGCAATTTTGGATTCCCTGAGCAGTCATTATCATCAAAGCTGCTTATACGTAACTGATTATCTATTTTTCTATCTTTGAAATTACTTGATGAGTTTTCTATTGCTTGATGTCTAGATTTATCTACCTCTTTATCGGTTTTATTCAACCACATTTCTAATTTTTCTAAAGTTCCAGAATTATCTTCATTCTCTTCTAATTCTACATCTGACTCAGCATTGTCTACAAATATGTTAGAATTATCTTCATTTGTAACTGAGTTATCATCAAGCGATTCCGAAAACCCTGCATGAATTTCAATCTCCTCACTGTTTTCCTCATTTGTCTCCAAATCCGATCCATTTCCTTCGTCTTCACTGCTTGTCTGATGTTCATTAGAATCCATATTTTCAGGAACTCTCACAGTTTTCTCAATTTCTTCAATGTTTTCTGTTTGCTCTGAGGTTCCATTTTCTTTTTTTGCTTTCGAATCTAATTCATTGTGTAATCTTTGTAGGGTGGAATTCAATGTTGTTACCCAGTCCTCTAATGTTTTCTTTAATTCTCTTGGATTCAGCATGACTTCCACATCGTTGAGTTTGGCTTTAGCACTGGTTGTCATGGTTTCCAGTTCTGATATATCAGTTGTAGGTTGTCTTTTCACATCTGCTAGTTTTGCTGCCTCTGCTGTTATTTTCTTGGCTTCCACTATTTTCTCTACGGAACTGCTGATATCCTGAAGATAAAGTTTATCAAGATATTTGTTTTTATCAAAATACGCTAGATTCTAAATCAAAATATCAACAACAAAAACAATGTCTACATTCAAGATGGAAGTCAAAAATATGCAATCTATTAGCAAGAGGCAAAAAAGAACTTTTAAACTCATTTAACCATTTCCCCCAATTGCGATAAAAGTATAATTTTAGCGATAAAATATTCGATCTGGCGAAATATTTGGCAATAACCCTTTCCTGCATAGTCAAACATATCATACTTCATAACCCCAGAATATTACAATAATTGACAGAGCTTAATTTTATCTGGTAAATATTGTCTGGTTAAATTTTAGTAAGTTTACATGACACCATTCATTTTCTACAAGAGTCACTTTAATTCCATAAACTGATCTGAGGTTATTTTGTACAATAACTTCCTATATTTTTTCTCCATCCAGGCTACGGCCTACTCTTATTTCAAATTCTCACTGTCAAAGGTTATTATACACGGAACCGCGCTTTTTTGGACCATCTGAACAATTAGGCACTGCCCTCGAAAAGCCCTTCACCTACACAACTGACATGGGAAACCATGCAGAAAATCCAGAGGAATTTGCTCTGCCAACACCAGGATTGAACTCGGGATCACCAGGTTAGGTAGCCAGCATCTTACAAACTGAGTCACCATGGCTTGGAATATTAAATGACAGGGCAGCATATTCTTCTATCTTATGTACTAAGGTCAGAGAATTACTAAAAGCATACAAATATCCTAGCATCCATGTGCACATAAACAACTATAGAAATATACAATGAATATTTACCTCAGTTTCCATGACAACATCATGTAGATTTTGATCGAAGACGTTTGGTGATTTAGACAAGGAGCTTTTATCTTTCATAATCTTAATTAATGTTTTTCCTTTCTTTATTTTCATTGCTAAACTGAAAATCAAACAAATAAATAACTATAAATAAAAGTTTCTTTCAGTAAACTGAAAATCAAACAAATAAATAACTATAAATAAAAGTTTCTTTCAGTATATTTAGCACAAGAAAACTGTCGGAATCCCCTATCTCAAATAGTGAAATGGGGTTTAAAAGTCGTATATTTCTGCACCAACATTTTTCCATCTATTTTTTTTATCGAATTCCAGCGGTAAAGGGATCTTTTATGTAATGCCAATGAGTACCTTTGACCTACGATTTTTTTCCTATCTGAATGACTAGATACCATTTGTTGTCAGGCCCACATTCTGTGCATCTGTCCTTAGGAAATTTTTCTGCCAGCATTGGATAAAACCCGGGACTTCCTGGTTAGTGAGCCAGCACCCTACCCATCATGCCACATGGCTACCCGATCCCCAATAAATAACTTATGA
Organism: Patella pellucida; assembly: GCA_917208275.1. Classification (NCBI taxonomy): domain Eukaryota; kingdom Metazoa; phylum Mollusca; class Gastropoda; family Patellidae; genus Patella; species Patella pellucida. The sequence goes on along the minus strand of OU795041.1, from coordinate 48,855,779 downwards.
AATGTGTCATATATTATCAATAGAATTGATTACACTGCCACTGTATGGGCAAAATTCCTTCCGAGTACAGCTGATGTATAAAAGAAGGATGTTATATATGCCATTTCATGAAAAAATCAGTGCGGACAAGCAAACTGTCAAATAATTATATGTAGGCCTACAATCTGATTAAAACACAGATCCAATTTCGTTTCGTTTTTTAAAGTTCAAAAGTTTGTTTTACTTGTCTTTACTACACTCTAGGATCTGGAAGGTTTGTTATTTAACTCGTGTTCAGCTTTAAATGAATGGTCAGCCAATCAAATTGTCTGTCGAATAGGGGGTTTGGCCTCTCTTGCATGGAACTGTGGGTAGACATGAACTCCGACATATCAAAACAAAGCAAAAGTAGATAAAAAAAAAACATAGCCACTTGCAATAACGATTCTGATTGGTTAATCGAATGACTGACCTTATAAGGTCAAATGTTGTTTTCTAGGTCATAGAATGTGACCTCCCACTATAAGTTGTTAGATCTCCATGTAGCGAGGCCATCGAAAGAATAAAAAACGAAACGAAATATAGATCTGTATATTAATTAGATTGTTATATGTATATACATATTCCACAATACATACCTATCTTTAACAGCTGATAAAGAAACTCTAGGAGATTGTGACAAACCACCAACAGGGCTATTACTAGATCGCTTTAATAGACTTTCATTTGGCGAGGTTTCTCTACCAACTGTCTGAATCAATTCGTCGGAATGAGAAGTTAATCCACTAAGAGATAATCTTTTAATCAAGGGCGGAACAATTTCAACTTCTTTTGGAGCAGATGACAATTCTTCAGTACTTTTGACAGATATGTTGTCAGCTTCCAAAGTTTTCTCTTTGTTTGTAATATCTTCTACACTGCCAAGAGATACAGTGTCTCTCTCTTTTATTTTTAGTTTGCCTTGACTTCTGCTATCGTCAGCAATTACAGGTATGCTCATCGATCTATTGGTTTTGAATTCTGCAGTTAACAAAAGGTGGACATTAAAACTGTAGACAAAACTATGGAAGGCCATACAAACAATTTGATGGCAGAGAGAGTTATTTTTAGTTAGTGGGTTTGTATTTTGCCAATGACTTATTATAAAAATCACATTTAAAGTGAAAACCTATTGCATATCATCGTGTTGTTTATTGAAATGTATGATTGATTAAAAACCCCATACATGGTAATAATCTGGTATTGAATCATGGCTGGATATGAGTCTTAAGATGTCAGTCTGTCAACAAAAAAGATTATATACGGAATGTAACTTTATGGTTTTATCCAAATATTCTAACAATTATCTCAACTTTACCTTTCTTTCTTAATCTGGATTTAGAACTTTCATTTATACTTTTATAACTTCCTGAATAAAAAAAGAATTTGAATATTAGATGAGAATATGAAATGAATGAAACATTAATTATCGCATGAAACACTTGCCGCATTAAATTGAACTGGATTTTTCTTAATTATAAATGATGTATGTCTTGTTTTAGTTAAAAAGATACAAATGGTCTAATATTGGTTTGTTTTTGTGTTTTTTTTAATTACATATATTATAGGGGCACCCTAATCTCTTCAGTGCAAAAGGTTTTAAAGGCCCTAATCTGACCTTGGAGTTGATACATACACTACACTCTTTTATCTATTCTAAATAAAAATATAAATAAATTATGTACCTGTATTTTGTGGTTGTGTTAAATCTATTTCCATGACTTTTCGTCGTCTGATATTTTTTCTCATAGGTTGATCAACTTCTTGTAAAACTGGCTGTGGATCGGTGGCTAAAATATAGAATTGTACACAAGGATCGGATTAGAGGTCAATTTAGGTATTGGTATAATGTTGTAGATGTCTACACCTGGGAGTCCTGCAACTCATGGATCCTTGATTGTATATGACTAACAGTGTCACAGGGGTTCCTGATGAGTACAAGTAAATAATTGAAATAAAGATATGGAAGAGGCTGCTTTGGTAAATAGGCTCCTGTATTTATGAATAACTATTACGTTGTAAATACTTTCGAACCATTGATGGATGACCTAACCCTAACTCATTGAAACTACTCCTTGTCCCATAGTGTACGTCTAGATAGATATAACCTATTCCTTCAGATAGCCTATCTTGTTGGGTTTTTTTTAAAGATTTTGAGATTTCAAAGAATAAAAGTAAAACTATTTACAACCACAGTAACCTATTTTATGTCATTTGACAGGAGAACTGGGAATCTTGTAACAGTTAATTAAAACAAAATTACTTACCTTTTTTAGCAACAGACGGATATTTAGATATTCCGATGTCTGTCTGTTGTAAAGTTAGATGTTCATTAGTAGCTCCGCGACCTCCTGGACCTTCTTTCAATTCTTCATCTTTACTTCTTGTCAACACAGATTCTGCCTTCTCTACAGTACTGTTCATATCATCTGTGGTTTGTTTTTGTTCCGATGGTAAGATATCAGCTGAAATGTTTTCAACCACATTATTCTCATTTATGGTTTCAGTAACTTTTCTGTTGTCCACTGAAGTCTCAGTTGTTTTGTGGAAATCTTCCTGTCTATGTTCAATGCTTGTTTCCAAGTCATTATTGTGTACAAATGATTCAGTATTTAGAGTAATATCTTCACTAGCTTCCTCAGGTTTATATTTAAGTTCTGTATCTAAATCATGTTTTTCAACATCTAATGCAGTTTGAATATTTTGATTAGTATCACCAATGTTTTCAAGTACCAGTTTATTTAAATCATGTTCCATAATTTGTTGCTTCTTATCATCTTTATCTGGTGCAACAGCAGAAGTTTTACTACTTTCACCATGAAGATTTGTGTTTCTATCAGAGCTGACATTCTGGACAACTTTAATTTGATCTGAAGACTTGCTAACACTACTTACACTTGAAGTATTTGATGCCTTCTGTATACTAGTATATCCTTTCTGTGAAATAGAATTATCAGGAATTTGATTATTCAACAATTTATTTTCCATTTGAGTATTAGCAACAACGTTTCTATCTTGATGTTCTTTGACAATTTGTCCAGATGATATCATCAATGCGTCAGTTACTATTTCAGATTTGCTAGATTTGTCCAATATAGTGATGTCCATTGATGTCACAGCTGCGTCCAATGATGAGACACTGCTTGTTTCACTAATTGACTGATTAGCATCACTTGTTTCACTTAAATTGTCTAGATGTGAAATAGATGGAGAATTGATCATTAGTTCCTGCAAATCTGACAAACTAGCAACCAATGTTGTATCATCAAACTTTTTAACACTTTCCATTATATTTTGTAATGTTTTCATGGGTATGTTTTTCGATATATATTCAAGATTATTTTGCTTAAAGTTTATTAGAACCAATCCGGCCAAAAGTGAGCGTCGTCTGCTAACTAACTGAGAGATACAAGTTTCTAACTTTAACAAACGAAGATGGGTAATGTTTTGATTTTGATGAAATATGTAGATTTCGTTACCATACACAGAAACATCATCTATATCTGTAACATAAGAAAGAAGAAAATACAAAATAATGAGAATATTTCAACTAAAAATCAGACCTCTATAAAACCAGAACATCATAATACACAACATAGAAATATAGACGATAGACAAGACATCAACAAAACTGTAACATCGATAATATTAATTTAACTTTATATTAATTTAACTTTACCGTCAATATCCTAACATTACTTTAACATTGATAGTATTAATTTAACTTTACCATCAATATCCTAACATTACTTTAACATTGATAGTATTGATTTAACTTTATATTAATTTACCTTTACCTTCAATATCCTAACATTACTTTAACATTGATAGTATTGATTTAACTTTATATTAATTTACCTTTACCTTCAATATCCTAACATTACTTTAACATTGATAGTATTAATTTAACTTTATATTAATTTAATTCTACCTTCAATATCCTAGTATTAATTTAACTTTACCATCAATATCGTAACATAACTCTAACATTGATAGTATTAATTTACCTTTACCTTTAATATCCTAACATTACTTTAACATTGATAGTATTAATTTAACTTTATATTAATTTAATTCTACCTTCAATATCCTAGTATTAATTTAACTTTACCATCAATATCTTAACATAACTCTAACATTGATAGTATTAATTTAACTTTACCATCAATATCTTAACATAACTCTAACATTGATAGTATTAATCTAACTTTACCATCAATATCCTAACATAACTCTGACATTGATAGTATTAATTTAACTTTACCATCAATATCTATATAATTAGCATCATAACTCTATCATTGATAGTATTAATTTAACTTTACAACTAATATCTTAACATTGAAAACTGTTTTTCTTTGGTCACATCTTAACATGAACCCTAATTTCCTTCCAAGATCCATACTCATCACAAGACTTTTGGAATATAATTTAGAATGTACAATTTCCTTCCAAGATCCATACTCATCACAAGACTTTTGGAATATAATTTAGAATGTACAAAAAAACAGAAAGGATTTATCCCAGACCTTTGTAGGATTATCAATAAATTCAGTCTATATCAATATATGTCTATGTTTCTCCAAAATCATGTTTTTCTTGGATACTGTGCTTGGAAACGGATTGTAAAACAGACCGTTAAAGCAAAAGAGATAAAGGATTGGAAGTTACGGATGACGTTACACAATGACTTTCGTCTGTTTTCTCAAGTACACAAAGAGTTGTCCCCACACCCTGTATTTTCCGTGTGGATGCGTGATCCCTCATCAAAAGTTGCCTGCAAAATATTTGTGAAAGAGTGTACCTCAATCCGGCAAAATAATGATGACATTTTAACTATAGAATTATGTGAAAAGTGTGATCGATTCTTCCGCTCTAGACCAGAACACTTAATCTTAGAATGCGATTTATTCAATGATATGAGAGATAGTCTAATAATAAGGTTTGGTGCTGATCCTGGTAACCTCCTTAGGGATCTGTTAAGTTTAACAGTGGATCAATCACGTGCTACCACTATCAGTAGTACAACTAGACTTGTCTATCAGAAAGCTGCTATAATGTTTGTATATTTTTCTTTACGTCACTGTGACGTTTAAGTCCTTACATTAATTTCGTTTGCTATTGTATATGTATATTTCTGTATTCTATTATCTGCATTGTATGTATCTTATATGCTGTATTGTTTGTACTCTTCATAATTGGAGGAAAAAAAGAATATAATAAATACCCAGGCACCATGATATAACTTTAACTTTAAAATTAATATAAGTGCACCAAAAGTAATCTTTGATAGAAGCGCACCATAAGTAATCTTTAATAACCGAGCACCATATATAACTTTAACATTGATAGTATTACTTTACCTTTAATATCTGAGCACCATAATATAACTTTAACATTGATAGTATCAAATATATATAAACCTGTAGAACACCATGTTAAAATATAATGACTGAAATAAAAATAACACAATTTTATCATTGTTTTTTAACGTTGTACAAAACCAGACACTTGGCATCTGGATTCATTAAAAAATACCCAGTTTAAAGCCATTTGTATTTGAATATTTTAAATTTGAAGAGTACAAAATCATTTCAGGCTTTTGTTAGCTGGTTTGGGAGATGATCCATCCAAAGTTACAGAAAGCTGGTTAAAGTAATAGGGTGAATGGTATCTTAAATGAAGGTATGTGTAGACCTACAGTTGGACCAAGTATATTTGTTTATTGATCCAAACTACATGATTCTTAAGATCGAAAGGTTTGCATACTTGTTAAATTAAAGCTTCAACATATATTTCTTAATTAATTATTACCAAAGTGAAATTGAGGTACTTTTGGCCAGGCACAGGTTTCAAAATGTCACCATGATGCATAAAAAGCGTAGTAGTCTCCATGATGACATATGGTTTGTTTGTATAATGGAAAGACTACATCCAAAATATCATAATTATTTCTATACATATATCTAAAAACTGACTTACCTAAATCTGTACATCTTTTTTAAATTAACTGACTGATGAATGGCTGTGTCTGCTGAAACTTCTACTTTACTAAAATTACAAAAAATCATAATTTTAATATCGATCATAACGAATATTTTAAGATTAGGAAAACCAAATGTAAGAAACTAATTTGAACAAACAATTCCCAAAAGTACTATTATACTATACTAGGAGACTTGAATCACCAAAGCCCATTAACTGCTGTGGAATCCTATGGGTAGAATTCTCTTTTGCATCCAAAAAGCAAAAAAAATCATAATCAGAAATGATTATTCTAGTGATTCATGAATGTACTCATAAAAGCTATCTAGTATGAAAGGGGTTAATTCGCTATTTTTTGGCACATAGAAATATACACAAATGGGTCACAACACATATAAATGAAAAGAGGTTTAACGTCCTACTGTTATGCATCTAACCTGGGCTAATAGAAGACAGGCATACACCATACAGTATGCTATGAGTGAAATTTTGCCCAAGCAGCGACGCTACAGCCTACTCTTATATCGAATTCCAACAGCCAAGGGATCTTTTACGTGCACGTCAATGTGTACACAGGACCTCAGTTTTTTGTACCTTGTCAGGTCCTCCGTGGCAAAAAGTTGGAAATTCGAGATAAAATTTCTCGGCCAATGCAGGGATCGAACACTCAACCTTGAGGCTAGCGAGCCAGCGTCTTTACCATTTAGCCACGTGATCCCCCCCACACAACACATATAATAATTTAATATGAATGTATATAGACGGATTTAAAAACAATCGTCTCTGTTTTAATAATGAGTCTTTGCCGTCTGGTTATTCCATTCTACACAGGTAATATTATATTCTCCTATTAGGTATGTTTAGTCTCGTCCACTGAGTTGCTTTATCACAAATGGCGCTCAAAAGCATTCAGGCACATGATTCATGTGGCAATTTTTAAAATTTTCAGTTTCTCTTAAATATCAGAAGCCCATGGATATCAGAAGCCCATCTGTTCACGGTAAGATAACAACATCAATGTTAATTTAATGTTGATGACATTGATTTGCCTCATTAAATGTATTATAATTTTTACCTATAGTTTACAAGAGGTGTTGATGGAACAGCTAATAGTTGTTTAAACTGATGAGTATTTAAAACATGACCTTCTATATCAACCTATATAATAAATATAGTCATAACTGAATTAATGGTATAAAGAAGTAATCATTTCCTCTCTGGTTTACAGAGAGAGAGAGAAATGGGGTTTAACGTCCACTCGACACAAACTAGGTTATTTCAGGACTAGATCTGGTTTACAAGTTTCAAAATGCAAGAGAATAGGGTAGGGACAGACTTTTATAAATAAACTGCTTTGGAAGTTTGATTATCAAGTCATACAGCCCGGAAAACCTAATGACTTTTAAAATATAAACTACGTTGGAAGTTTTAATTACAAAGTAATTGGAGCTTAAAGAGGGGAAATTGATAACTATCATGAAATAAACTGCGTTTAAAGTTTTGATTACAAAGTAATTGCGACATAGATAATGAATTCTTATGACTTTCATAGAATAAACTGTGTTGAACATAACTTTAAACCTTGATTATCAAGTCAGAGAGGTGTGGATAGGTGAATCTAATGACTTTCATAAACTGTGGGGAAAGTTTTGATTATCATATCATTGGGCATCCTCGGTTACCCAGTGTACTCATTCCGTTCTACTCCACTATACCCTGGGTTAATCTATGGGGGAGACACGTTTTCAAGTTATCCACCCTTGATGCTTGTGCTATTTTATCGACCAATCCCATAAACTGTTATTTGAAAAGGGAAATTGCCAAAGGGAAATTACTCTCTTCTGACAGAGTTAGGAGTTGGCCTATTCTAAAAGCGTAATTATATGTTATATTATTGAAGACCAAATGTTCATTTAATCATATAGAGTCATAAATTTTATTGAAATTTGTGTATTCGTTCCACAAATTTTATGTACACGTGATATCGTAGATAGGTAATTGTGAATTAAATTACCGAGTATACGTTGATTAATAATAAACATAACAAAACGACATATTATTATTACTATTTCAAACAAAGAACGAATGGTAATAATGATAACAAAAGTGAAACATATAGATGTTATACATATTTGAAATTAACAACACATACTACAGATGTTGATAATACAATTAAATAGAAATAAATTATTAATATATACATTACTTACATAAATCAATCAGTAAATGGACATGGATATGGTTATCTACCCTTATAAAAACGAAGGCGAAACATTCTAGCAATTTGAAATCGTGGAAGCCCTATAGATTAACCCATGGTATAGTGGAGCAGAACGGAATGAGTGCACTGGGTAACCGAGGATGATCATTGGGCTGTTAATAGGGGAATCTACTGGATTTCATTGCCAACCTTGTATACTAGGGAAGCTTTAAGAATATTGATATAAAAATTAAAGTCATTACCTCCCACATTCTAGAACCTGGCCTAGAACAATATAAAACAGGAATTCTAGAAAATGGTTCCACAAAAAAACACGCACCAAACTCTCCTTCTCTGAAAATACACCAAATAAAAAGATGGATTGGATACATATCCATTCATAGCTGACCTGATATCAAGTATTTAGTAACAGATATTTTTTTCTATGCAGTTTGAATATATTTTCTATGTAGTTTGCATATATTTTCCAGTCAATTATGATATGATACATTTTCCAGTCAATTATGATACATTTTCCAGTCAATTATGATACATTTTCCAGTCAATTATGATACATTTTCCAGTCAATTATGATACATTTTAGGACCTCATTTTACATGTTTAATACAACTTTACCTTAATTTCTTTCCTATCTGTGAATACTGGTGTCTGTAAAATGAAAAAAAAAGAGTTTATGTTCATGTTTTTCCGAGCGATAAAGATAGTTTAAGATGATTGGTGCCAGAGTAATATTTTTGTGAATATTATTGTTGTTTTTTTATTATGCATGTGAAATTCTAAGAGCATGTTCAAAATGTTTTTGAATACAGATTTTGAATACAGTCATACATGTAGTATCTGGGTTTTTTTTTTTTATCCAGAAGCAGTTCAATTTAATGATGTATATATCCCATTTACAAATATCCTGTGTATTTTCAACTTAAATTTTCAAAAATACGTTATTAGTAATATTACCCACTGTATAAGTTATAAGTTCATTCTTTTTATTAATAAAGGGAATTTTCTTTCAAAATAAAATGAAGATTGACACATATATCTCACTCTCCACATTAATTGTTTTAGAACAAGAAATTTTGAAAAAAAATTCAAAAGAAAACCATTCATCGTGCAGCAGTAATTTAGTGCCACAACAACTTTAAAACTATCTTATTAGTGTTACCCAATACCCAGTGCCATATATCTTTATTAGTATTATCCAGTGCCATATAACTTTATTAGTATTACCCAGTACCATATATCTTTAGTAGTATTACCCAGTGCCATATATAACTTTATTAGTTTTACCCAGTGCCATATATCTGTATTAGTATTACCCAGTGCCATATCTTTATTTGTATTACCTTATACCCAGTGCCATATATCTTACATATTAGGATTACCCAGTACCATAATTAATCATTTTTATCATTTTCTTGAAAACATTAATAGAACCTTAAACAAATTGTCACTTAAATTAAAATAGTAATTGTGTTCCATTTCATGCTATTATGCTTATTATTTAATACTTTACAAGTGGATTAGGTAGTAAAAAAAAATTATTCACAAATTAGCACCATAACCAATTTATTAACCATAAATAAATGTATTCTTGAAATTGATAACTGACATTCCTATTGTGTATAACTGTGTAAAACGTACCTATTTGTATGAAAACCTACCTATTTGTAGCAAATCTAGGAATATTTTGTGCAGTCCAACTACTGGAAGTTATATTATGTAAAATGTATGATGAAGAACTAATGTAGCACAAGAGACACATAAACAATGTGATTTTATGTATCTTCAACATAATATTAACTCTAAAATACACCATATTATTGAAAAAAAGGTTTAAAAACAAGGTTGAAACGACAAGTGCAGTAACTGATTTGGGATTCTGGCTATTCGAGCAAATTTAGGTCACATTGTCTGACCTGATGTTAGAGCGATTACAGGCAGTCTGATGGACATCAAGGGTAACAGCAATAAACAATCAAATTAAAATAATTTCAATTTAATTCATGCCAACGATTTTAGTCGAAAAAATTAAGTACGCTTTTAGAAATTTTTAGAAGTATTTATTTCTCTTCTGTTGTCATATTGAATGATATTCAATACCTTTGTGTGTATGAAAGATGACAAACTAATCAGAGCTGAATCACTAATTATTCAATACGGCGGTGCCCATGAAAGATAATTTTACAGGGTGATTTTGTTAGCAAAGACAAATTTAGGAGTATCTAACCTTGTTTTGAAAGATAAACAGATTGAAACTCTAAAGACAGTTTACTATGGTAAAGAATGTATTGCAATATTACTCAAAGGCACATATAATGTATCACTTTTACGAGAGGGGCAAAAGTCGACATTTTGCCAAGTTGACATATGTGTTTACATAAAAACCACGTGCTTCTGGTTATTTTTACTTTGTGGTGTATACAAAGCAGTAGGCCAGTCGATAAGTCTTTCCCAAAAATGATCATATGGGCGTTTTAAATGGACGGCATTTAGGGCAGTGATGTATTCTCGAAGTATGTGGGTAATATGAATGAATATATAATTACCTGATAGTGCTAAACAAATAACATCTTGTCATTGTTGAAACCAATAATTTATCATCCATAAAGTCAACTTGAACAACAGCTGAATCTAATCTAGCTATAACCTCTGATGGTAGATTAAACAACACACTAGCCTGTAATATATCACATGCTCAATTAGTATTATTAACGGCTTGTTAACTTTACAAATTAGTATTATATTTTGTGTTATGTTCAAAGAGAACAGAAAGTTACAACTTATCAATGCAATACAACCTAAATTACTAAAACAAATATTAATGGGGCTTGTCAAGTGTAAAATTGTTTTATTTGCTGAAAACAATTGAAATGAAATGGAGTTTAATGTCCTACTCCGAACTGAGCTAATGAAGACGGGCATGAGTGAAATTTTGCCCGAACAACAGCACTACGACTTATATTGAATTCCAAATCATTTGTTCATGAGATCTCATTTTTCAGGGAGCCATGTAAAATGCTGGCTCCCTAACCAGGACATCTCTTGTTTGCTCACTGTTTTGGCTGGGAAAGTTCCTCTATATTTTCAATGTGGTTTCCACTTGTCAGTGGTGTAGGATGTCCGGCCTGACTAGGACAGTATCTATTCATTCGGACGATATGAAAAACAAGGTACCATGCATGTCAAAGAACCCTTGAGTGTTGGAATTCAAAATATGAGTATTAGCCCATTCTGTGCAGAAAAGTATGTCGTTAAACTTCTTTTTATTTAATTTCTTTTTTTAACGAATCCAAAGGACTAGACACACATTCATTGAGTCACCCCTAAAAAAAAAGAAAGAGATAAATGGGGTTTAACGTCCACTTGACACAAACTAGGTCATTTCGGGACTAACATATGTTTAATTTGATTTTAATAATTTGCTTGCGCGTAGGGGTCTTTAGCAGTGGGAGGAAACCGGAGGACCTGGAGAAAACCCACGAGGTTAGACAGGTGACCCTACTCCTTGTCACGTACAAACAAGGATTTGAAACCACGCTAGTTGACGTTATGATACAGGACACGCATGCTTATTATTCGGCCATCCAACCCCCCACACCCTTAGAAAGTAGGAACTTGATTTAGATTAAAAATATTATCCTGGGCACAATCTTAGATCAATCCTAGGACAGTCAGGTTGTAAGTCCAATGCAACCCAGTGAGGAGGTGGAAATCTAAGATGGGAGAGAATTATTTTTTCAACTGAACGATACACATTATGTGGTATTTCATACAGAATCTATGGACACCACGTGTTGAGGGAATTCTATATTTTCTTTAAAATTAATAGATGTATACCTTTGTAATGGGTACATGAGCTACTGTAACCTTGCCAATATTATCACCAACATACAATCTATTACCACTTGTATTCCATTGTATATCAGTTATAATATACCCAACATGATCAGCAGTCAGACGGATTCTTTCTGGTTTCTGACGTTTATCTATATTCATCTCCATGGCAACCACTTGACCAGAACTAGAACAATTTAATGAGGAAGATTGGATAAAATGTACATTATCTAAACCTACATACTATTCTGAAATTAAATTAATGTAAAATTATCAAATGCACTTTTCTTTTAACAACATGCATTATTCAATTAAGTAAATAAACTTTTTTAAATTGAAGAATGATTTGATTCTTTGATGGTCATGGTATGGGGAGAAGTCGCTGATTATTTGCTTATGTATACCCATTTTGGCTGTAACTGTCTTAGAGTACAGTAGTGTAATCCAACTACCAAGAAAGATACCTGCTTGGGTTAGTCCTGATTCTACAATGACTTTTCAATTAAGTAGTGGTAAACCCCGAAATTGATAAATATTTCCTAAAAATATTAAAACAGTGTGGATATTGCTTTTTTTGGCTCCTTGTTGTGAAACAAAATTGTACGGTGGTCGCCCATCCAACAATATCTAGAAACTCAGCTCATCTATAAGTATGTGTTATAGTTTATAGTTCAGTTCATCTACTTTTTACAGTAGAAAGTTATGGTAATAAAAATCAGATGACTTACAATAGGCCTAAATGTATACGTCCTACTGCTCTGCTCCTAACCTCGGCTAATGAAGACGGGCATATGCCATACAGTGTGCTATGAGGAACATTTTTCCATGGGCAGCGGCGCTACAGCCTACTCTTATATCGAATTCCAACTGCCAAGGGATCTTTTACATGCATGCCAATGTGTACACGTGGCCTTGGTTTTTCATCCTGTCCGAATGACTAGACAGCTGTTCTTGTCAGGCCCTCCGTCCTGCATCACTGACAAGGGGAAACCAAACTGGATTAACTTTTTCAACCATTGCAGGGATCGAACACACAAAATGCAGGCTAGCAAGCCAGCCTCTTACCCAGTTAGCCACGTGACCCCCAGATTTAATTAAGTTATAAGTATATAAAAATTATAATGCTGCTCTGTATGTATTGACTTCCAATGTATAACTTCCCAGAATTCACACACATCCCATAAAACAGCAAGCCTATCATTTTTATATTTTTTTTACTATTACTAACCTGGTTGTAAAAGCAACATGATTATCACTAGTTGGACTTAATGAAACTTGTAAAATTGATGTAGATTCCTGCAAAATCAAAATCAAAAATAAAACATATTTAACTTCTAAAAAACCCATAAACCATAAAAGATACATAAACTATGAAAAATGCATAAACCATAAAAAAATCACCAACTATAACAGATACATAAACCATAAAAGATAACCCTGGTATGTCTCCAAATTTTTTACCAGATATTTTAACACTCAAGCCAGAGCAATATCTGGAAGGTCAAGGATAAAACCCACGATTAGTTAAAATAAATAATCACAAACGTTTCTTACCAAGTCACCAAATATAACTTGAAGATATTTAAGAGTATCTCGGCTAAATATATAAACACCACCTGTATTGCTACCTAGAGCTATATGTTTTCTTGATACAGATAAACATGTGTACTGAAAATATAGAGAAAAAACACAATTAGTTTAATTAGTGGAGAGAACTTATATGGGCCTCTGCCTGTTGTTCAATCCAATTCAGCTTATTGAATAAAATATTGTTCAAACTAATTAGTTTAATTATGTAACACCAGTATAGTTACTTTAAAATGTTTATTTCATTGTTTATACTTTTTCTGGGATCCACTGTGGCTCAGTAAGTAGGATGCTTGTTCACTAACCATGAGGTCTCAGGTTTGCTATTGGTGTTGTCTGAGAAATGTCCACTTGATTTTATGGCATGGTTTCCTCTTATCTAATTGTTCAATTGGACAAATAAACTGAGGTCCTGTCTACACTTAACAGAATATGTTAAAGTTGGGATTCAAAATAAGAGACGGTTGGGCAAAACTCCCCTCATAGTACACTGCATGGTGTACGCCAATCAGTGCAGAAAAATAGGATGTTAAACCCCATTTCATATATTTTTAAGGAAGCTATTTCTTTATAAGTATACTAGTAATGATTGTGTTGTTTTATTTCATCAAATAAAGGAGCTAAATGTCTTTAATTTCGTTAAATCAATTTCATGTCTTATCCTTTGGTTTCCTGCTACCCTATGTGCAAGCAAATATTAAAATATGCTAGTCCCAAAATAACCTACTTTGTCTTTAAGTGGATGTTAAACCAAATTTTGCTCTTTCTCTGATTGACAAACACAGCGCATGCAGTCACGTCACATAATATAACCAGTTAAAAGAATCATTATTGTCATTTATTATAAGGAGTCCTAAGTGTTGGGGTACAAGAGTGCAAACTGAAAAAGTTGACAATTGTTTTCAGTTGCACTGGGTTTGGATGTTTTGATACCTATCAAATAACAGGTGTCCCATGCCATGTAATTACCTCACAATATTCATATCTTCAAAGCTCACCTTTAATCTAGCTGATCTGTTTAATGGTACATTCAGGTCTTCAAGAGATGATATCTCTGCTAATACATGTACTGGTGCAGCCATCATTATTCTAAATAGTGTTGTAGTATTATTTTTTCAAAATTAACATTTTCGGATCATCTAGTCCAGTGAACTACATGTATTACACTGTAAAACATAAAATGATAGGTTAAAAATCTATATAGGCCAAAAACAATACACCCACAGAAGTTAAGTATCTTGGATGAGCATTTAAAGCCCCAATACCACGCTTGTTGTAACTGAATAATATGTCCCAATCATTATTCTGGTCAACAAATTGTACTATTTTACAATATTCCAATTATAAATGATACAAATTTCATCTTAACACACCAAACTTAAAAAATAGGAAAAATTCAACTATATGCCGTAACATGGCTTGAAAAGCTTCACGTAAACACTTTCAAATGCAACTTGGATTTAAACATATTTTCGAACCCTCTGGACAAGTAAGATAGGTTGTAATGGATAATTTACACAACAGGTAGGACACTTAAGCATCTAGTAGTTAAAATAAGGCTTATTTTTTTTCTGGACCTGTCAAGCCAGCAAGAGTGTTATTGTCCCTTCAATAAAGGGTGTCATATTGTGATTCTGCAGGGAACATAAGGGCAGAACTTCTTATACAGACGACTAAAGCCTTCATAAGACTTTATATGAGGTGCATCAACTTTGTGTATACCAAATTTCGGATCTCATTGACCAGAGGCTTATTTTGGTACTAGTTCTAATAGGAAGGACATTAATCAAATTGACATGGTTCCATCAGTTGGCCACTCTATTACTATTATCCTAAAAGATTTTGTTTAAAGTAACCACCCAGAAAATTCCACTAACTGTTTAATTCTTTTTAATTGCATGCAACAGAGTTAAATGTAGTGTAGAGCCAATTGTAAAGGGGTGCTACAGCCTACAGTAGAATTTTATCCGATCCCCATTCTGTAATGGCAACCGTACAGCGTACTAGAAGAGGTCTAATGGTAGGGTGCCCCACCATAAATAAATATCTCCAAATATCTCGACAATTACTCCACAATATTTATATATATACCAAGCCTTAAATCAGTTCCACACAATTATAGTCACTAAATAAGCGACCATGCTGTACTTAATAAGCTAATGATCATTTAATCATATAAATAGTATTAGTAGACTGAAAACTGGTTCCAAGTGTTGTCCATTACATCCAGCACTTTTTGAGTAAAAGACAGGTTACTTGCCCTTGTTTTGACCTTAGTCTTGCTTAACCAGTCTACCAATCATTCTACGTTTGATTGACATGTCGGGATAATCAAGACTATATTTCTTACGAAACGTTAAATAAAGCTGGAACAAAAATTTGAATTTAGAAATTAGCAGGTCTGTCAACTCAACACCTGTTTTAAGAAACTTGTAAAATTAAATCGAAACTGCTGCTAGTATCATGTTACGGCCTAAACCAAGCGTTTCAGAGATATTATTTCTACTAAACCAAACGATAGCACTCCTAACGGTACAGTTAATAATAAAGCAATTTAAAAAATAAAACGAACGTAATTTCTAAAGCTTCTGTAATAACAAAGAAGCTAATTTTACTGCTATTCGAAATCGTCAACAACAGATTTTTTAGGGCTCTAATAGATGAAATATTTGTACAGAAATGCACGTGCCGTGGCTATTTATAGTCTCATACACTCCGGCGCTGACCTATTATCATAGTTCGAGACACAGCCACCCAAGCGTGCACGTGGCCGTGTCAAGACCAACTTTTTGTAGAGGACAGGGCATCCTACTAATGGAGCAATTTTACAGACTGTTGTCTGTTGTTATACAATACAGTACGAGGCAATTGTTTCAAAGAATAGGCTTACCACTACCAGAACTCTATCTCACTGCACGCATTATGCAGTTAATTCCAGCGGACGAGTGGTGGTCAGATTGTAAGGTCTAGCAATTCGAGTTGTAATAATATAAATAAAAGCATCATTTAAACTTCGGAGGTGGCGTGACGGAACTCGAGTCGAACAGAGATCCAGAGAGATAGTCGAACGTCAATCAAAATAGGTCAGATACTCTTTGGAAGGGCAAAAAATCGAGGTTCAACATCGTCCCTTTTCTCACAATCAAAACTGTCATTTGAAAAAGAATGAGACATAAGATCGTTTATTATCGTTTCACCCAACCTGTGTGTGTTTTTGTTTTTCGACAACTCCATTTTTTATATCATGTGACATATACTAGGACCAAATGTGTTTTCATTATAAAGAGTTTGCTATGGGAGCTAATAAAATTGGGTTGACGTGGTATCAGACCATAGTTAACAGGCGAATCAGAAGTTGTATGCTCGCAGCTAGAACCTATATTAACATAATATTTGTCGTTTGAAACTAAGCACAACTATTTAAATTGTTACCACATGTGTGTGTTTGTGTATGTGTGTGTGTCTTGGGTTAATTAAGATACAGCAATACTACAGATCAACAAGCTAAGTTTGCCACGAAAACGACCCCCACCCTAAAAAAACAATTACAAAATTGATATTTCCGTTTCAAAGGATTTCTTACCATATGGAAACTAATATTAATACCGATAACGAGAACCGTAAAGAAGACTAAATGATTGAAGAATTTGGGACATTGCAAGTATAGAGAGAATAGCCATAGGCGTAGGAGCTCGATGACAGTTAGGGGGGCAGAACCCGAAAATGCCCGAAAAACTTTTGGGTTTAAAGACAGCAGCGACCTTGTATCCCCCCCCCCCCCGAAAGAAGATTTTGAAATATTTGACGCCTGCAAACATGTTTTCCTGCTATTGCAGCCGGTGAACAAAGCAGCTTCTAAGTTGTCTAATATAGCCTAATTAAGGTTACAGTCCTCGAAGACAGGACCGTTGGATGAAAATTTTGAAAATTTAATTGCCGCAAACACTTTTTCCTGATATTTCAGCCGGCTGACTCGAATTCCAATCAGTCGTTTACAGTCCACGAAAAGGGGACCGTTAGGAGAAAATTTTGAAAATTTAACTGCCGCAAACGCGTTTTCGTGATATTTCAGCCGGTGAACAAAGCAACTTCAAAGAGGTCTAATATAGCTGGCTGCCTCGAATTCCAATCAATCGTTTACAGTCCCCGAAGACGGGACCATTAGGAGAATATTTTGAAAATTTAAATGCCGCAAACGCGTTTTCATGCTATTCCAATCTGTGAACACAGCAACTTCAATTTTATCCAATATAGCCTACCTGGCTGACCCGAATTCCAAACAACCAATGAATCGCCGCGCGGTATGGAAGCCCCACCCTCCCGGAGAAAAAATTGAAAATTTAATCACCGCAAATGTGTTTTCTGCTATTCTGGTCGTGTAAGCAACTCAAACAGTATCCAATGGTTTTGTAAACGAAATCCTACACTGAATTCCAACCATCCAATCCGACTGCTGCCTCTGCATTCACAAATAATAATCGATGCCCGAAAATTTCGCACAAAGTAGAGTGGCTCCAGACTAAATGTTTTAATCCATAGTCAACTCAATACAAATTCGTGATATTCAATTACAAGAAAAGTAAAATTAGTGTTTTATTAGGGCTCGATGACAGTTAGGGAAGCAAAACTTCCCTAACTTTTCGGGCAATACCGTTTTTTTGTGCATACCATACCTATCATAAGAGAGTTTCGGGCATTTTTTCGGGCATGCAGTGGACAAGAAAAAGACGACAAAATACGTTAGTTATATTTTTCTCTAAACCTTAATAGAAAAAAAAGGTCGTCGAATTTTTCATTGCCCGAAAATTTCAGGGGCAAGGCCCCCCTGCTCCTCCCGGCTCCTACGCCTATAAGAATGGCAAATAAATTGATGAGGATAATATCTTAAACAGCTTGTTTTTTTTAATTTACGATGTTTGCACCTACAGCATATAATATTACATTATTCAAACGCCTAGAAAACCAGCACGGAATTTTGACAATAAATTGCACTCGATAGACAGTAACTAGATCTTATTGTCCATTAGTGGCCCTTGTTAATGTTTTTTTAAATAAAATTAACGGATGTAAAATGTAAATATTTTGAGAAATAAAAAAACAACAACATATAACGGTATTAACAGCAGTGTAGACTGGTGGCCAGTCTCCTCCACACACCAAAAATTGGCCAGTCCTCTCCAAAAAAAACCCCGAAAAAAAACGTAATCTCTAGAGACTGGGCAAATAGAGCTTCATTCTCATCTAGTAGGTCAACCTGCATTATGTAGGTCGTGTGACGTCGTGCACGTGATCACGACATATCTAACAACAACGTGACGTCAACCCTCAGACGGTCTAAGCATGACTGCTTTGCGTTCTAGTCGAGACGCATGATTCATGTCACGTGACTCGGGGCTTGCTTGATAACTGTCAATCATTCCAAATAAGGAAGAACGTAAAACATGACAGGAACGCCCATTTTATTGTGAAGCTCGCAAATTGTCCAGTCTCTGGTGCTGGTTACAGGTTTACTCAATTTTTTTTTTATACAAATGGAAACGAAAGTGTTGGTTTACTAAAGATTAATACTTTTACATAAATCGAAATGTAAAATAAATAGAAGAGACTGGGCCAGTCTAACAGCAGTGTTATAGTTTAGGCAGTAGATCGATGTCTCAATGTGCCTCTTTCCTGAAAATATCAATAGATTAGTACGTTAAACCCCATTTCATTTTCTTGGGGTTCTGTAGCGATTTTTGGACATTAGTTGAGATGGCCTGATGGACTAGAGTGCCACGCTTCGACCTCTAGCTGACTGGCCACCTCTGGCTTGCGGCTGTGGTTTTGACGTTTATTGAATATTTTTACAACGCTATCGTATTCATATATAACATGGGCGCAGATCCCGGTGAGGACACCACTTATTTCCGATGTTTTGCTAACTGTTTATTTTTTTAAATTGAAATGATTCCAGGGTTTTTATTGACATTTCAGAAAGTGTTGGTCCCAGGCACTTGAGGCCAGGGTCCATATAGTTGTACAGCTGCACTGGTGGCCGATTTTCATTTAACAGGGAATATGTGATAATTCATATTATAACAGTAAATAATTAAAATATTCCGTAGGGATTATATTAATATGTATATAATGTAGGTTTGCATGTCTGATACGTCGTTGGATATTGAAGGGCTAAAACGTGTTGCCAATTTCCGTATTACACGGTAGACTTTACCTTTTAATATAAACAATTGGTATATTAGTTTACAGGTATACAAAATGTTTCTGTTTTATTTAATAAACAATTTATTGCCAATTCGCGTGGAGAGATATGGTGTTAAATGTGTTACAAATGAACGATTGGTATATTAATCTAGATGTTTACAGCTACAACAACATTTATGTTTAATCGAAAATTCTAATAAACAATTTGAAAGGAGGGTGATACAGCTGGTAGGCCATAATTAAATGTTGTTGACATTGAAAACAAGACTTATTGGTTAATTCAAATCATCTACATTGCAATTGCTATATTACCGTGAAAAGATGGACTTTCGATATTCAATATTTAAGGCAATTGAACATTTTAAATTGGCACCCGGTTCGTGGGCCAGAATGCTTTTGTATGAAACCATTCGATGAACGAGGCTAAACATATGCTATGTAGGAGAATACTCAGTGCCCAGCTTAGGCATGGGTCTGGTGGGCCCTGGCCCAGGGTCCCGCGGTTCATGTCAAAAAGAGACGAAAGTTTCATGGTAATCTATCTAGTGGCGCGAGGGTGGAGCCTGGGCTATCCCTCAACCTTCTGTGTGAAGTTCCACTTGGTGATTGGTCTAGGCTTCTAGTGGAAACTGGCTAAGTCTGCATTGGTCATGGGCCCTTGCATCAACAGTGAAAAACGGACATATTTTGGCTAATGTCTGTGAGTATGATTGTTCGATTTAGTTGGTACAACAGAACTATAATGTTTAGGACCCTGTAACATTGGCACCTTCTGTCGTTACCTTGGTAACACCCCGCTTAATCTACGACTGGTGAAAATGAATTGGATGTTGGCTCCTGAAATGAAATTTGAAAACTCTAGTTTGTGTTGACTTGGTGTCACCCCCCTCCCCCTCTCTCTCTCTCTCTCTCTCTCTCTCTCTCTCTCTCTCTCTTTTCTCCCCCTCTCTCTCATTTTCTTATCAGTATTACACAGTATTTTAAACTCAGTTTTATTGTCATGACAAATTAATTTTATTGTCATGACAAATTAATTTTATTGTCATGACAAATTAATTTTATTGTCATGACAAATTAATTTTATTGTCATGACAAATTAATTTTATTGTCATGACAAATTAATTTTATTGTCATGACAAATTAATTTTATTGTCATGACAAATTAATTTTTCATCACATCAAATTATTTTTTGTATATTGCAACTTTTCTACGGTGGCTGATTAAGGACACGCAAAAAAAAAAAATATCTCGAGCGCTCGAGATATTAAGTCGAGCGCTCGAGATACTAAGACGAGCGCTCGAGATAGTTAAGTCGAGCGCTCGAGATATTAATTCGAGCGCTCGAGATATTAATTCGAGCGCTCGAGATAGTTAAGTCGAGCAATCGGGATAATTAAGTCGAGCGCTCGAGATACTAAGTCGAGCGCTCGAGATAATACAATCGAACACCGATGTTTTAAGCTGTATAATTTTGTGCATTTTTCAATAATAAACTTGCAGAATAAAGATCCATTTGTTCGTTTTTACAGCCCATCTAAAGCTATAGTGACGGAGTCCCCCCCCCGCCGCCACACACACACACACACCCACACACACTCCATCCCATGCTCATCACTACCCCTCAACATTTCCCGTTATATTTACCCCCTTCGCAATCAATAATTGTATATATCGAGGTTACAGAGTTTTGCTGTGAGAGATTGACATTTACTCTTAGTTAGAAGCTCAAGTCTGATCCAAGGTTATTTATTTCATAATAATATATGTAGGAACTGATCATTGCCTAATTTACCTTGGCGCAAGTGGGGTGATCGTGTCGGGCTTTACTAGTACCCCACTCCCACTCCCAACCCGCACCAGCCCCGCCCCGCCGTTCCCCACACCTTGTTCCACCATCCAGGAAACCTTTATCTTATTAAATTCGGGGTCCTTGCTGTGGCAGGAAAATAAGGTGAAGGAGTAAAACCATAAGATTGATAAGGCATCTCATTAACTTGGAAGGGGATAGATATGTATTAGTGCTGATGTATTTTGGATGGAGTGGGGGTATCCCCTTCCAAGTTAAGGTGTGTGTAATTAATCTGGGATAGTATTGAAGAGATGTCGCGCTTCAAGCTATATCTGGCCAGCTGCCTCGGGATTGTAGTTCTGCGTGTTCCTGCTGTGAGCGTATGTGACTTGATACAAATTCCTTCTCAATCTTGTGGTTCTACCCGATGTCATTGGGTTTTTTCCCCCTGCAAGGACTCTGAATTTAATAAGCATACCCAGCTAGAACAAGGTGTGAAAAGGGGCGGGGCGATGGTGGAGGGGTGGGTAGTTGTAGAAGCCCGATACGATCGCACAACTTGCGCCAGGGTATATTAGGCAATGATCAGTTCCTAAATATTATGAAATAAATAATCTTGGATCAAACCTGAGGAAATTCCAATCTCTCCTAGCCAAACTCCGTAACCACGATATATACAATTATTGATTCGTATAATAACAATATACGCCCAACTTGGTAAGGGGGGTTAATATAACGGGAAATAGTTAGTGGTGATGATTAGCATGGGGGGGGGGGTATCACCTCCGTCCCGGCAGCTTTTGATGGACAGTTAAAACGAACAATGAATCTTTATTCTGAAAGTTTATCATGGAATAATGCCGACATCATACAGGTTAAAACATCAGTTTAGAAGTGTTCGGTTGTATTATCTCGGGAGTTCGTGGAAGTGGAGATGATGAATCCCCAGCTAAAACAAGGTGTGGGGAACGGAAGGCCGGGGGGGGGGCATAGAAGCCCGACTATCGCACCACTTGCGCAATGGTAAATGCAGGCCGAACGGAGAAAGGGAAGGGGGGATTGCGACCCCTGAACCCTCACCTAATGGTCCAAGAATGGACGCCCCCTCCTCCCGCAATCAAGAATTGCTTCCGCCGGCCCCGAAGTTAGGCAATGATCAGTTCCTACATATCGTGAAATAAATAACCTTGCTTCCAGATAAGAGGAATTATTGGTTGCGATATACTTGGAAGGGTGTAAATATAACGGGAAATGTTTATAGGTGGTGATGAGCATTGAGTGGAGTGTGTGTGGGGGAGGGGGGGGTCTGCTTCTTCGCTGCAGCTTTCGATGGGCAGTAAAAACGAACAAATGAATCTTTATTTTGCAAAGTTTATCATCGACTGATGCATAAAATTATACAGCTTAATACATCGATCGAGACGTTTTCGATTGTATTATCTCGAGCGCTCAACTTAGTATCTCGAGCACTCGACTTAATTATCTCGAGCGCTCGACTTAATTATCTCGAGCGCTCGACTTAACTATCTCGAGCGCTCGACTTAGTATCTCGAGCGCTCGAGATATTTTTTTTTTTTTGCGTGTCCTTAATCAGCCACCGTACTTTTCGTATCATTTTAATCAATTTTAGTTTAATGTTATCGTTAAAGCAGTTTTCTTTTCACGATAAATTGAATTATTCATGTATATTGAAACGGCTCTTGTCATTTTAATTCATTTTCTCTTCACGTTAAATTTAGTTTTTTTATTGATATTTATGTTGATAGGCGAGGATACATACATATTGTAGCGTTTTACAATAACTGCAACAAGTCGAATAAATTATAAAATGATAATATGACATATAAAATGAAATATAAAGTGACAGCCAATTAAACTATAATTTTACAAACAAATAAAATGACAAATAAAATAATAAAAATGAGCATGTAAATATATCTCAGACTAATTAGCTAATTAAAAGCTATTTTAAAAGATTGGTCTTAAGCAGAAGTTTAAAATGGGGTGGGGATCACCACAATTACTCGACTATTGCGATTGTAGCACGAATCGTTCCTTAACAAATCTTGATACCAATAAACTTATTAAATCTATCATATATTTCCACATGAATTGAATATGTGGTTTATCAGTGAGAGAGATAAAAACAACGGGGTATGGCGTCCACTAGACACAAACTAGGTCATTTCTGGACTGACACATGGTTCAATTTCATTTTGATAATTCGCTTGCACGTAGGGTCTTTAACAGTGGAGGAAACCCGAAGGACCCGGATCAGGCCCGAGGCTAGTGTGGGGGGGGGGGGGGTAGCCGCCCCCCATGGCCGTTCCTGTCGGAATATTTCTGTCTGCGTCGGAAAAAAATCGCTGGTTAGCTATCTCGCATTTTCGCCGGGAGAGAGCTTTAGTACGACATATCCTCTGTCGGCTAAATTTTTGTTTCTGGCTTCGGGCCCGACCCGGATAAACCCAACGAGGTTGGACACGTACAACCGGGGAATAGAAATCACGCCGTTACGATATAGCGCGCTTGCGCTAACAATCCGGCCATCAAACCCCCTGGCCAAATCACAAACAGGAAGGGAGAGAAATGGGGTTTAACATCGACTCGACACAAACTAGGTCATTTTGCGCGTAGGAGCCTTTAGCAGTGGGAGGAAACCTGAGTGCCCGGAGGAAACCTGAGTGCCCGGAGGAAACCCACGAGATTGAGAAGGTGCCCCTATTTCCATGTCACATACGCTCAAACTAGGGCTCGAAACCACAGCAGCAAGCCAGAGGTGACCGGACAGTTAGAGGTCGAAGCGCGGCACTCTAGACCACTAGGCCATTCCAACCCCCTAAATCACAAACAAGACCAACTTTTTTCTCTAAAGGTAAATTGACTGTTACTATCTTTCTCTAACTGGTATAATGTTATAAGAATATAGAACCGTCATCACCCCTTCAGTGTTGTTTGTTTCTTCAATTAAATATTTAACCCTTCTGCGTATACAAGGGGTATTTTGGAACCCCACCACCACCGGGCATATCCTTAACATTTGTTGGGAACTGGTTCATAATTGTCTAGCGAGAATTCTATACATTGTCAGCTACTTTATGTCGAATATAATGCTGCATATAGAATGGGCGTGGACCATTGCAACATTCATCATTTGACAAGAAACTACGAGTATTAGGCTACATTTTCTGACAAAATAAACATTTTACCATTGGTAATAGAATCGTGTAGCATAATGCGTTTCAGCCCCATTTGTAACAAGGGACTCCAAGAAAGAGGCTAGACCTATTCCACAAATCATGTCAAACGATGATGTCATATTGCTGGGGATGGGTGGACCTTTTACAGTTTTTTGAATGTTTGTTACCAAATGGTGTCTAAATATGCATTCTCGGTGATTTTGGGGAGGTTTTACCAATAACAAAATAGTTCAGAGAGCAATTTTTTAAAAATTAAACACTTTATTGATTGGTTTTTGTCGATTAAAATATTTAAAACTAAAGAACAGAACACTCATATCCACTCTGCCCGTTTCCTTCCCCTTTGTCTTCTTTCTGGACGGCCCATGGATTGTCCCCACCACTATTTTTTGGCGATCTGCACCCCTGCATGTATGTTATCAAAAGAGAGTTAAGAGTCAATAATGGCGCCAATATTCTTGGCTTTGCTTACGGAAATAATCGTTTCGCCATCCAATTGAAAGGGGGTTTGTTTATTTTTTTTTATCTATGTTTTGTCAGGGTTTAGCTTTAGAAAATGAAGTGTCTCCACATTTGCCACGGTGTCCGCTTGGGATTGTTCTTTGAGGCTAATGTAAAGCTGTATTTCGTCGGCAAAAAGGCGGATACTTAGATCATATTTCTGTGCGATCTTATTCAGGAGTTTGGTGAATATTATGACTAACACCGGTCCCAAAACCGAACCCTGTGGGACACCACAGAGCAGGAGAACATCCCTGGAGCATTCATCTCCTATTGGCGGGAGTAAGCAGTCCCAGACAATGTTTACGTTTTGTTTATGAATGTATTTAACCATTTAAAACATAGTAGCTATTATGCAGGTCTTGTTGGATCTGGGATGGAGCAAGTTGGTTCTGAACGACATCGACCGTCACACGGCCATTCGTCGGGAAGAGATCGAGTTGATATAATGTAGCCTGGTTGGGGTGTAGCATTTTGGTCGTTTCTGTTAGAGGTACCCAATCGCACAAATTTGCCCAGGCGTATATGTGATTTAGATTAAAATATAGTTTTGAATTCAGTTAATCTGATGTGTTATATATTAATAATTGGTACGATCGACAGTATCTAAACGCTTAAAGTGTTTTGTTTATTAATTTTAGTTTCATCTAAAATCAACACTGGCCCTATTCATGGACCTAAATGCTTTAATGTAACCAGATATTCACTTCGACCAGATTATCAACACACCCCAACTACTCAACACAACTCTTCGAATTTTACCCAAATCAAAAGGGTTAGTCATGAATATTATAAATACTGGTTTCCATAACAATAACATATACAGCCATCTTTATTATGCTTCAACAAAATAACAATGCAATTTATAAATAGGCCCTATATACATTAAATACCATGATAATTATCTAATTAATGATCGATTTTTAGATCCATTAAACTAAGGGATGTTAAAGATCATACAACGGGACATCTATGAAGCGCTTCGGAAATGTATATTTCATTTCAGTTAGAGTGGCAGTAAAGATACATAATCAATCTGATTAAAATACAGATCTATATTTCGTTTCGGTGTTTTATACTTTCGATGGCCTAGACTACATTAAGATCTAAAAGTTACATGTATTGTGGCAGGTCACATCAGTGGTCAAACGATTGCCTTTGATCCTATGACGACAAACATTAATCAATCAATCAGCTAATTCCTCGCATCAATAAGAACGCCTATTATATAACAACTCTTCCAGATTCTAGTGTAGCAAAGACAAGTAAAACGAAAATTTAAACTATAAAAAACGAAACGAAAAAGAATCTGTGTTTTAAATGAGATTGATACATAATGTAAGAGCTAAATGTGTTTATTTACATGACAAGCCTATAATCAACTCTCTAGAGAATCAGCATCCAAAACTTAGGCTGCCTATCTACAGCTAGCTGGGAAGTATGACGTAGATGGGACGCTGTGCGGAGTATGGAGCATCAAATGTAAACAGATTAAAATACGATCGCCATTAATTAATAATTTGATTTAAAAGTGTAGAATCGAGGCTACATCTAGATTAACAAGTAACGTTGCTACTATAATAAACAATCTTACCAAGATTCAAAAAGCGATACCGTCGCCCAGAATAAAGTTATTTGAATGAAATTTTAAATACATTAATTATGGCATCATAAACAGATTCCTAGCTTAAGCCTGTTTCCCCTTTATCCTTCTTCGAAGCAGAAGTCGGACTGAAAGAAAATAACTACCCGGATACACCACGTTACCATAGAGCATGTAGGTGATGATGCTCAGTATCATTGCTTCAGGGATAATGTTATGGTAATTATGATCAATTGTGTTTCCATATCATTAGTCGCCTTTTACAAATAGCACTTTAATATATAGGTTTATATGCCATATCATGCAATGCTTTACTAATGAGCTTCTCAATTCAAATAAGTTATAGCTATATGCTATATACACGAAATATATTTTTGACAGATGGACATCAATGTCTGTTACAATATACACATTCATTTTACACAGGTAGGCTACATAGGCTAATATTATCACATCAAAATTATCACATTTTTTTTTTAAATATCACAACCATTAATTTAGCTTCAATCTCACTATCCATTTTATATAACACATAGAATAACGCTTGAAATGCAGGCAGATTAACATGCACACTAGTTTCATTTTAAATCCTCAATCTGATTACAATTAGCTGTTAATTTCGTTCCGGTTAAACAACCCAAAAATAAAACGAAACGGAATGTTGATGTAATTTAATTTAGACTATTAAAACGTTTTATAGTTCTATTTTCTGTGACATTTAAATAGATTTGCAGAATTACAGCTATACACTTGCTAAAAGTTAACGGCCAGAGAGTAAAATTTGACCCTAACTTAAATGGCATTCAATTAAAGTTGTTCAAATCGACCAATTCAGTGATATGCCAGATGTTACTCGGTAGGTCCATACCGTATTTCCTTCGCAGGCACTTCGATTTATTAATATATGTTACGACAAACAATGCTTTTTTTTCTATTAATATTTTCAATATTATGTTAAGGGTGGGAGACATGCTGTTTTTAAAAAGAAATATCTAAACTTCCTTTTTCAACATACCAAGACATGAAAATTTCTTACAAACAGGCTAAATAACTTATCGCAAATCTGTGCAAAAGTCCTTGACATCGTATAGAAAAAATAGTTTGGAAAGTTTGCACCTTAATAAAACGCTTTATATCAGAGATTTGTCTAAAAACTTGGTATTGTGTGTGCTGTAAAGAGTAACAACTACGTTTTATTAATAATGTCATAATTATTCTCGATTGAGACTATGTCACAATTGCCCATTTGTCACCGACACCGAACAAGCTTAAGAAGTTGGTTTAATCGATTCCTGTAATCGTTCTGCTTTGTATGGTGGGGCCTCCAAGGGATCTAATTGTTGTACGAGCTGCACCTTGTCTGGTGGATTTGACCAGGGCTGTTGTTGACCTGAAAGTAATTTGGCGAATTTAAAATAGTTTGTCATAGTTATTGTCGAGCAAGCCCAGGGTATTAAACTATGACTTGAAATGAAATGAAATAACTCCACTTTTCTTCAAACTCAGACTTTGAATTAAATATGCTTTATGCAAGAGAAAAGCGCTTTTCAACGGCAGTTAATGATTAACCGTAAAATGGATAATCGAGACGTTAGTTTATTATGGAAACAACGGTATTAATGACAATCTTGGCTATGGTGTTATTGAAATGGAAATTCTCGGTTCAGACTGAAATTGTCAGTATATTCCCTTTACATTATCTTTATTATGTTCATTATAAAATCGAGAACTGTCAGCTCTTTATCTAATCTTCTATAATGCCACTTTAAGTAAGGTGTGGACTATCCCTTATTTTTATCAGCCCCATCCAATAATCCATTATACCAAACATTAGAAACCTGGGTAACTATTCATAACTAGTCTGATAAACCATAGAGATTGTTGCTTTAAAGTGGCTAAGATATGTCTAAGGTTTGTGATGATATCATTCAAATGTCAAACTTTAATCAAAGGATTAATTAAGCAAGGTGTAAATAACAAGTTTAAGTCGCCCACATAATACGGTTCTGTCCCCGGTTTCACAAAACGTTCTCAGAATGTACTCAAAATTGTTCGCCTTGTGTTAAAGATACATTATCGGAGATTACATAACAAGTTGGCAGTTCTCGCTATATAATAGTTAATAACTAGATACTGTAAAGGAAATTGATGAAAATTTCATTGAAATTAATCCACCATGAACCGAGAATGAAGCGATTAAAATTTCCGCCAAGCCTCGATCATCATTACTAAAGTCAGTACGATAAACATTATAGTCTCGATAACCCATTTAATCATTAATTCGTGAAGGAAATAAATTGATACACTATGAACCGAGAATTTGGCGATTGAAATTTCCGTTCCGCTTAGCCTCGATCATCATTACTAAAGCCAGTACGATAAACTTCATAGTCTCGATTATCCATTTAATCATAAATTCGTGAAGAAAGGCTAACGATGTCATTGGGAGTTGGTTATGGTCAGGATAGGTTAATTAATGTCTAATTCATAATTTAGATAACATGTCAGGCCCAAATAAATAGACAGATTTAGCTCTTGCATAATGTATGTTTAACTAAACTAAAGCTCTTTACAGAACGTTTGTATAGTTTTAATGTACATCGATAAGAACCTTTTTTTGTGTTTTTGGATCAAAGATATTTCTCATAAACATTGATTCAAAGTTGATTGGTGAAACCGGACCCTAGTCTCGGTCACCCAGAACCTCCTAGTCTTCAACATAGAATATTTTTCTGGATGATAGAGACTAACCGTTCCTGGCTATTAATGAAATGGGACCAAGGTGGCCCAGCGAGTAAGGCAATGGCTAACTATAGGATGTCCGGAGCTCAATCCCTGTTACGGAAGAACGTTTCCCGGGATTTTAATGCGTGGTTACCCATGTCATTTGTCAGTGGTGTGGATCGAGGGGCCTAGCAAAGAACGGTGTTTAGTGATACGAGATCATGTGTAACGTTCTACTGCTCTGCCCGACCGGGCCAATGAAGGCGGACATACGCCATACATTGTGCTATGGGGAAAATTTTACCCGGGCAGCGACACTGTGGCCTACTCATATGGAATTCCAACTGTCAAGGGATATTTTACGTGTACGCCAATATATACCCAGGGCCTCGGGTTTTCGTCTCATCCGAATGACTAGACATCTGTCCTTGTCAGCCCTTCGTCTTGCACCACTGACAAGTGGACACCATGTTGGGAAATGCCAATGAACTTTTTCGGACAATGTGGAGATCGAACAGGCGTTCTCTAGTCTTGCGAGCCAGCGCCTTTTCGGTGAACCACCGTGGCTCCTTTTTTGAAAGAAAACCTACAGTACCTGAACCAAAAAGTAGGAATGTAATCACTGCTACTCCCAAAATACTCGATGTTAAATAAAAAACAATACTCCACGAATCTAATGTCTGAAATGATACAAAAATTTAAATTAATCTATATTATTACTACAAATGATCACCGGGTATGCAGTGCTTGGGGAACCACGGTTGCTCAGTGAGTAAGGCTCCTGATTCCGGGTTCGACCCCGGTGTTGACTCAGGAATTTTCTGTGGTAGTTTTTGTCGAGTATGTGATAAGTTTTTCGTTATTGTTTAAACTATACACGTTTCTGTATAATAACTGACTCTTTATACAATCGTTCACGTGTCCATAATCTTGTTGTTTATTAATGATTACATTGTCACTTTGTATCTTGCCCATGAACATGTTATATGAAAGGGCGCACTATAAATATGCAGTAATAATTATTATTATGATGTTAGAAGATATAACCGATAAGGCGTGTGAAATGAGTCATCTGTCAGGTAGTTGTTGACAATGGAGTTATCAACATATGGTACAAAAGGAAAACATATTGGACTCGTCGTGAAAACATTGAAAAAAAACCCCAATGAAACTTTATTAATATAGACAGGGCCGTATCTAGCGGGGTGCAGAGGGTGCATTGCACCCCAGAAAAATAAGGCGCCCCGATAAATGCACAAAACGGGTTTTAATACATTTGGATGAACGCGAATAAAATTTCATATTCAATGTAATTGCCCAATGTAGTGTTAGATGAAATTCAATAAGCATTTTTTATTTGCACTTACAATTAAACGTTGCTCTAGATTGAATACCTTTTCCTTTTCTTTGGGAATATGGGAACTAGGTTATAAATAAACTTTAATACTTTACATGATAAAATGTTATGTATCCAGTAACTAGTGGCACCGTTATAGAACCAATGTTACCCACTGTCGATGTTATGGCAACTAATAGACTGGCATATCGTGCAGACAAATCATAGTGGTTTATTTGCCAACCTATAAATGAATAAACAATAGATTAAACACACATTTCATTTTTAGAACAAATAATTCAAAATTATTTTAATTTAAAGTGTGAAATGAATCAATAATGATTGAAATTTTAGGATTAACCTGTGATATTATAGACGAAAGTCCACTATCCTACGCAATCGACTACCATTGGCCCCTGTTATTTGTCTAATGGAACATTGAAACAACCAGATTTGTTTTCTCTTATGCATTATGTAAAATTTAAATTAAGAGCTGACACAGTGACAGTTCACGCTACAATAGTTTAAAAATGGATAATGGAAAAGGAATATATTATACAGTTCAGTCAAATTGCTTCATTCTTAGCGGAGTTATATGAATGTTTGAAGAATAACGTAGTCTCGATTTTTAATTTCATTGCTACCGCTGTTACGATTATTAACAAAGTCTCGATTATCCATTTTATAATTAGATAATTAAATGGCGACCGTGTTTCACTCCGTTCAAAATGGCTTGATTATGGGCTTGCCGTTGAAATAAATGTATAATTAATCAGTTATATAACATTTCAGGGCGTCAGGCCACATGAAAGATTTGCAGTTGACGGATTTAGCCTACCTGATACAGCGAAACCGGTAAACCCAACAGCCAGTGTCAAAAATATTAATACTATTGAACCATCTTCTACAAATGTTAATATAAAAAATCCAATACATCCCACACCAAATCCTACAAAAAATATATATTTGTATATAGTCCCGGTGAAAGGGTTTAAAACATGACAAGCGTGAAAGGGGGTCGTTAAAAACATTTTTTGTTAATAATTTGGTGATCATTAACAGGTAGATGCATCGGGTACGTAATATTCCTGAAGCAATGGCCTGAGAAATCCCTCTCTGGCCATTGCTGGATTGGCTTCTGATACTTGGATCTTTGAGGGAGTGTGTCTATTCTTCCTGTTCAATTAAATCTATCACGTACAGGAACATGACAATTCATCGTTTAACCTGGGGTCTTCCCTAAAACTTGGGACAGTGCTTTAAGGTATTAAAAACGGCGAAAGTATTTTCGTCTTCATACAGTATTGTTTACTTTATGTCAATATTGATAGCCTTGTTTTACTGCAATATTATGCTATGCAATGGTTAATTGTCATAATAAAATCGTGAGCTATGACGTAACGTTCCGTTATGTAAAACCCCTCTCCCTAAATAATTTGTATACATAAACCCCTCTCCCTAAATAATTTGAATACATATATTATATATGTATACAAATTATTTAGGGAGAGGGATTTTACATAGGCTAAGCCTGTTCCCCAATCCCATTCAGGAAACTTGAATAAAATATTGTTTTTTTAAAAGTTCAGTAAACATATTTGGTTCAATTTGACGCCCTGTTTAAGGGTTATGCCTGTGTAACTCAGTTAGCGATTCGTAATTAATCGGACTTTTGGCCAATCATAATTTAGAAGAAGAATTTTCCCTCTGTCCAGCAGTGAGTAGCCGGATAAGCTCTAATCAAACGGAACACTGCGAGGAGTATGCGGGTAGGTACACGTTAGGTTTTATGCAAAATAATCCCTGGCTGAAATACATAAGTTTCAGGATTTCGGACAAGTCGCTTAGAGCGTTATAGCGGTGCATAAAAAGTAGAGGAGACGAAATACCGAGGTCCCGTGCACGTACAAGATCCCTTGACAGTTGTAATTTGATATAGGAGTGGGCCAAAATTTCCCTTGAACACTGTATGGTGCATGTCCTTCTTCATAAGCCCAGTTCGGAGCAGAACAGTATGACGTTAAACCCCATTTCATTTCATTTCGTAAAACCCCATTTGATTTCATTTCGTAAAACCCCATTTTCGGGTACAAAGTTTAACACGGAAGGAGTTAATGGACTTACCTACACCGGTAAGTAATTTACGTATGTGAGTTATAGTAAGTAGATTATCTAAGAGTAAATAATCCGCTATGTAACCACTTGATGCTGCTGTTATAACTTTCATTACATGGGGTATAGAAGAATATAAACCATTCTACAAAACAAAACAAACAAGAAAATATTTTTCATCGCAGACAAAACAGGCCAGCCAGCTACATGTATATTTATATATAAATTTACTTCAAAGAAATTGTTGAAGGAGATCGAAATCAACGCTAAAAATAAAAATTAAACGGTTTTCATTTGCAGGTTATGCTAAGTTTAAAATTTAACAACTCTTCCCGGATATATACGAGAGAAGAGGGCACTGTATATAATTTAGTTCTACACGGTAGACATAATAATACATTTTTCGTACAATAAAGTGTTTTTCCACACGACTAACCCCACCCTATAATGTACCAAGATTGGCCAGTTAATATTTGATTAAGAAACCCAAACCAAAACATCAAATGTAAATGATGAGCTCATCAATAGATTTTACTAAAAGCTGGCACTGGTTTGTTGATTGTTTGGGGGTTTTTTTTTGGTGTGCTACAGGGGATGTTGAATGATGCACAAAGTTTAATTCGTAATGTCTTTATAAATTGTGACCCTCCAGTACAAATCAGTACACTTGGGTCAAATTGAAGAAAGGAAGAAAATGGTGTCAAATGAAAGAGTATAAAAACCTCTTTTCATTGGTACCTGAATTCTAAGAATCGGACAACAATTGGCAGAGATATGGGAGTTTTAAGTTTTGAATTTGAGTAATTCGGGGAAATGCAACTTTTGACAAAGTCCCATTCTTAGAATTCAGGTACCAATGAAAAGAGGTTTTTATACTCTTTCATTTGACACCATTATCTCCATTTCTTCAATTTGACCCACTGTTTTGTACTGGAGAGTCACATAATATACTGAACACAATTGAACCATTTTTCGGGCTTAATTTCTGTTAGAGATTCACCTAGGATTAAAAATACCCGATAGGTCTGACAGGCCTTTTTAAAGGATAACAGAATATTGGTTAAGAAAATATTAAAAAGACTAACCTCTGCTACTGTAAAATTAAATAAACTCAGGTAATAAGGTTCGTTTGTTAACATTAATATAAAAACCCAGTTACGTGCAAAATGACATAGACACAGACATAATACTGCTGGACATGTTAGTATTTCTTTCATTGGTATCTTTGTTTCCTGAAATAAAACATAAACAATCGAAATAGGACAGTGGAAATCAAGATAGTCCTAATTGCGAAATTGCCTTCTAAATTGTCCTAAAATTCAAATAAAAACGTCGAATGAATAACAATCTTGTCGATTAAGTAAACGATACTATTTATAGTAGGTCTACCCATGAATTTAAAAACACTGATGATCTAAAGCTTTACTGATCTGCTTAATGACAACAAAATACGGCTAATTAATTCATTAATAATAGTATATTTATATTGCCTACATGTAATATCCAGTCTGGCCTGTGGCTAATTCTCCTCCACAATTTCGTAACAAATGACGGACACTCACCTTGTTATCTATAGCATCATATCCCTGCTCTTTGGTCATGAATTTCAACTCATTTTCGCTGATAAAAGGGTGGTCTGAAGGTTTTTCACGCGCGAATACTATCCAGATCAATGCCCATAGAATACCAACACATCCTGTTATGAAGAAACGAAAGGATACTAACATAGATTAAAGACATACATCCTCGACAGTCGAGATCCTATAACCTGATAATAACTTCTTTAAGTGGCATTTAGTAATTGAACAGTAACACTAACACTTTTTATGGAATAACAATTACTGGTTTATTAACATGCAACGTTTCGACGATGATACTCTCATCTTTATCAAGCATATGATGATACAAGATCAACCATTTTCAAACTGTTTTCGAAAATTAGACAAAAATATTGGCCTAATCTGATAAAAAAAAAAACAGTTTTCAATTTGTTTTGAACAACTTTTTTTTCATTTTGATAAATTCGGTCTATATATAGCTTTTACAACGATAAGCTGTATTGGGATACTCGATTGAAAGCATCGATGGAGAATCTTTGAAAATCGGCCTAAACTGAAACTGAAACAGACAATGATGAATTCTTGTAAGAAAGGGGCTTACCGTTAAGATAAAATACGTACTGCCAACCAATATAATGAGTTATCACACCGGCTACTGGAAAACCAACCACAGCCCCAGCATAAGCTCCTTTTTAAAATAATATATAAAACAAATATAGTTTAAACTACACGGGGGGTTGGATGGCCGAATGGTTAGCACGTACGTGCTGTATCATAAGGCCTGTCATTTGGGTCAACTGGCGTGGTTTGGGATCCCCGGTTGTACGTGACAAGGAGTAGGGTCGCCTGTCCAGTCTCGTGGGTTTTCTCCGGGTCCCCCAGTTTCCTCCCACTGCTAAATACCCCTACGCCCAAGCAAATTATCGAAATAAAATTTTAAAACATATGTTAGACCCGAAATGACCTAGTCTGTGTGCAGTGGACGTTAAACCCCATTCCTTTTTCTATAATCCTCTCCATCCCGATGCTTTCGAAATTTTGTGAATAGTGTGCGGAATTCTACAAATTTCAAACTTAAAACGTGTAGAGTTTTTCATCCATCTGTGTCAACATATAGGCCTATATATAACTAAATAAACACTCCTTCCATAAAACACAACACAATTTTATGGAAATTACAATCACTGTTTATATACATATAGCACAACGTTTCAACAAGTATCTTCTTGTCGTTATCAAGCACAAATGATAATTAGTAAACTAAAAGGCAATATTTATATATGTTACAAAAAAATGTGAAGCCATAAAAAAGAACCCATGGTGTTAAGTACAGGGTGATTGGATCTATTGTTAACCTAAAATCTCTAACACATAAATAGCTAATAGGACAATCTAATTGGTGTTAACATATAACCACAGGACAAAGGAGGAAGAACTTAAAGGTAATTAACTAATTAAAGTACATAAAAAATGAAGCCCTATAGATAAGATTAATTAATAATTAAATCAATGATTTTAGTTCTACTAAGGTTTCACCGTTTAGTTCTGTCATAATATGTATACTAAATACGTGTAACTCAAAAGGATACCCTTTATGGGTGACTATTTACTTATGTTTATATTTATTTTAAAACAATTAGAACGCTTTGGTTTTTGTTTAAAATAATAATGAAGATTTCGTTTTAATTAAATAGGTTAATTTCTTTGGTTTTGATCAAATATGTTGGTGTCCTTGTCAAGTAAGTATCTGGTGAAAATGGTAAATGAACCAACTCGTGTGATTAATAGAAGATCAAACGAGTTGAGCTATTTACTTTCAGTTAAAGGACAATATTGGTTTCATTTATTATCATATTATTATGTGATAGCACTGGTTTAAACACGTTCCAAATGTAATTTTAACATAGAGATCACTGCTGCGATAGATGAGTAATACAGGTGTCATGGAACGGAAGTGACGAACGACAAAGGAAAACACGAGTTACCCCTTTATTTATATGACTGAATTGACGAGTGATAACAGATACACGGCCGAACTTCTACTCAATAATGTGTTTAACCAGTTCTATCACATAATAATTGTGATAATGACCGACACAAATATTGTCCTTTAAGACATATTATTGTGACCGGATGAAACTTACCGGTCAATACAGTCGACCCAGCACGACCTCTTTCTGAAGGTGTGGACCAATACCTTAACACTCCATAACATCCGGGATATAA
The DNA here is from genome assembly GCA_917208275.1 of Patella pellucida. Classification (NCBI taxonomy): domain Eukaryota; kingdom Metazoa; phylum Mollusca; class Gastropoda; family Patellidae; genus Patella; species Patella pellucida. The sequence goes on along the minus strand of OU795041.1, from coordinate 48,818,885 downwards.
AGACCCCTAAAAGAAAGAGACATTTTCACGTTTACGAATTTCATACATGATGTTATAACATATTCCTGTTTTTGTATTATCCTTATATACTAAGTCTTGAAGATAATTATATGACATACTTTGTAAAAATTCAAAATCATTCTTATTTCCCAGAGTGAGTTTGTTGGGTTTGCTGCGAAGTAAAGGATGGGGGTTCAGATGATGGTATGGTTTGTATAAAAGTATGAAGTGAAATTAGGTTTAACGTCCTACTCTTCTGCACCTAACCTGGGCTAATGGGAGACGGGCATACGCCATACAGTGTGCTATGAGGGAAATTTTGTCCGGACAGTGGCGCTACGACCTATTCTTATATCGAATTCCACCTGCTAAGACATTTTCTACGTGCACGCCAATGTGTACACGAGGCATCGGTTGTTCGTCAAATCTGAACGACTAGACAGCTGTCGTTTGTATAAAAGTATATAAAACAAATTGAGCTAATAAATACCGTCTTACCTCTACTAATCCCTGAAGAAATCGAACTAAACAGGTTAAATAATATTCGTCCGCATTGATACATGATGGTAAAAGTAGATTTAAAGCACAGGATAGAAGAATACTTCCAGCAAATATTCTGAAAAACAAAGTTCGGTCTAAAATGGCGAGAATAATATTGATTGTGTGTAGTTTTGATTTTTCATAATATTATGTTTTATTTTATCCCATACATACTTTAATAAAGATGTACTGTGTAAGATTTAGATAAAGAACTGACTGTTCTCGGTACGGAAGTTTAAAGATAATAATGAAAAATGAATATATTGAAAATTTCAGTCAATTAATTTTTTTTGGAGCGAAGTTATAACTGTTTAGAGTCTCGATTGTCATTGCTACCGTTGTTACGATAGCATAAACAAAGTCTCGATTATTCATTTTTTTGAAATTAAATTATAAAATAACGACCCTTCTTCAATCCATTGAAAAATGGTGAGCATCCGATATGTTAGAAAGTTGATAGACTTATATAATCATTTATATAACATTTGGCAGAGGCGGATTTAAAGGGGGGGGGGCGCAATTATTTTTGTGTGCCGTAGTAGACCCTATCATCCAAATTTACGACACTTCAATGTTAAAGGTTTATATGTCGTTAATGGTGTCGTACGTTCGGTTTTACGATCAATTCTGAAGGTACTGTTTAAATCTACGGTTAATCCTAGCCTATCCACAATGTCATTGTTTCTTATTTTATTTCTTGCCTGTGTTGATCATGGATTTGCTACGGCCCGGTAGTAGGGCTGGGAGGACGATGGGAGCTTTCTCAACTTCTGTTTGACCTGATTGTCATTCCACCGTAATAATAATATAATTTGTGAGACACAAGTCAAACAAAACAGCGTGTTTTAATTATCAATATCTACCTGTTGTAATAATTCGTTGTACTAAAATAAAACACAAACACCGTTTTAAGAATAGGCCTATATAAATTTGAATATATAAATAGAATTTGATTTGCACTGAAGCAAATAAGACAGCAAATGCTCTAAAAATACACCAATAAGGATTGAATTTTCATAAAAGACCACGCCCCCCCTCCCAAGATTTAGCTCTAACATAAAAACAAAGCTGGTTTGCCGCAAAATCCTTAAAAAAAACTCATACTATCGGGCAACGGATATGACATGAACCCCAATCCCACTCTACCCATCGCCCCTTGCACTTATGTGTCAACACCCATATAAACCAATTCAAAATATTTCCAAACACGGATGAGTGATATTATTTTATTCACTTTTATTTAAATTCAAATTTCTGCACAATTTGAGCTAAGACATTTCCATATAACGTAACTTGGTATGCCGTTATTGGCAATAGTTAATTGTATTCAATATCAAATTCTGATAGACAGGTCTATAGCCAGCTGTCAGTCGTCAATATAGTCATGCGCAAATAGTCACAGTACTATGAATAAATCATCATTTATATAACTTCAAACGATAACAGGTGACAAACTGACAGTGTTTTCATTGGTCTGTCTGATTCTGAAACTAGGAGACCAGAAAAAATACTTATATTTCTGGTTTTAATTAAACGATAAAGGATCTTGGCTGAACAATATAAACAATCGATCTTAATGTAACAATGGTAAAAAGTTCGTACAGCTCGGGACAAAAATAAATGGCGCTTGTGCAGATAAAAAAAATGATTATGAGTACACAATGTAAAACAATATAGATAGAAAGTCGTATACAAATAAAGTAAAACTGTTTGGTAAAAAGCAGGTACACGTACAGATGAAATATAGATAGAAAGTCACAACAAATTAAAAATAAACTATTTGGTAAAACAAATAAATGGCAGTGTACAGATAAAATATAAAACATTGAAGTAATTGTTAAATATATAATTTACATAAAGACTGTTTGGAACAATTCTGTTTTTAGGTTCATTTTTTAAAACTTTGAAACTTGAACTGGGATATCTTGTTCCAAAGTTACGGTGCTGCTACCGAAAAGGAGCGTTGGGCGAAGAGTGTTTTACTTTTTGGCATCTCAAGGAGGTGAAGATTAGAAGGAAGAACTAAGTTGGCGTAAGGGTTTATAATGGTTATTATGTTTTATGTCTTCCACATCTGACCAAGTATTGCGTCGAAGCTGACAAGCTGTTTTAATATTAATGATTACTGTATAACGCCTTAGTACTTTTAAGATATTACTTTTTGCGGTGTGTTTTTTTGGGTCAGAAGAAACTAATTTGTCACAAAGTGATATTTCATTAAAGTAACTGTCACAGCTGTTTCCAAAACTTACACACATAAATAATAAAAAATAATATTAATATTATAAACGTTATACCGGCACGAAATGTATGGGAAAAGGTTTTAAAGTTGAAGGCCCACTTCCAAAAAATATTTTGAATGTAAAATTTAGAACAGTTTACATGTGTGTTCGTAAAATGATGTGCAGTATGACTTCCCTGTTAACTATAGCTAATTATCACGTTTGTGCCATTGTTAGGGGTTTCGCTATATCATTTTCCGCTTAAGGGGGCGCCTTGCCCCACCCTACACTACTTCATATCGGCATACTGTTTTGAAATGATAAACGTAGCTAAATTGCTAGATGATGTAAAACAAATATTTTGAAAATTTCATTCAAATTACTCTATTGCAAGCGAAGATATTGGCATTTGAATAAGGTCCTGGTTGATCGAAGCTAAGCCTTGAACCGTCTGGGTCCGCCATTTTTGATTAAATCGAAGTATCACTGAAACGTTTTAATCTGTTTAATATCGGAGCAATCTGATGCCATCCAAAGTTGATTAAGGCCTGGATCAGTTAATTAATGTCTAATTAATACTTTAGAAAACATTTCAGGCCCAATAAAAGACCTACTATAGGCAGATTTAGCTCATAACTAATATAACTTTAAAGTATACATGTATATTGAGTGTAATCTGTCAGTGCCAATTTGTACACTTGGAGTCAATACATATGAAGTTTATATTACACACAAATCGATGATCATTCGACGGACCAGAAATTCAATTAAATGTTTTAAGAAAATTAAAAGGCGTAGAAATGCTTTGGAAGTCAAGGTAAGCTGTGGCATTTAGTAAACCTGAGGTCAATATATATGCAATTTACATTACACACTAATCGATGGCATTCGACGGATCAGAAATTAAAATAAATGTTTAAATAAAATTAAATATTATTGCATATTAAAGTAGCCAAGTCTCTAACTCAATATCATACAAAGTCTTCGAAATTGAAAACACGAGGTATTTTCCAATTTAAAACAATATTGATGTTGTGATCTTACTATCAAAAGATTGGCTTCTAATATCCAATATTTAAGACAACATAAACATTTTACCATTGGTACACGAATCGTGTACAGAAATGCGTCTCGGCGCCATTTGTAACAAAGGACTCGAAGAACGAGGATAGACATATTCAAACGGTGACGACATATTCTTATCTGGAGAGCATGCGCAAAAAATACTATCGGTGTAGACTGGAATAACCAGGCGATAGAGATTACCATTCGATATGAAATTAAAGTAAAAACGAAAACGATTGAATGTAAATCAGTTTATATACATTCATGTTGCGTGGTTTCGAATCCCGGTTGTACGTGACAAGTCGTAGGGTCGCCTGTCCAACCTCGTGGGTTATCTGCGGATTCCTCGGTTTTCTCCCACCGCTAAAGACCCCTACGCGCAAGCGAATTATTGAAATAAAATTAAACCACATGTTAGTCCCGAAATGACCTAGTTTTGGTCGAATGGACGTTATACCCCATTTTTTTCTCTCTCGAGACATTCATATTGCCTTGTTATATGCGCTGCGACCCATTTGTGTCAATTTCTAGGTCCAAATTATTAGCGATTTATAGCTCCTTAAGTGTGTGTGTTCTTTTAAACCTCTATTTAATTATTGTAATGTAGGCTTCCAAAGAATAAAGTTATACGTCATTTTAACACGCTGGATTGTTAGAGTGGTCACCGTGACCCAATTGTATGACTTTTAAAGTCAATGTTCTTAAAAGTACAATTACTTGTTAACTGATATTTATAAATGCCACCGCACGTTCTGTTAAAATTTAAACTTTTGTTGTGTTAATTCGAACACGGCCTTATAATGAGAAAATCAATATTCTATTCAGTCATAGGCGTATAGGAGCTCGATGACAGTTAGGGGGGCAGAACACCAAATGCCCGAAATAATTTCGGGTTTACAGACAGCAGCGACCTTGTATCCCCCCCCCCCCAAATAAAATTTTGGAATATTTGACGGCTGCAAACACAGAGGTGAACAAAGAAAATTCCAACTAATCGTTTACAGTCCTCGAAGACGGGACTGTTAGGAGAAAATTATGAAAATTGAACTGCCACAAAAAAGTTTTCCTGATATTTCAGCCGGTGAACAAAGCAACTTTAAAGTGGTCTAATATAACTGAATTAAAGCTGAACTCCGATTACAAAACTTCAGAAATAATTAAATAAAAAAAAATAACCGCCATACTTGTTTTAGTTCGATAGAACAAGTATGGCGATTGTACGACGTATTATGAAAACAGATATAGGCCACGCCCACATTCAGTGTATACTTTGTCAACCACACTATCAACATCCGGCTAGAAATATTTCAACCTCCCGACTGATTGAGAGTTTTTCACTATCGGTTTACTGAAAATACTATTGCTACACAATTATTATCTCTGATCAGGTACATATCATTTTACTAATTAGACGAATTAAGTAAACCACTGTGTACTTTTGCTCTAAAAATATGGGAAAAACTACCTTAACCACACTATCAACATCCGGCTAGAAATATTTCAAACTCCCGACTGATTGAGAGTTTTTCACTATCGGTTTACTGAAAATACTATTGCTACACAATTATTATCTCTGATCAGGTACATATCATTTTACTAATTAGACGAAAAAAGTAAACCACTGTGTACTTTTGCTATAAAAATATGGGAAAAACTGCCTTACCCCAAAACAATAACAATTCTACCAACACCAACCATTTGCTTCTTATTTCTTGAAAAGTTTTGCACATCAGCGTATAAGCACCAAAAAATTTCTAGTATTATAAAGTCTAGTATTATCGTTCTATGGTTATTCCAGTCTTCATACGGCCGTTTACAGGGGCCGCAGAGCCGGGGGAATAGGGGGCTTTAGCCCCGGCAATAATTTTTAATAGTGAAAATAAAATGTCGCCAAAAGCTCAAAGAAGCGAAAAAAGGTTAGGGGGGGGGTATGGTCAGTAGCCCCCCCCCCCCCCCCGAAATCGGGCCCGCTCCGCGACCCCTGGCCGTTTATCAAACAACCTTACACACAGATAAGCTTAGTTTAAAAGGAGCTCAATCGGTAACATTTGGAACCTAGAAATTCACAAAAGTGGGTCGCAACGCAAATAATACTGTAATAAACTGCTTTACATTCAATGGTTTCCGTTTTTACTCTTACGTTCGGTGAAATAAGACATGCAGTTTCAATCGAGTGCAAATTTCTAGCGCCTGGTTATTCCAGTCTATGCCGTTTGATTTGGTACAATGTGTCTAGCCTCGTCCCTTGAGTCTCTTATTACAACTGGGGCTGAAGCGCTTTATGGTATACGATTCGTGTACCAATGTTAAACAAATTATTTTATCTTAAATATCGGATATCAGAATCTCATCTTTTTCTCGGTAAGTTTACATCATCAATGTTAAATTAGTTTGACCAATAAATCGTGTTTTCGATGTCGAAGATTTTGGAGGATTTTGAGTTACAGACTCAGGTCCTTTAAGCAGTGCGTTCTGTATCATAAAGCCTGTCATTAAGTCAACTGGCGTGGTTTCGAATCCCCGGTTGTACGTGGGTTTTCCCCGGGTCCTCCGGTTTCCTGTATCATAAAGCCTGTCATTGAGTCAACTGGTGTGGTTTTGAATCCCCGGGTGTAAGTGGGTTTTCCCCGGGTCCTACGGTTTCCTCCCACTGCTGAAGACCCCTACGCGCAAACGAATTATTGAAATAAAATTAAAACAATATTTTAGTCCAGAGATGACCTAGTTTGTGTCGAGTGGACTGTAAACCCCATTTCTCTCGCTCTCTCTCTCTCTTGTGTAGTTTAAACAATGATGTCAAGATTAAATTGATAGACGCTTAAAAATGACATAAAGTGGCGTTAATTGCAATCTGATTAAAACACAGATCCTATTTCGGTTCGCTTTTTATAGTTAAAAATTTTGTTTAACTTGTCTTCGCAGTCGTTTTACAACATGCATTCTAGTTAATCCCAATCTAATTAAAATACAGATCTATATTTCGTTTCGTTTTTTATACTTTCGATGGCCTCGCTACATGTAGATCTAACAACTTATAGTGGGAAGTCCCGTTCTATGACGTAGAAAACGACATTTGACCCTTTAAGGTCAGTCATTCGATTTACCAATCAGAGACGTTTTTGCAAGTGGCTATGTTTTTTTATCTACTTTTACTTTATTTTGATTTATGTCGTAGTTCATGTCTACCCACAGTTCCGTGCAAGAGAGGTCAAATCCCAGATTCGACAGGCAATTTGATTGGCTGACCCCTCATTCCAAGCTGAACACGAGTTAAATAACGATCCTTTCAGATCCTAGAGTGTAGTACAGACAAGTTAAACGAAATTTTGAACTATAAAAAACGAAACGAAATTGGATCTGTGTTTTAATCAGATTGAGTTAATCCGAGGAATTTGCCGATGAAAAGGTTTGTTATGGCGAATTTTTGGTTTGTTCTGCACGGAACTACCCGTAAACCCCTAGAAAAGTCAAAGCTGATAGGGTGAAAAGCCCCTCGTATGACCCCTGACGCGACCTCCCAGTACATTAAAAAACGAAACGAAATATAGATCCTTTTTTTAATCAGATTGCACAGTGTAATATGGCGTATGACCGTTTTTCTATTAGCCCAGTTTGGAGCGGAACAGTGGGACGTTAAACCCCATTTGAGTTCATTTTGTATTTCCTTTAACAGAATAGGACGATAATGTCAACAATCTGAAGGACAGACTCACCCTACCTGCAGAGAAGTGACTCTGACACAGTGAACCGCCATTAAATTCACATGCCGTTATCTAAACGTCACAGGTTGCGATGTCAACGCACAGAAATCAGTTTGTAAACAAACAAACGAAGGGACAATGACTTTGACGAACAGAAAATCTGCGTCGTATCAGGGTTGTCTGTGCAATAATACGGACACAGCTCGAGATTGAATAAAAATCCCCGGAAGAAAATGGGATTTTGACAGAATTAGCAAGTTTAAACGGACATTTGACACACGCGGGGGCCGCACTATTTGCACTATTTTGTGCTTCGGTCGGGAGTATTTCACATATACACAATGAATTCTGCTAATGTTTTTAGCGTGGGGATTTACTAATAGTTAATTTATTTCAGTTCTAAACAAGAATTTAAAACTTAAACGCAATTTTTAAAAAATAGCCAAATTCTGGCTGGGATTACTGAGCAAAACGGCCATTCACTGGATACGTGCGAAAAAAAAGCCAGCTACCATAAATTTCGTCACGTTAGTTACGTACGTAATGTCAATTATACAATTTACGTTAAAATATCACGTGACTTGATAAACTCGTTAAAACAATTTGGCGCACTTGTAAAAATAATAATTAACGAGATAACAGATTCTAGTAATATCTACCTTTATAGCCTATGGATTACTTCCAATAAATATAAATTGATCAAATAATTGTAGGCGTGGCTTGGTTTGTTTCGGGGCGTTTCCTACTTTCAATTTATTACATTTTCAGGATATAACAAAAAAAGTAAATAAATCAAAATATATGTATAATCTATTCATGAATGCTGGTACCTGGTTAATAAAACAGCCATATAGCTATATTTCTTCTTTCATCTCTGTCACCATTCAAATGGTGGATTTAATCAGGCCATAAATATATTGATTTGTTTTTAAAGGATGACAATTTGTTTTCGTTCAAATTCCATATTCTATAGATAACATAACATAACACATTACATTTGATATAGCGCACATAACTGCCATGCATTCTATGGCGCTTTACAATATTTGTCACAAAAATGTCAAATAAATGTTTTTCGAAAAAAGTATGTTTTGAGTTTCTTTTTGAAATCAGTGACAGTTTTGCATTGTTTTACACTTTCTGGAAGAGTATTCCATAGTCGCGGTCCCATCACACTAAATGATCTGTCTGCAAATGTTTTATATTTAGTCTTGGGTATTAATAACATGTTTTTTGATGTGAAGATCTTGTATTGTAAGATGAAGTTTGGAACTGTAATAATTCAGTTAGGTAGATCAGCCCAATGTTGCTATATAACAGGACCATGTTTCTCGAAATATTAACTAAAGATAAATTCTAAATTTGAGTAAATACTTCAATTTTGATTGGCTAAACACTAAACTAAATCTAATATTATTCAATCAAATTACTAAACTTTTGATTATTATCTTAGTTAAAATTTTGTGAAACGGGCCCCAGAATGTTATATCTGCTTTGACACAAAAAGCTAAAAATGAAATTAAAATAATCAAACAACCATACTTCCACTTTTAACAAATATTGATCTTGTCCTACCATTTATCTATATAACACACTTAACCTAGCAAGTTCAATACTTAAATAATCAAAGCTGTTTAATGTACATTCACTGTACTATGGTTTGCTGATTTTTGCATGTCAAAATAAACATCCTGGTAACATGTTTTCCATATATATTTTATGGTTTTAAATATATTCAGCAGAGCGCTAAAATAAATGGTAATAAATGAAATGAAATGGGGTTTAACGTCCTACTGTTATGCACCTAACTTGGGCTAATGGAAGACGGGCATACGCCATACAGTCTATGGGGGAAACTTTGCGCGGGCATCGGCTCTACGGCTACTCTTATATCGAATTCCAACTGCCAATGGATCTTTTACCTGTGCGCCGATGTGTAGTAATGTGTACACGGGCCTCAACTTTTCGTCCCATCCGAACGACTAGACAGTTGGCATCGTCGGGCCCTCCGTTCTGCATTACTGACAAGGGGGAAACCACGCCGGAAAATCGAGATAAACTTTTAAGGCCAATCGATCGAACACTCGTCCTCCAGGCTAGCGAGACAGCGCCTTATCCACTTAGACACATGATCCCCTCCCTGGTAGTAACAAAAAGCAAAATTGAAAGAATGATCACGGCTGAGTAGGCAACCCAACTAGTTACACCCTTCACCTCCCCACTAAAATATGAATTGGGTCCCGAAATGTTATTATATGATGATTCATATTACTAATTATTTATGCCAAGACATATACTACATGTATATCACAAACTTTCTGACCTGTATGAAGGAAGATATGTTGATAGGTAACCAGCTGGCATGTGGGTCAATATGTACCCTATATAAAAACTGCTATGTAAAAATCCCACCATCTTTGAATTCCAATCCACATTTGGCAGCTGAAATAAAAAGTCCATGTACCATTATATTATACGTTATTATATACAAAATATTACCTGTTAACAATATTAAAGGCAAGGTAAACAACATTTAGCTGGATGTTTTTGCTACAATTATACAATTATCGAGATTGTTGGGAAGTGCTGATCGTTGGCACACGGAAAATATCATCTTCAATAGAAGGATTGATCTTGCCTTAACTACTTACATCTTATCAAGCAATTCACATAATTCTCTGTATATATTTTCCCTTTAAGTTTGATTGGGTATAAGCCCAGCTTGTGATCCAATCAGATTCATTCGTTAAAAATATCGTTACGATTATCAAGTCTCGCGCTTTAGCTAAAATATCAACATGGGACAATCAAGTTGCAAAGTTCAAGGATCGATCAATGTCAAGGTTTTTGCATTTTTTGGTTTTCCGTGAGTTTCTCAATTGAAAAAAAAACAAACTTTTAACGGCTGTAAACTTGTCTATTTCTTATTCTGTGGAGGCTGCCATATCTGTTTACAGTGTGTTATGTGCCACGACCTCTGAGTGAACAATGCTAATTGGTCACGTGTAAACACAACGAGCGCGAAATTTCGTGAAATGCCAAGTATTGAAGCAACGATTAGATGTTTGTGAAACTCGCTGTCGTTGCTTCGGGAACATGGGAAAATATCGTATTGGCTGGCCATATGGCGGACATTGTCTAACCCATTCAATATCTCATTCACCCATGGAATTTTTGGCACACTTGGCACGTATACATGTCTTAATAGTAATTTAAATTACATTGAGCCCCAAAGCCTGCTCGTTCAAATATCCATCCATCTATTAGGTCATTGATCGCCCTGTTGGGAGGAAATTGACGAAAACACTCTCATCGCAGGTGCAACCGATTGCCAATGGCGCGAAGCAAAGCGTCGATTGGTATGCCCCACTCCAACATTATTCCTAATAAATGTAAACATTTGAAGTTCGCATTAAAGTTCCCACAGCGTCCATAGTCAATACGGGACACAGATTATACAGCAAAAACACAACTATTGGAAATTTATTGAAATTGATGTTACAGATTATTTAAGATATATAACACTGACAGCTGTTAACAATGGTTTAGAATTGATGGTTGCGGAAGTCGTTTTGGATGAGCTGCTGAGAAGACAATATATAAAAAAAAAATTCATTACGCGGCATTTCTGATAATCTGGACCAAAGAGTAAAATCAATCTTCAATTACTTTAACACCCCAAGAAAAAATTATTTTAGCGTAATTACACTGAAATAGGCATAACTGTTTTTGAATACTACCACGCACTCAGATGATGTGCATGAATGATTAGGACACAGTATTCCACTACTACGTAGTAAGTATAATATGAATATTGATTTTTCATTATGATTTTTTTCTATCCTTGAAAGGCATTTATGAATAACAACTTTATGGATAGCATTCATACTCTCACCGCTATGAAGCAAAGGTTTTTATTCATTTTAAATCTGTTTAGTTTATCTAATTGCTCAAAGGCCGTTAAATTTGAATCAGCCTGGTGGATATTTGTAAAATGAAGCTAGTTAGCCGTTGGTCTGTACGTAATCGAGATCGGGCTTTAATCATTTTCATTCTGAAATATCAAGTCGTTTGCGTAAAATTAATATCCAACCCAACAATGTTCTGCAAATATGCTTTCAATAATTAATGTGTATACCAACTTGGGTTTACTAATTAAAGAAATGTAAATTACACACATCCTTCATCGAGGTTTATAATGCTTCAACTGTTTAAACTTACATTATTTTGAGTTGCACTCATCTGCAGTGGGTATACCAGTTTACACCTCTAAAGGCGAGTAATAACACTACTCCAATTGTATGTAATGGTACCCTATTTTGGGTTCAACACCCCTCCAAATATAGTGTTATTAGTTTACAACACTGAAGTTTCGAGGTTACTCCATTTGCCACCCGAATTGATATAAACTAGCTTATTACAGTGTGGGGGTGGGATGGTCTAGTGGTCTAGAGTACCGCGCTTCGACCTCTACCTGGCCGGCCGTCTCTGGCTTCCGGCTGTGGTTTCCTCACACTGCTAATGACCCCTACGCGCAAGCGAACTATTGAAATAAAATTAAACCATGTGTTAGTCCCGAAATGACCTAGTTATGTTGAGTGGACGTTAAACCCCATCTCTCTCTCTCTCTCTCTCTCTCTCTCTCTATCTCTATCTTATTACAGTGTAGAGTATTGGACAATATCCACGTTTACCCATTAACACTTAAAAACCATTCATATAAAAAAATGAAATATTTTCTACACCGCCTGACCTGTTTGGTAATAATATCATTTTATTTCACTGGAAAACAACGTCTACATAAGGAAGTAGGTTAACACTATTTTGTAGCCAAAGCAAAGTGACAGGCGCCATACTAGCCACTAGCCCAGAATGATTGACAGCCTTTTTGTGTTTTAAATGGATGCAATATAGCATCAACCCACTAATCAGGTGCTAATAATAGCTTATTTAACATTGGAAATAATAACACAATTACTTCCCCTGTGTCACCCTTTCCTTATAGAGAGACCAGTGATGGTTTTTAAAACCGAGTTCTTCTCAACGTTGAGATTCGAAATTGAAAATGATATTTTTGCCAATTTCTCAACTGGCAATAGTGAATTATAGGATTAAAAGGATTATTCTTTAACAAGGTAGGACTGTTTATAGATACCATATGTTTTAGGGCTTTATTTTAATACATTTTAATAATATAACTTAAAAATATAAAATTAGGGGAACTTAAACTAACTTATTCAGACCATAATATTAGCTCTCGATGGTAAGGCTAGACTGCGATATTTGTTGGACTGTTTTCCGATTTACAAAAAAACTTTCCTTCGTGATTAAACAAATAAATGAATAATCGAGACTATTAGTTTCGCCTTACCGACTTCAGTAATGATGATCGAGACTAAGCGGAATTTTCATTCGAATGGTTCAAGGTTCATAGTGGATCAATTTGACTGAAATTTTCAGCAAACTGCCTTTACAGTATGTAGTTTTTAACTATTATAGTGCGAACAGCCAACTCGTTATCTCATCTCCCATAATGTATATTTAAGTTAGTATATTTTGATAAATCAGATTTGTTGTATTGGTATGCTAGCAGGGACCATATTGATATAGCTGTTACCACAACCGTATAAAAATTATATATATATGTACTGACTGGGGTTGTTTCGCTTGTCCTAAGGGGGAATTCCATCACACATCAATTTAACACAGAGTTACAACCTCTACCCCTGAAACCTTGTGCACTAGATCACATCATAAACTTAATTTCATAAAGAAATACTTTGAATGGTCCGATACGTTAGAAACTATAATTCGAAACCAGTCCTTTTTAAATATAGGCCTACCCTTTAAGATGTATTATCATGGACCTTATAATACATTATAAGGTCCATGATATTATGAGTCCACAAGCGCGTGATTTGTATTGTTCGTACAATTTCTCACATGGTATCATCCACGCTAATATCAACGCGAGATAATCTCCCGGCTTAGATTCAATCAGATTAAAAACAGGTCAACAATCAGATGCAAAGAAACATAACGATGGTGGTGGGCGTGTTATAATTATCATGACGTCACCGAACAATATAAACCCCTGGGGCCGGTTGCTCAAAGCTCCGTTACCTTTTAACGATCCGTTAACTTTAACGGAGAGAAAGATTGTTGCTGGAAATAAAGGCCCCAAACATTTGGTGGTGTAAATTTTTCCTACAGATTTATGCTAATATTTCTAAAGAAAAAATAAAGTATTCTATAGTATTTTCTGTAGTAAATTTAACAAACAACACATTACCAAGATATAGGTCCGTTAGAGTTTAACGGATCGTTAAAATAACTTATTTTTGAGCAACCGACCCCTGTAGATTACAAAATGACGGAAAGTTCAACATCGAAGAAATGTAGAACGGTGTTGTTGAAAGATATTTTCAAGAAAAAGGAGAGAGAAGACCAGGTACCATTTATATAGGATGCAGCATCGATCGATTAAATTTAAAATTAATCATAGCTTTGTAAATACTGGACGGAATTTAAACATTTTTCGACTGATTTACCTTTCACAGTAGTGTAGTTTGCAAGGTATTCAAAATGCTTTGCGCTAAGTGAGGGGATTTTCAATTAATCACAATAATGTTATTTTGATAATTCTTGTTGAAAGGGATAATACATCTTTAGTATTAGGTTCGCCTTTTTTTAAATACTTACACTCATAATGGCCTCGATAGTTCCTACTTTTCGATGAGCCTCCAAGTCAAGTATTGTCAACACTGTGAATCCAACGTTTGTCCTCATTGCGTTAATTAGCATCATGCCGATACAGGCAACGCCTACCACCACATGGCGCATTCTAGAGAAACTTTTGGCCTGAAATCGTGTTCCTCTTGCATTAACATCATCTGGTACCGCATCTCCTTCTTTAGATCCAGAACCGTCTTTGATGGAATCGCTTGCAGCAGCCTTGTCATCCATGTGACCATTTCTTCTCTTATCGACTCCCATTATGAAGGACGTATTCCTGTAAATACCCTCTTTAATTCACCATTAAACATTACTTAGGATGTCTCTTGGTAGGGATCAAACTGGCCCCTTGAAATGTCCGGTTACTAAACACACGTTATTTATAGAAATACATTATAACATGTACGTATGTATATACAATAAGCTGAACACCAGGTGACAATACAGTATTACATATCCCACATATACAATACTTATAATGATAATAGGCAGTTAGTTTGTGTGGAGATATTGATGAATACTGTAAAAACAGTAAAAACAGCTGTTACTCTTTATTAAAGTTGTCTAGAATTTCATTGGCTCAGTCACTTAACACAACCTGGTTCGAGAAAAAGAATGTTATATATCGATCACTTATATTGTTGTTTTACTTATTTGGACAACATTCTTTGTTTTAATGGTGGGAGGTTTTTTTTTATTATCGATTGCCCAAACAAACGACACGTCAATCATAACGTGCCTCCAATAATCCAAAATATATAGTTCATTAAGAAAAGTGGTACCTTATGAGGAAAGTAACACACAATTCTTGTAAAGACAAGATAGATTTATTTTAATTAGATAATTCGATCTTATCTGCTTGCCAATTAGGGGGTTGGATGGCCGAATGGTTAGCACGTACGTGATGTATTATAAAGCCTGTCATTGAGTCAACTGGCGTGGTTTCGAATCCTCGATTGTAAGTGACAAGGAGTGGGGTCGCCTGCTCAACCTAATGGGTTTTCTCCTGGACCTCTGGTCCCCCCCCCCACACTGCTAAACAACCATTAGCGCAAGCGAATTATTGAAATAAAATTAAACCACATGTTAGTCCCCAAATGACCAAGTTTGTGTCGAGTGGATATTAAACCCCACCCATCTCTCTCCATCACTCTGTGTACTGGTGCTAGCTGATGTTATACTTCCTTGCTATCTAAACCTTCGGTTTCATGGTAGTAAAAGCAGCGTACTGCACTGGATCTACCAACGGATTGGAAATCAATGGAGATATCTCCAAATTGGTATCATCTGTTCAATTGGTTTCGTCTTATTTATATTCCGGGCGACTATATTTTGAAATTTCCGAAGTTGTTTAACTTTATTTTTGCGTAGATTGCACAAAAATGAATTACAGTAGTCGGGTCTTGATGTAACCATGGTTTTTATCCGAATTTTATTGTGCCACTCAATGAATGATTTAATTTTCCAATACTATAGACCTGAAAATTAATACTGTTACACATGGCCGAGATTTGGTTATTATGCCCAGATTAGATTAAAACACCCATATATCTTTACAACATCGGATGATTTAAGAGAGATATTGACAATTTGATACTTTCCTGTGCTAGGTTTTAGTAATTGCTACCTACTGACAACTTTCATTTTTTCCATTTTGTCATCGTAGAGATTTAATAAATTCAAGTCCATCCATTTACAAATATCTGGTAAACAGGCTTCAAGTTTGCCTATCCCAGATGGTTCAGAAACTATATAAATTAAATTGTCGCCGGCGTACATATGGTAGTTAAAACCTTGTTAACGAATGACATTTCCTAAAGATGTTGTGTATGTAGTCAATAATAAAGAACCCAAAACCTAGCCCTGTAGCATGGCATGCATACTTTGAAACACTGCAATTAGATACGGAGACCTTTATAACATCATTTTGGACACGCACTAAGGCGGTTTCGGTCGTATGTATGCAGATTGGAATACTTATTTGAGATTATTATTATGCAAATGTCTTTTAAACTCCGATCGTACGCTTTCTCATTAACTTTTGAAATAAGGTTAGACATTCATTATCACGACTGGTCATTTTTGATAGCGGAAACACTAACGCCTCTTTCAGAGCTTCCAGCATATGCCATATAGCCAGAAGCCAAAGAGATTCCTGATATCCGGGACCATGACGTCAAAACAATGTTTTAGTAGCCAGGTAGAAAATGGATCTAGATTGCACGATGCTGCTGCTGATGCTTTAAAGGACCATATTGGTGTCAGTCATTATCACATATGTGATAGAACTGGTTACACACGTTCCAAATATAATTTTGCTACAACAGATGAGAAATACAGGTGTCATACATCGGAAGTGACGAATGCCAAAGGAAAACACAAGTGTGATAACATATACACGGCCGAATTTCTTCTCACTGATAATTCCTTCGAATTGCGTGGGTGAGACGCTGGCTAGCTAGCCTGGAGTTCGGGTGTTCGATCCCTGCATTGGCCGAGAAAGTTTATCCAGATTTTCCGGCGTGGTAGGCCCTTATCAGTAATACAGGACGGAAACCAAGGTCCCGTGAACGTGCACGTAAAAAATCCCTCGACAGTAATGTTGGAATTCGATTTAAGAGTAAACCGTAGTGGCACTGTCCTGACAAAATTTCCCTCATAGCACTCTGTATGGAGTATGTCAATCTTCATTAGCTTGTGGCCCTTGTGGAGATCACAATTATGACCCGATTGAAAATTGAGTTCGAATTTCGTTGAAATCGGACCAAAACTGACAAACTGGCCGTCACTTTTAAGAGAATAGTGTAAAAATATGGTATAATCAAGTTTGTGGACCATGTAGAGCTCTCAATTATAATCTGATTTTGAAGAAACCTTAAATGCTTGTTTACAACCCAGTGATCTTGGTTTCTGCCGATATTTGCGTATAATATCAGATTGTAACTTCCTGAAATATGGCCCCCGATTATACGTAAAAATCGCCTTTTTTAGCCTGTGGTCCCTCTTGAGGTCACAATTTTTACCCGATTTAAAATTATATCCCCGTTACACCGTAATGAAGGCTGAGTTCGAATTTCATTAAAAATCAAACCAAAACTGCCGGACAAAATGGCCGCCCCTTGTACGCGAATAGTGTAAAAAATATGGTATACCACCAAAAACAAGCCAATACTAACCCTACACTACCAAATACTCATCAAATACTACCAAATACTACATATATATAAAAAAAATCAAATAGCAGACCAATATTGCCAAATAACAGTACATTAGTGTAATTACTGCAACAAATATTCGATATTTTGCAGAAAATGGAAATGTTTACCCAGTTATCTTCCTTTACAACCTGTAAATCGATTTTAGATTTTTTTCTTTGATTGTCATTTAGTAATTGAACATAATAACACAAGGTACAATTTTATGAATACACAATTACTGAGTTTGATACTAAGCGACGTTTCGACGAGGATACTCTCATCTTTATCAAGCAAATGATACAAAAAATATGGATGTGGGCAAATATATACAGAATATGCAACAAAGATAATAATGCAACAAAGAAAATAATCAAAACTAAGTATATAAAATATATTAATTCACTGAACAGAAAATCATAGAAGAGATATTAAAACGTGTTATTAGACTGAAAAAATGAGGGAAAGCCGTAAATATATTGATTAAATAAATTGTAAATATAGCATTGTGAAGCATATATCCCGCTGTAAAAAATTGGTTAAGTACCGGAAAGAAGATATGGAAAATGTATAATTAGACTGTGAAAACGGGATAGGCACTGAAAAATAAACAAAAGTATAGGGATCAATGAGCAGGAAGTGCTGAAGGGTTTAAACCTTATATTAGAGTGTAAACATGGAAGAAAGAAGCCGTAAATATTTCTATGTATAAAAGTGAAAAAATGTTAACCGTAATTAAATTTAAAAATGGAAAAAACAGGATATGTGAAGTATATAGCTAGACTGTGAAACTGGATAAGCACTGGATTTTGTTAATTCTGAAAGCTAGATAATAACAAGAGCAGAAATCTATTAATATACTTAAATCTGGAATAGGGAAACCGTAATTATATTCCTCCAGTAAATTGAAATCAATAAATGGGAAATATATCTTCAGGCTGTAAACTGGATAAGTGCTGAAAGTCAAGATATTTGCAATGTGAAATTAGACTGGTAAAACCGGATAAGTGCTTAAATAGAAATAAAGCGTTAGAATTAATGTATAAGTTGGTCATAAGCCCTTAAATAGTCCAACATCCCGGTTTAGCTTGGGCTTGATGCGTTTTGTGTTGATGGCCTCAAGAAGTTTCCTGGTTTTCTTCTGGTGATGATATACTGCAAGGGTTCTGGTTTGGTCCCACGAGATTGTATGATTTCTGTTGTTAATAATATGCTCTGCTACGGCTGAGGGATTGGTGGAAGCTAGGGACTTGTGTTCTTTTATTCTTACATCAAGTGGGCGCTTCGTTTCTTCCACGTACTTTTCATTGCAGGAGCAAGTTATCTCGTAAATACATCCTTTGGGCTGTAGGGGGTTGGTTTGTGTTGATCTATACTGTATGGTTCTGCCGCTAGATTAGGTCACGTCTATACCCACTTCTTGTTTCATCAACCTTCTGATTTGGTAGGATATTTTGCCGTGGAACGGGATGGTTATTCTGATGCCAGAGTGACCAGTATTTGGCTTTCTTGGCTGTTGTTGGTTCTCCATGGTGGTATTGATGATGTCATTGACGTGTTGGTTGGGGTAACTGTTATTGTTTGTGAAGACGTTCTTTTTAAGTTCTAATTCTGCGGGTAAACTTCCTCCATCACATATGTTAGTGGCACGTCTGGTCAGTGTGGTGACGATTGATTTCTTTATATGTGACCCTCCAGTACAAAACAGTACACTTGGGTCAAATTGAAGAAATGGAGATAATGGTGTCAAATGAAAGAGTATAAAGACCTCGTTTCATTGGTACCAGAATTCTAAGAATCGGACTTTGTAAAAAGTTGCATATCCCCGAATTACTAAAATTCAAAACTTCAAACTCCCATATCACTGCCAATTTTTGTCCGATTCTTAGAATTCAGGTAAAATGAAAAGAGGTTTTTATACTCTTTCATTTGACACCATTATCTCCATTTCTTCAATTTGACCCAAGTGTACTGTTTTGTACTGGAGGGTCACATATGTGAATGATTCGAGTTATAGTGAATGTATTGATCAGTGTGAGTTGGTTTGAAATGTTTACCCAGTTATCTCCCTCTACAAGTTGTAAATAGATTTTAGATTGCTACTTTAATCATCTTCTTTAGCGTTGCAGTTGGTTTCAAAGACTTGATAGGGTCGTAATGACATCGCCGCGACATGGCTATATACCGTAGCATACTTAAATTTGTAAGTGACAATATTCAGGAAATCAGTGAGGGGTCATTTAAAAGACAAAGATAGGGCGTTAATAAGTCATTAAATTTAAAAATGGAAAAAACAGGATATGTGAAGTATATAGCTAGACTGTGAAACTGGATAAGCACTGGATTTTGTTAATTCTGAAAGCTAGATAATTACGAGATCAGAAATCTATTAATATACTTAAATCTGGAATAGGGAAACCGTAATTATATTCCTCCAGTAAATTGAAATCAATAAATGGGAAATATATCTTCAGGCTGTAAACTGGATAAGTCAGGGGTCATTTAAAAGACAAAGATAGGGCGTTAATAAGTCATTAAAAGACATTCATGTGCTTTCCTGACATATTTTTTAAAGGAAGGCGTGCACCCGTAGACAACCTGTTATACTAAAATCACTTTTGAGTAGGCTACGAGACGGATAAATGAACATTTTTAAATCAACCCCTAAAATACTCTTTTATTTAGATTTTATAAACTGATTTTATTTTAATTCACTTTTAAATCTTTGTTAGCCTCTACCTTGCTTAACGAAACAGGAAGATACGACAAAATTACCAGAAATGATAGAATTTGTAATCTATGCAACGTTGAAGATGAATATCATTTTATATTCTGCTGTCCATTTTATAAAGATTTAAGAGAACAACTTATTCCTGCTTATTATAGAAATCACCCTTCACTCCAAAAATTCATAGATATTATGTCTTCCACATCACCAGTTATTGTAAACTCATTAGCAAAATATATACATTTATCATTTATTAAACGTCAGTCTTTTCAAGAAGCTATTTTTCCTTAAAATTGTATATACTTTTCTAACTTGTTTTGTACTATTTGTATCATCAACACCTTCACATTACATATTTTATTTATTTATCCATTGTATTTGCAATAAGTTTTGTAACTTTCAGCAATAAAAATTACTTACTTACTTACTTTAAAACTCTTTTTATTTTAATGTTTGTAATGTTATATATTGAAATGTTTTCACGTGTAATTTTGTAGTATACACTCTGGCAGGGAAATCTATAATAACTCGTTTTCCTTATTTTAACTCAACAAAATGATTAATCCATGGACCTATGAGGTCCATAAATAATCTATGTAGCAATCTAAATTAATTGTCGGTTGCAAAGGGGGATAACTGGCTAAATATTTCAATTTTCTGTAAATAGTCAAATATGCTGCCAACTGACGTTATTAGGTTTATATTTTATAATTAGGGGGTAGTATTTGGTAGTATTTGATAAGTATTGGGACTATAGGGTGGCAAATGGAACAACCGCGATATAACTCTCTATTTTTGAAAAAAAAACAAATGATATGCCTATTTTTAATCATTATCTTGTAGTATCGGGTAGTATGTGGTGATATTGAGGTGGTATTGGGTTGTATTCGGTAAATTGTCCCGCCGGTGGACCCATTCTCTACGCTAGCCTCGCTATCCAGCGTTAGCGTAGACTGCAAGGGAAGACAACTCTGTTTGGGAGATTGGTTGTATACCCTGAAGAGGTCCCAATTTTAATTTGATTTTGATGTAACTTGAAATGCATGTTTATAACCCAAAGATCTTGGTTCCTTACGATATTTGCGCACATCGAATTGTAACTTCATGAATTATGACCCTTGATTGCAGGAAAAATGATTTTCTTTTTAGCTTGTTCTCTATCAATCTCTCGTATGTGGGCGTATCCGCCTGGTGTTTTTGGGGCACCAACCAATCAATCAATACCCCTCAATCAAAAATTTCCCTGTACACCTATGCTTAGGAGTGAGCAGAAACGCCACTGCCCCGGCAAAATTTCCATCGCTGGCATTGCACGCGTGGACCTAGAACACCGTACCCGTATGTTAGTATCAAATTGACTTTGGCATGTATGTTACGGAGTTAGTAGTAGCTAAAGATGTGATCTTATTTAAGTCAGGTGGTATTCAGTGTGATGCCGAAACGCGATAGAGCGTTTTATCGACGATTCGTCGCCCCATCGCATCCCTCGATCTGTCGCTCCATTGTGAATGGAGCGATGAAGCAAGGTGGACCTTTATGGTACACCAGTTCTTTTCTTTTATTATTCACATAGCCATGCATGATATTCAGATGCACTAAAGATACATTCCCGCGTACAAACTGGGTGATCTGATGACATATTTGGACTAAAAACATATTCAAATTAATTAATTTATCATAATTTTGCTTCAAACCTTCTCAGAGCATTGTAATTACCAAGAGATACCCTGCTACAAAAATCGATCAAAAGAGGTCATGATTGTGTTATGTGATTTACCTCTCTTCGTACCTATACCAACGGCACAAGACGATGTTGTCTGTAATCGCTTCTGTATGCGTTCCATGAGTGTTTTTCATGGAATCCGGTATTTTTCTAGTACGATTAGATATCTCTACTTTCCATATAGCCAAAAAACAGCCGATAAATACTTTTCTGGGAATCTATCTTTAAATACTACCAATGTATCAATTGGCCTTTTATTTAATACATTTGAATTGTATGCATGGCAATGTGTTTAGTATAATGTATTATAGGCTGAATGCGGTATAAAGTCAGAGATTAAAATAATTAATCATGAGATACTCATAATATGAAATATTCAACCAATCCAGTATTTTCAAAATTGGTCAAAGTGGGTATTTTTATTTTATGTAATTACTATAGAGAACAAAAGAACTGTGCATTTATGCGCATTTGTTTATATTTTTAATCAAGGTTATATAATTATGGTTGCAAGTTCTAAAAACTTGAGAAAACATTTGAAATGTTAAAAGAAAGAAGTTTTGTATATTGTATCCCGATTTTCGTAATACGCGGCACCATTATTCAAACACACTTCTCCCAGGAACTACAATCTAATGGACAAACGTGATGCAATCCAAGAAGTCAGTGAATAATGTTCACGAGGGTTTTTATCAACGCCATTTATTATAATTTAATATTGATGATGGGACACGCCATTATAATTTCACTGTTAATGTTACTTTTAAAGTTGCAATTTTATATTTTTAAGTTATATTATTAAAATGTATTAAAATAAAGCCCTAAAATAGACAGTATCTATAAACAGTCTACCATGTTAAAAAATGATCCTATTAATCCTATAATTCAGTTTTGCCAGTTGAGAAATTAGCAAAAATATCATTTTCAACTTCAACTTCAAACGTTTGAAGATAGCTATTCCATTCCATGTTGGGGAATAGGGGGTAATTGTGTTATTATTTCCGGAGAATGACACCTATGATCGTATAATAGTGAGTTCATAACCTATTGAGCAAAAGACGCCAAAAGACATAGAAATAATAATGTTTTGACTTTCTTAGAAAATATGAAATTCTAGCTTGAACTGTTGAAAGTCGTCGACAAAAGCGTAATTAATACAACTATAATAAATATCATGTGTCATTAGCAGTTCAATGTATATATAACATCAAAGGTCATCAGTTAAAAATCAACTAGACGCATCAAAACAAATAACAGGTCTATAGGTGATTTGCCACTTTTATCTTTGCGCGTTCTAATTAGTTTTACCACATCCACGCACTAATTTATTTTACCACCTGCGCGTAATAATTGGTTTTACTGTTTACAGTAACTGCAATATTCAATTGCTTCAAATCTCCCCGTCTTCATTGGCCCAGTTTAGGAGTAGAACAGTAGGATTTTAAACTTCATTTCATTTCATGCTTCAAATCTACTTTCAAATGCTTCATTTCTTTTAAAAAAGGTTTAAAAATAGTTGACGTTTTATTAGTTCACTCCTCTCGAAGATAGTTTCGGTCGAGCAAAAATTTGCTGCGCTACTTTGATTGTAACGGCTACGAAAATTGTCAGTATGGTACAGATTGGTCTGCAGGGACGTTTTCATTTCCATCCACCCCAAACCCCGAAACAGTGGCTAAATTCGTGAAGCCCAACTTTGAATTTGAATATATTAAAAATTAATTATATTTAACTGTTTGTATGTTTATATGTGAAACATAAGTTAGACATTGTAAATTATATACTCACACTCGTGATAGCCTCAATAGTTCCAAGTGTTGGATGAGCTTTCTCGTCCAGAATTGTCAGTACAGTAAATCCAATATTTGTCCTCATACCGTTAATTAGTATCATACCTATACAGGCAATGCCTATCATTATATAACGAACTCCAGAAAAAGTTTTAAAACGAAATAGATTTTTTCTAGAAATGCCATCATCTGGCACCGAATCCTTCCCTTCATTAGCTTCATAACTCTCTTTGGTGGAATCGTAGCCTGCAACTTTGTCACCGGTTTTGCTTATTTTTCTCTTCTCGGTCCCCATTATGATGAGGATATTTTTGTATTTCTGGGATTGTCTACTACTGATACATTTCAAGTTTTTACAATAGTTGCTTAATACACGATATTTAGATAAATGCCACTCCACAAAGATAAGACACGTTATTAAACAACACCTTACAGGTATGAATAGATTATCCAGTATATGCACAATGTATATAATGATAATTATTAGTAAGTATATATATTTATACATGTAGACGTTTACGATATTGATGTAAACTGTTATAACAGCTGTTGCTGGTAATATACATCTCGTATATCATTGGGTCGCATGTTTAACTAATATTGAGTGGGCATCGGGATGAGGGGGGCTGATCCATCACCAATTTTATTACTGTACTTTGATGGCCAAAAATTAAATAGTATATAGAAGTTTACGATTTCACATAAAGTATTATATAACCACCGAACCACCAAATCTCACAATGATGATAGAGGCAGGGCACAAATTATGACCTATACAGAGATGCCAGAAAGGAGCACGACATGATTCTTTGAGAATACTTAAATGTACACCATAAATAATATTAATTTATTTATCAGACGACCATTGCAAAAATAAAACAAATGGGTCTAGTCGGAGGTGCATTTCAGAAAGGTCATCTGCAAATTACGCCAATTTGTGCGACAATAAACAACTGTATTCCGAAAGATTGCAAAACAAGTTCGTGGCTTGTCAAAAACTCATTTGCAAGCTGTAATAAATATGTCTACTTGTTTAACACTTCAAATGTTTTTTTCGCTATTTAATACTAATATTGATCAACTAGACCTCACGACACGTACTTTAGCGTTAAGTGTTAAAGGGGCGTTATTATTTTAGTAAAACTTATTTTGTACTTAATACGTTATTCAAAATTAATCTATATTCATACGACAGTCCGAGGTCCAGCCCGTCCCTGCGTTGGACTCGTAAGAGGTTTCTCAGCTTTAGGTGGGCTGATAGACCAAATTGTGAATGCGATCTAATTTAAGCACCCCTTACATAACTCATGACCAGTAGTCTTTACACTGACAAGCGAAAGTCTCGAAGTTCCTTAAGTACCCCTAATAACCGGAAAGCACCCAAAACGTAGGATATGTATTAACCAATTCACTATGTCTTGGTACATTTATTGACTCCTAACTTCCAGGTTGAAATATTAATAACATTAATCCATAAGTTATCGTCAGAACCATCTGTTCAACCTCAGAATAGATCCCACAGCATTAAATGTGTTATTAGTAGGCTACTCAATTATAAGACAAGGTAGAAGGGGTGGGTTACAAAATGACAATTTAAAAATCATATCAAGTGTTAGAGCATGCATCCACTGCAGTAAGGTAGATCATAAGATGGGTGTCAAGAATAGATTTAAAATAAAGATGCACAACTACAATTCTAGAAAAAGAGTAAAATAAAATGGGTAGGGTATTAAATATTAAGTGACATAGAATTGTGACATTTTGAGGAAGGGCGTAATAAATTTTGGCATCCACACTAGCCAGATGCGTCACACCAGGATCTACCTTGCTGAGTTTTACTTTTCTACTACTATCAAGACAAAGTTTACAAATGGATTTATATTATATAATGAATTTAAAATATTGGCTCAGTCTCACAAGAGAGGTGTGGGGGTAGGGTGAAAGAACTAGGGCATTTTCTTTAAGGGGCAAATTGAAACATCTTATTATATTATTTACATTTTTACGTGTCACCTTTCAAAAAAATTTACAAAAATACTGAGATTAGCAGCTACTACACTTTAAAATGTCGACTGTTCAAACTATCGACTGTTGTATCAACATCGGCTTTATATAGGTTTTTGTCTCCCAATGCTTTTGACCCATATCAAAGATGTTCTATTGCTTTAAATACATTAATTAGAATAACAACGTGAATCCTGGGTTGAGAAATGTTCTCATCACGCATACTCGCCCTTGTGCACGACAATGCCATACTAACCGAAATATTAATCTATAGAGCCCATGCTGACGGCGAGGTGTAAGAATAGACAAAGCAGACAGCTTGCAGTTAATCTGCTAGTCTTTTAATCTGAAAACAGATTACATAGATAATCCTATTTTATAAATGAGGTTAAAAAAACACGCTTGTGTGGAATAACAATTACTATGGTTTATTTCACTGCGACGTTTCAAAAAGATTTCACAAGTCGTTATCAAGCATATACACAGATAAATAAAAATGAGAAAGATATCAATATATATACGAACATCAATGCCAACTGTCCAATGATATGCAAGAAAGGCGAACTTAAAATCTTGTCGCAGTGAAATAAGCTTTTCTCACTTTTTAAAAAAATCAATTTTGATTTTATAAAAAGGAGGTCATGAATTCGATCGTTGAACCTTTATCAAATACATAGTATGTATATATAAAGAGACATTGCGTACATCAGGTAAACTACTTTTGAAGACCAAGGGTATCACGGTGGCTAACTAGGTATTACGGTGGCTTGCTAGCCTGGAGGTCGGGTGTTTAATCCCTGCATTGGCCGAGAAAGTTCAGTGATACAGGACGGGGGGCCTGGCAAGGACAGCTGTCTAGTAATTCGGATAGGACGAAAACCCGAGGTCCAGAGTACACATGGCGTACACGTAAAAGATCCCTTGGCAGTTGGAATTCCATATGGGAGTGGGCCGTAGCGCCGCTGCCGGAGAAAAATTTCCCTCTCACATAGGCGTACGGGCTCGATGGCAGTTAGGGCAGAACCCGAAATGCTCGAAAACATTTCGGGTTTACAGACAGTGGCGCCGGTCTTGCTGCTATTAAGGTGGCTGACTCGGATTCCAAACAATTGTTTACAGGCCTCGAAGACGGGCCCGTTGGGAGAAAATTTTGAAAGTTTAACTGCCGCAAACGCGTTTTTATGCTATTCTAGCCTGTGAATACAGACACTTCAATTTGGTTCAATACAGTCTACCTGGCTGACCCGAATTCCAAACAACCAATCATCAATCGTCGCGCGGTATGGGGGCCTCGCCCTCACGGAGAAAAATTTGAAAATTTAATCACCGCAAATGAGTTTTCTGCTATTCTAGCTCGTGTAAGCAACACCCGAAAAGTCAGCTTGCCCGAAAGTTAGAGGGACAGCTGCCCCCTCCCCCCACACACATGGCTCGTACGTCTACGCCCTCACAGCACACTGTATGGCGTTAGAAATGACTACAGAAAGGTTACTGCCCTTTAGTTCCCTTAATTTACAACTGACCCCAAAAAGTACTGCACATAGCTTAACATATAATAAATCAATTCTTATTGAAATAAAGGCGAAGCCTTACCGCATAGTTATATGATTTCATCTGCAGGACGTGTCATGGCGGCTTGCGTAATACGTCATACAAGAAACATCGCTATGCAAATGAAGAACGCATTACCACAAAGAAAGATAGTAAGCTGGCACTGCCAGGCAGGATACGCCCACATTTTCGATAGATGGATAGAGGACATAAGCAATACCAAAAGTGATTTTTCCTACAATCAAAGGCCATAATTCATTAAGTTACAATTTGATATGCGCAAATATCGAAAAGAATCAAGACCTTTAGGTTATAAACATGCATTTTAAGTTTCATCAAAATCGAATTAAAATTGTGACCTCTACAGGGCCCACAACTTTAATATGCCCTATTTTTTACACTATTCGCGTACAAACAGCGGCCATTTTTTCTAGCAATTATGGTCTGATTTTCTAGAAATTCGAACTCAACCTTCCGTAGGGTGTAATGGTGATAGAGTCAAACGTTTTTTTAATTGGATATTAATCGTGACCTCCAGAGGGACCATAGGGGATTTTTCGGAACAATCAGGGGCCATAATTCAGGAAGTTACGATCCGTTATGCGCAAATATCGAAAGGAACCAAGATCTTTGGGTTATAACCATGCATTTCAAGTTTCATCAAAATCGAATTAAAATTGTGACCTCTACAGGGTCCACAACCTTGATATACCATTTTTTAACAGTATTCGCGTAAAAACGGCGGCCATTTTGTTTGGCAATTTTTGTCCGATTTTCCCGAAATTCGAACTCAACTTTCCTTAGGGTGTAACGGTGATATGATTTAACGTTTTTTCAAATCGGATAATAATTGTGACCTCCTAAGGGACCACAAGCTAAACAAAGGTGATTTTGCGTATAAACTGGGGCCATAATTCAGGAAGTTACGATTCGATATGCGCAAATATCGAAAGGAATCAAGATCTTTGGGTTCTAACCATGCATCGAATTAAAATTGTGATCTCTACAGGGTCCACAACCTTGATATACCATTTTTTAACGGTATTCGCGTACAAACGGCGGCCATTTTGTATGGCTATTCTGGTCCGATTTACCAGAAATTCGAACTCGACCTTCCTTAGGATGTAACGGTGATATAATCGAACGTTTTTTTAAATCGGATAA
This sequence comes from Patella pellucida, assembly GCA_917208275.1. NCBI lineage: Eukaryota > Metazoa > Mollusca > Gastropoda > Patellidae > Patella > Patella pellucida. Next base: position 48,790,468 of record OU795041.1, on the reverse strand, counting down.
TAATTGTCACCTCCAGAGGGACCACAAGCTAAAATAGGTGATTTTTCGGACAATCAGGGGCCATAATTCAGGAAATTACGTTCTGATAGGCGCAAATATCGAAAGGAACCAAGATCTTTGGGTTATAAACATGCACGTCAAGTTTCATTAAAATCGGCTCAAAATTGTGACCTCTATAGGGTCCACAAGCTAAAAACGTGATTTTTCGTACAATCAGGGGCCATAATCCATGAAGTTACGATCCGAAACATGCCAATATCGAAAGCAGTCGAGATCTTTTGGGGATAAAGCTATATTTCATGTTTCGTTAAAATCGGACAAGAATTGTGACCTGTAGAGGGTCCACAAACAATTGTGGACGGCCGGACGGACGGACGGACGGACAGGGGCGACGACATAATACGTCCACATGAAAATGTGGGCGTATAAAAACTGTTCGGTAACTATTTTAGTGGTGCAGTATTCACTGTCTTGGGACTTAACCGTCAACATTCAAAAAACTAAAATTATGATTTTCAGAAATGGTGGTAAAACAAGAGAAAATGAAATTTGGCACTATAAAAATAATGTTTTAGAAACTGTCAATGAGTTTAATTACTTAGGTATACTTTTAAATTATAATGGTAAATTTAATAACACGCAGAAACAATTAGCGGACCAAGGGCGTAAAGCCCTTTTTAGCTTATCAAATACCTGTAATAAAAATCATTTTAATGTAGAAACAAAATTATCAGTGTTCGATACATACGTCAAAAGTATTTTAAATTACGGTGCCGAGATTTGGGGCACACATTCGGCTAGCGATATTGAAAAATTACATTTATTCTTTTGCAAAAAATTACTTGGCGTCCGAAAAACAACTTGTAGTAGTATGATTTATAATGAACTCGGTAGATACCCTTTAATTTTAGATAGAAAATGTAGGATTTTTAAATATTGGATTCGTCTACGTAACACTGAGAATGTTATTCTCAACTCATGCTATGAAGATATGATTTTAAATAATGACAGTTGGATTAAATTTATTAAAACTGAATTAGATAGAATTGGTCTTGGATATGTATTGCTTTTAAAAGAAGTTAATAACAGTACTTTCCATATTATACAAAATAGGTTATATGATATCTTCGCCCAAGAAAATATGGAAAAAATAAAATCGTCCGCCAAAGGTATTGTTTATCAACATTTAACTGTTAACTTTACGCTGCAGAGCTATTTAAAAAAAAGCGTTAACCCGATTTTCCTCAAAATTATTAGCAAATTCTGTATATCCGCGCATAATTTAAACATAGAAGTAGGCCGATACAATAAAATAGAACGTAGTGAAAGAAAATGCATACTTTGCAGCCTGAACGATATAGAAGACGAATTTCATTTTATTTTAAGCTGCCCTTGCTATAATGAATTGCGTCACAAATTTATCAAACCATACTTTTTTAGAAACCCAAATATATTTAAACTAATTCAATTATTAGGTACAACCTCAACATCCGAAATACGAAACCTGGCTAAATTTCTCATTTCTGCAGATAAGAAAAGAACTACTCTTTTAAATAATAATTAAACTTGCCAGATTACCTGTCCTAACTAGAATGTCCCCCCCCACCCATTGATATGACTGTTACCTGGTTTTATTATGGTAATAATGTATCTTATTTTCCCCATTTTAAAGTCATTTTAAAAGATCGAAAAGAAAATAAATTAACGGATAATGTTATGAAGGCTACAATATTTACTTATTCTTCCCGTCTTGTTTAAATTTGTGTATCCTTTTTAGGCTAGCAATTTAATGCAAGTTATTTACACTCATCCCCACACTTTTTGTATGTTTTTATTTAACTGCCATGTATATATTGTGTTTGTTTGTATGTAACTATAATGTTTGTATTTGTTTGTATGTAAATATAATGTTTGTGTATATATGTTATCTGATGAGTCAGTAGACTTAAAGAAATAAAGAATTGAACTGTTTGTCATAGAATTACCAAACTTTAGAGATGTGTTGACAATTTTGCGTTTGATCCTATTTGAACTTGCGTAAGGGGTCTTACACAGTTTTTAACATCCCAAGTATTTTAACTATATTTGTGGCGTATGCCCGTCTTCATTAGCCCAGTGTAGGTGCAGAACAATACGACTTTTAAACTCCATTTCTTATGAAGACCAAATCTATTAAGCTAGACTCTTATGGTCAGCACTCTTTTAATCCCAGTTTTATCGAATAATCTACCTTTAATATTCTTTTAAAAACAACTTAAATAATGTTTTTTTAAAGGGCCAATCCCGATAACTTTTTGGGGAATAAAACTGCTTAATTTTGTGTTAAAATCATTCAAAACCCATTATCTAAGGCCGATCAACTAACCCGATATTTGTGACACGCTTGTAAATAACTAAACCTTGGCAGTCTGCATCTTGAAATGGAGACCTTTGTATCATACAGTATCTGGATAAAACCAGACTTTTTTTCTATAAAAATAATATGTAGGTGAAATTTACCTTTTGTTATCAAGTACAGTACATGGGTCATTCACTGTATAGACCTCTCAAGAAACGTAAATCGATTATCAGGTCACCAAATGAAAAAAATGACCCGAAATCTTAAAAGGGTTACGTGTCCGGATAAGCAGTGTTGACGTTCACGACCAAACGACTTAATATTTTCAGTTGAAATTTTCAGACAATGTAAATACACCATGCTTTTATATTTTGGTCCATATATTTCACAAATACTCGGACTTTAATTTTTTGAGACTCTGTTCTTATCGGGATTGTCCCTTTAAACAAGCTTTTAAGTGACTTTATAGATACTTTTGGTTTTATGCTTATGTTCACTTTTTAAATTGCCCTTGAACACGTGATGTGAAAGGACGGCCTATAGATATGCTGAAATAATAGTAATAATATTTTGTTTTAAAAACAAAAATGAGATTCGGCTTGAAAAATATTCTGAAAAGTGTGAAAGTAAAATTGAAAAAAGGGCATAATATCGAGACGCCCCAAACCCCAACTTCCACAAAAACAAAGTGTTTTGAAAACAATAGTCGCATATTATGTTTTGATAAAATGCCACAAAACAGCGGGTTATAGGCTTATGTTGTGTTTTTTTTTTAAAATTGTGATGAACACCAGGGCCCTGTGTCAAGGCGTATTTTGAACATTTTACTATAACCCGAACCCAATGAACAGCGTATACTCCAAGATGGATAATAATATCTAGCTTTTAACTTATTTTTAAATCCAATTTTTGAAATTGATGGAAATGTTGAAAACTATAATGTTGTCAAAGATGTCGATAAATACAAGTCTAGTTTTCCTTCGACGTAACACCCCTTTAATGTGAATGTATTCAAGTAAACTGACATTGGAGATACTTATAAGATAGATAGCCTTAGTGGTAACATGTTACTGGTAGAGTTCATGTGGACTTTGTACATTCACCCGATCATGTATTAGTGAATATACTGAACTTATAACATGTATTCTGTGCGACAAGTAAAACCTATTATAACTTTAACAGAGAACCTGTTCATCAGAAAAAAATATGGATTTCGTGTAAGTAATATTTTGAGGGATAATATTTGGACCAAAGTTGCAGATGCGCGGCCGGGCAGTTTCACAAAAATTGGCGAAGCATTACCAGAAAAGGGAAATCCTACGTTGGAAGTTGAAATACGCAAATGTTTTGAAGTATCCTCTAGTGAAATGAGATCTACATGTGGAGAGATTAACCAAAGCAGCGCCAATAGTGCAGCCAATCAATATACTACTCACAGTTTTAAGGATCTATCCGCGGTCAATCAGACAATGTTATACACCTTGTAGTTAATATGACGGTCTGAAATCGACCTGGTTGGTGTATATAATAAGGATAAACATTGTTAACTCATTATAAAATTTGGATGTTATACTTTGTGTGTATGTATAAAACATTGACTTCTTGGTTTTATCTCAGAGATGAATTAGGACTAATCACTAACTTATGTTATTATTACATGCATGCTTATTGATGGATTCGACGTTCAAGAAATGGACAGTATATTAAATATAGCATAAATAAGATCTCAATAAAAAATTGTCCATTCTTGATATAACGGAAAATAAATATATGATAAAAAAGAAAATGTTAGGAATTTCAGTCAATTTCTTTCTTCTGGAAGAAATTATCAATATTGGAAGTTTGGATTAGAAATAAGCATCAACTGTTTCCGCACCGTCTCCGAAAATTGCCGATCGTTTGATTGACAGAGGATAACTCCGTCTACATATACTCGATTATCAAGTAGCATTCTCAATGCCTATGGTACCCTCGATTGTCAGTCCTTTCATCTCCGGTAGTGACGTCAGTGAATAACGGTAAATGTTGGCGTGTTTAAATTCAAGCCGTATCCAAACCACCCGAGGGTTTACAGAGTTGATGTTTGGTTTGCTATGTAAATAAAGTCAAATAAATCATTTATATAACATTCGAAGCCTATAGAAAAGACTTGCAAAATGCACATTTAGCTGTTTATCTTTAAGATAAACCGATGAACTCTGTATGACCTTTATAAATAAACATATCGTGTACGGTAATATAATTACATTATAATCAAAAGGCAAATAAAGAGACATTCAAGTTAGCGGTTTCAGTGTCATTATAATAGTGGGATCAGAGCTTCGTTAAAGTAGCTAAATCGCTAACATTTGGGATCTAGAAATTGTCAAAAGTGGGTCGCAACGCATATAATACTGTAATATGAATGTATATAAATTGATTTACATTCAATGGTTTCCGTTTTCCCCCAATTTCAAATCAGTTATATTTGGCGAAAAAGCCATGCAGTCTCAAACTAGTGCAAATTTCTATAGCGTCTGGTTATTCCAGTCAACATATGCCGTATGGTATGGTATCCTCAAGTCTCTTATTAAACTGGGACTGAAGCGCATGATGGTACACGACTCGCGTACCAATGTTAAATTTTTTTTATTTTATCTAAAAATATCGGATATCTGAAGCTCATCCTTTCCCGGTAAGTTTACATCATCAATGTTGATTTAAATTGGCCAATAATTCGTGTTTTCCCTGTTAAAGATTTTTGAGGATTTTGAGTTACGGACTTTAAGTGTAACAAGATTTATGTATATCTATACGATGGATATGTACACTATCTAAACTAGTCAGTTCAAAAGGCCTACCAATGAACACTTCAGCATTTCAGGTGCAAATTGCAAGAAACCCTGGTAGAGCTTAAATTAATAATGCATAGATGTGTATAATCATTTGTAACAGAAACAATGCCAATTGACCCCCTGTTTCTGGTGTTTTAACATTAAAATGTCTTTAGCGTTCTGGGTGATCTTAAATTTTAGTTTGGACTAATAATGCAAGTAACAGGGGTCATCAGTGCCTGTATAAAGTTGTCTCTCAAGTAAAGGGGATACATTGAAATGGGGTTTAACGTCCTATTGTTCTGCCCCGAACTGGCCTAATGAAGACGGGCATGCGTCATTATACAGTGTACTACGGGGGAAATTTTGCCCGGACAGCACAAGGAATCGTTTACGTGCACACCATTAGTACACAGGAGTTCGGTTTTGAGTCCCATCCGAACGAATGGTTTCCTTGTCAGGCCCTCCGTCCTGCATCACTCACAGGGTGGAACCACGCCGCAAAATCCGGATGAACATGCTCGGTCAATACAGGGATCGAACACCCGGCCTACCAGGATAGGGAGCCAGCGTCTTACCCACTTCAATCCCCTCCAGTAAAGGAATCCATCATTAGTATATACCTTTTTAACAGACGTAATATCAATCCATACACCCTATTTGACTGCACGCTTAATGTACAAAAAGGTTGCTTAATAATGTCATTATCGACAACTTCGGAAGTACTTGTACGTCGGTGATCATGAAATTGACTTAATTTTTTGATTTGGTTTTCTTTTAGGCATTGGACTAAGAATGCGAGTAACGGAGACGATTTTGTGTTTGACCAAGTTACCTCGCCAGCAAAGGAATCGATCATTCAGACCATGTATTGGGAACATTGACTGTTAGAATTATAGGATTGGATATTGACAGTGTACAAGTCACACAAACCATTCGTTAATAAATTACAAAATTTAAAAACATGTAAAAACTATAATCTTGTATAAATTTGACCCCAAAATAATATAATACCCGCATATAACCTAAGAGTAGGGAAATCTATAATATTGTTATTACAAAATTCAAAAACTCTTGTATACATAATATTATATATAAATAGGTTTAATGAAATGGATTACTGAAAACATAAATATGACGTAACGATATATTATGCTAAAATGATAATAAATAAAATAAATATTCCCCAACACACTCCCCCTCCCTCTCTCTCAAGACATAATATAACCATAAACCATTCTTATTCACAAACACACAGTTAAATTCACAATTATACACTCGAATTCACACGTGATACAACCCTCACAAACAAACATACAGTTGAATTGACACTTGATGCAACTCTCATGAACATATTATTCCCTACTTGTAGATAAACTGATACAACATCCATAAAATATGATTTAAGGCCTGTGTACACTACCAACATTTTTACAACATTTCTCCAACATTCCTTGTTGCAACGCCGTGTTGGAAAAATGTTGCCAAGTGTATACAGAGAAAATTATGTTGTAAAAATGTTGGAGAATTGTTGGAAATTTGTTGCAAAAAGAATTGTCTGGTCAAATTTTTGTTGCAAGTTTTTGGTCATGTTGTAAAAATGTTGCTAAGTGTGCACAGCGCAAAACCAGTTTTCCAACATTTTTACAACATTTAATTGATCGTGTGATCTACCTGAAGTCATGTGACGATCCCTAGATGGACAAAATGGCAGCCTCCTTTGAGATGGAACAGGAAGAACAGGAAGGGTTTTTGGACCCAAGAAAGAACAGATAAACTGTGGCAGAAGCAGCCAAAACACATGTGCTCTCCCTGAATTCATCCATGATTTTCCCACCAAAAAATAATTCCCCGCTCTGTTTTTACAACAAACTTCCAACATATTCCCAACATATTTTCAACACTCTTATAATGTTGTAAAAATGTTGTAAAAAATGTTGTAAAAATGTTGTAGAAATGTTGTCAATGTACACGCTGCTTTTAAGCAAAGTCTGTTAAAATACAAGTTTCTGTTCATCGCCCATTCTGGTACATCAACGGCTTCATCTTCAGAAAGATCATTAACCCAATTAACACAATCTTTAGCATTGTTATCTTAATTTGCTACTCGAGCAGAACCTACTTTGCTGATTTTAGGATTGACATTAAATTTAAAATCAGGTATCAAAGCCCAGTCAGGGACATCTATGGGTCCATCATTCATAGGTTCTTCATCCCAGTTGATAATAAATTAATGGTGAATTTGGCTGTAGTCAAAAATATTTTCTGTGTTAGCCTAATGTCTTGTGGAACAGCCATCTTTAGCTTGTCGATTAAAATTTAATCCAGGTATCAAAGCCCAGTCAGGGACATCTACGGGTCCATCATGCATGGGTTCGTCATAATATATCGATGGTGAATTTGGTTGAAGTCATCAATATTTTCTGTGGAGCAATCATCTTTAGCATGTCGATCAAAATCTAATCCAGGTGTTAATACCCAATATGGAATATTTGTTGGTTCTTCATATGAGACTTCGTCAGCCCAGTTGATCACTGAATAATGCTGATTTTGGTTTAAAGAAGTTAAATCGCTAATATTTTGGACCTATAAAATGGTCCAAATGGGTCGCAACACATATATTCATGTAATATGAATTTATATAAACTGTTTTACATTTAATCGCTTCCGTTTTACCGTGAATTGTCGTGAGTTATGTTGGGCGAAATACGCCAGCAGTCTTCAGCATCTGGGTATTCTAGTTAACACCGATAGTAATTATTGCGCATGCTCTCCAAAGAAGAATATGGCATCACCGTTTGACATGACCTGTTGAATATGTCTAGCCCCATTCTTTGAGCACATTATGGTACATGATTTGTATACCAATGGTAAAATGTTTTTTTATGTCGTAAATATTGGATATCAGAAGCCCATCTTTTCCAGGTAAGATCACACGACAAACCCTGATTTAAATTGAAACAAAAAATCGCATTTTTGAATGTCGAAGATTTTGGATGATATTGAGTTACGGACTTCGCTACTTGAAGTTTAACTGAAAAGTGTCGTTTAATTCTTCGTCAAAACTCTTAGCAACTTTAGTGTATGCTACTGATGCTGATGACAGAGATGATGATCTTGGAACTCTCAGTTCACAAATATTGTCGCATCCTTGTCCCTTGTAGTATGTTACAGCTTAAAAAAAGTGAAAAAAAACCAATTCCAAGCAACGACAAAGTAAAATACTATTTATAGTTCAAACTTACTTAATTTGAAAAAGCAAAAACCGTATTCAAAATTTATAGCAGAAAAAACTATTCTCAACTTAGGCCTACCCATATGAAAACATTTGAAAACTTATTGAGTTTTTAACTTTTGTTTTGTCATTTTTATAATTCTTTACAATATGATCTAATATAGGGACTACTTACAATACATCTGGATTCACGAAAGCGTATAAAAAATTATTTATTCAGAGAATAATCACAGAGCGTCTATCTTTTAACTTTTAGCAGATAAAAATAGCTCAATGATAGAACAATAAGATGACGTTAAATCTATTGTGACGTCACAATTAAAGGACGTCAAAAGGTAATGTTGAATTTTTTTTGACAAAATAAAATTTAAAATGAAATACCCTCCAATAATAGTGTTAATACACTGTTCTTTATATATAATAGCCTTCACCAGCACCACCTTTTAATTCCCGTAAGAGATTTCTCGTGTGTAGGTTTAGTTCTTAATGGCCCCCTAATCTAAAGTGTTAAGCTTTAATTGGATTTGATTATTGTCTTTGTTGCATTACTATCTTTGTTGCATATTCTGTATATATTTGCCCACATTCATATTTTTTGTATCATTTGCTTGATAAAACGAGAGTATCCTCGCCGAAACGTCGCTTAGTAACAAACTCAGTAATTGTGTACCCATAAAATTGTGCCTTGTGTTATTATCTTCAATTACTAAATGCCATCAAAGAAGTTTCACGGGCTATTGATTTTCACGTTATAAAGATTCATTCTCAATTAAAACAGTGAACTTTTTAATACTAATACTGGCAACTTTTACAATGTGGTAAATCTCTACTACTGTCTGTTCCAGGTGATACTACGACTTGAAAATTGCTTGCCATTTCTTTGATTTTTATTTAAAATGGTTAATACTGTAAATCATCATCATTTCATCTGATTTAATACATCACCATAGTCTAAACTAATATCAGTATAGTGTGGTATTCAGGCCTATCTGGAATAAATATAATACATAAAAAGTAAGAGAAAGTAAAATACTCTTTATAGTTTTTCGATTTGACAAAGCAAAAACCGTATTCAAAACTTATAATGCTTTATTTTTTGGCCTTCCGAATTATCAAATTCAACACCTTCATCGAATTCAAAATGCTGCCGCCAGAGTTTTGACAAGTACAAAAAAATCAGAGCACATCACCCTGATTCTGGAACATCACCCAGTTCAAAATATTACTGTTGACTTTCAAGGTGTTACATGATCAATCACCAAAATATATCAAAGATCTGATTACCCCATATTAATCCACAATAACCCTTTGATCCACAGATACACATTTTCTGTATCAACCATCAGTGAAACTTGAAATAGAAATAAGATCTTTCTCGTTCTCTGCTCCTCACTTATGGAATTCGCTGCCTTACAACATTATAACTATTGACCCCCTAGACTAGATGCATTTAAATCTCACCCCAAGACGTTTCTGTTTACAGAAGAATTTCCATAGTTTAATCGAGAAAACTTGAAAAGTGCAATAGTAACTTTAGTTTTAGTATTATCGCGCTATATAAATAGAGGATTATTATTATTATTATAACAGAGAAAACCAGTTTATCTATTTCCTGTTCTCCTCTTGACTACGAAAATATTGAAAACTTAGTGAGTTTTTAACTTCTTTTAAAATTACTTTTTATAATTTCTTTACAATATAATCAAATATACTTACAATAGAGTCATAGTAATAGTTGGTGACACTTTTGTATCGGGATTCACGAAAGCGTATAAAAGTTATTAAAATTTCAGAGAATTATCACAGAGCGTCTTTCTTTTAGCAGATAAAAAAGCTCAATGATAGAACAATATCATTTACGTTTAACCTATTATGACGTCATAATTAAAAGACGTCAGTTATGTTGAATTATTTGCAAAATCAAATTAAGATACGCCCCCCCCCCCACTATCCCCGAACCGTCTCTTTTCTGTGCCAATCTATTTTTGACCAACAGGGCAACAGGCCAAGTATTGGGACATCGTCTCTCTTGTCTTTTCAGCTGAGCTGTTTATTAGGACTATCTGCTAATTTCAATTTCAAGTCTTGACTTTGGCCTCCCCGGGAGATCCCAATGGGACTAATCATCCTCGGGTGTTATAGAATGTCATCCGGGTTCCTTATTAAAGTTGTATTAAAGTGCATTCTCTATTGTTATCAGAGAAAACCATGCGCATACGCTTAAGCCACTCTCAAGGCCACTAGCAGGGGGGGGGGGGGTCCACAAATTTTTGAAGCAGGGGCTTTGCCAGGTGCCTGCGGAAATGTAGCTTTAGAGGGGTTGGGGGGGGGGCACTTTGACAGGAAACAAAAGCTGGCACGAAAATATGACGAAAATTTATCACATAAACTATTCGTTTAGACCGGGATACAGATAACTTGATACGAGCCAAACTAGAGTTTGTCACACTATATGCATGGCAGGTGGAGATTGTCATTGTCAACAACCGAAAGGGTGACACTCGTCAGCCTCTTGGACTCCAAGGGACTATAATAGTGGGTCCTCCCCACTTCTTATGCCACCACTGCTTACTACGAGTGAACGTATTACCATATTAATTATGAAAACGTTCTTGAAGTCATTGGATAAAGTTAAAGGAGCTAAATCGCTAACATTTTGTCCTAGAAATTCATAAAAGTGGTTCGCAAAGCATATAATACTGTAATATGAAAGTATATAAACTGATTTACATTCAATGGTTTCCGTGTTTACTCCAATTTCAAATCAGTTATGTTTGGCGAAATAAGCCAGCAATGTCAATCATGTGCAAAAGTCGAGCGTCTAGTTATTCCAGTCTACTAACTCCGTCTGACTTATTGCAATGTGTCTAGCCTCGTCCCTCGAGTCTCTCAATACAACTAGAGCTGAAGCGCATTATGGTACACGATTCGTGTACCAATGTTAAAAAAATATTTTATCTTAAATATCGGATATCAGAAGCTCTTCTTTTCCCGGTAAGTTTACATCAGCAATGTTGATTTAAATTGACTAATAATTCGGGTTTTCGATGTCGATGATTTTGGAGGATTTTGAGTTACGGACTTAGGTCCTTTAAACTGACTATAAAGATTGGTCGCATTATTTTTGTGACGTCTTTTTTGTAAATCAATTTAGTGAAGCCTGTACCAAAACAGGCCCCGGACTGTACAGCGCAGTGGACGCTTACGGCTGGCCCCCGGATCCATTCACTTGATTTGATTATTGTTTGCAATGTCTATTTTCTGTCTTGTCCGCAGGTTTATCTTGTAGATTTGTGTTTTGCGTGTAGTGCGGTCCTCCTGCACTTAGCCTACTATTACATTTCATTATTGAGAAAAACAAAAACACAGAAAAATCCTAATATTTGAATTAAACTTGTTATTTCTGATTACTCGTATCACCGAGTTTAATAATAATAATTATATTTATATCGCGCAACTATTCAATCCACTAGGGAATGCACTAGGCGCTAGAAAGTGTTCTCTCTTTGGGATGTCAATGATAGTGACTAAACAACCAAGTTTTCACTTTGGATTGTCGGATATTTTCTAGAAGTGTATTCCAAAGAATTGATGCGCTGTATCGAAAAGTTCTTGATCCAAAAGATTTCAAATTTATAGGCAGGTACATCCAATAATAGTTTCCCTTCTGATCTTAATGATCGTTTAGGTTGATACAGCGATACTAGATTTTGAAGGTAACCTGGCGCGGATTCGTTTATTGATTGATAGGTTAACGATAAGATTTTAAAGTTGATCCTTTCTCGAACACGGAGCCAACGTAGTTTGTTCAGGACTGGACTGATGTGTGATCTTGATTTAGTTTTTGAGACAATGTAAGCAGCGCGGTTTTGTACTCTTTGAAGTTTTGAAATCTGTTCGTTCGTGATACCAGTTAGTACCGAATTGCAATTGTCAATTCTGGACAGGACGAAGGATCGAGCTAAGGTTGCAGCAGCGTCTTCTGTTAATAGATGACAAAGGGACCCTATCCTTCGGAGATGGAAATGACATATTTTACAGATGTTGTTCACATGGTTTTCAAAACTGAGGCGAGAATCAACAAGAATTCAAAGATTCCTTACAGTTCTAGACACCGGAATTTCGGTGTTTCCAACGTTGATTGATTAAATGTCACATTTCTTAAGTCTGTTAGCAGGACCTATAAGAAGAAACTCAGTTTACCACGCAACATTGATGCAACTCTCTGTTTTCTTCTCTCTTCAGCCTGGAACATTGACCAACAGCGAACTTTTATTTTTCTCCAGTCCCTAGAAGTTAGGCATGGATTTTTCTTTTTTGCAAGGACGATATCAGCCTTGGTTGGTGGCTTGGCAACCATTCTCCCATTCGTACATTGTTCGTACATTCCGGGGCCATAAATCGATACATGCCATTATCGAAGAATCGAGATCTTTTGGAGATAAACCTATATTTCAAGTTTCGTCAAAATCGGATATGAAAATTGACCTATAGAGTTTCCACAAACAAATTATGGCCAGACGGACGGACGTACACACTGAGATATACTTCTGTCAAAATTGACTTGTGGGGTGTTGGTAAATACAAATATTTATAGGTTGTGAGTAGCACGTCGTTCACGGTGAAGTGTGACAGGTATTAAATTAGTACAAGGCCACAATTAACATATAAAAGGTTTATAATATTTGACGTCCAGGCAAGTTTCCCCCGAGTTCTTCGGTTTCTTCCTGCAGTAATGATCGAAATCATTCGCACGATCTGTGCCAAGGGCCAAATTGGAAACAGGCCTCAGGCCTAATTTGCTACCCTTGTAAAATGACACGATTATTATTATTATTATTATTATTATTATTACGCTATAAATCTATAAGAATATTATGGAGTTTTACTTTTGAATTTTGAAATGTATCCACTTATAAGGTGCTAGACATACTTGTAAGATGTGGGACTTAATATTAGTAACATGAGATAGACCTACACCATCAAGGTTTGACAGACTTAAAGGACCTAAATCCGTAACTCAAAATTCTCAAAAAAATCTTCGACATCGAAAATACGAATAATTGGTCAATTTAAATCAACATTGATGATGTAAACTTACTGGGAAAGATGAGCTTCTGATATCCGATATTTATAAGATAAAATATTTTTTTTTAACATTGGTACACGAATCGTGTACAATAATGCGCTTCAGCTCCAGTTGTATCGAGAGACTCGAGGGACGAGGCTAGACACATTGCATTGCATCAAACGGCAGAATGTAGGCTGGAATAACCAGGCGCTAGAAATGTGGACTAGATTGAGACTTATTTTGCTGGATATAACTTTATTTTTTATAACTGATTTGAAATTGGAGTAAAAACGGAAACCAATGAATGTAAAGCAGTTCATATGTGACTGGTGATATGCAAATGAGTCGCTTGTCGGGAATGTTCATTTAAGGCTACGATGTAAAATAGCTACTTGAGCTTACTTTTGAAAAAAAAATTTTTTTGCGAAATCCGATGCTTTAACTTGTCTATTATAGGAGTAACCCAGAATAATTTAAATATTTAATTAATTTAGTGTATAAATTGGGTGTTTTGTAAGTAGTGTCATTAACATCAATGCTAAAAACAAAAGAATTTTCGTAAAAACTAGCCATTTTCGTCCGCCAAATTGACGATGTTATTGTTGGAATATTCGCTTCCGGTTTTCATGTACGGAAAGCTCGAAAAAATCTATTTTTATATTATGACAACCTAAACCACAATAACATCATTTTCAACCAATCAAACGGGGGTAAAATCTATAAATAATCTAGCTAGTTGCTATGGACGGTCGCTTCTATGTATCACGTGACAGGAATTCTGCCCTTTGATTGGACAGTAGCTCTACTTTCGTGTGATCCGGGTATTTGTTTCCGTCCAAAACGAGGCTCAGGGGGGTTCGTCTGCTAATGATATCTCGCGCATTGTCACTTTTACGCTTCCCGTCTACGCCCAAATCTGCTTAAAATTTGTTGTCTTTATCGATTCATCACAAATAATCATTTAAAGCATTCTAGTTCCAGTCCGCGCAATAATACTAAATTAAACTATACTTCAGAAATAACTTACTAAGCACGCGATAGTTCTACAGGTAAAAGCTTCCGGTACTAAAAATAACTTTTCTTGCCGAATACACCGCAATATTTTTTTTGTAAAAAATATGTCTTCCTTTTAATGTCATTCACAGCATTTGGTTGTTTAATGATAAATAAATAGAAATAAATACTGAATTATAAACTCCCAAGTGTTCACTTCACAAAGAATGCAAACGCCGTAATAATAATATAGCGCACAACCGTACATGACATGTATTTTCATCATATTACTTCTCGCCCTCTTTTTCTCACGATCGGTGGTACTGTTAGAATTATCACTGTTTTACGAATTATTTATATAGCTACACTTTGATTTTTCAAAAACCGCTATTTATTTGAGACAGTCCTGATATTGTAGGCCTATAGTTTAATTTAGTATTCTTGTATTGTAGGCCTAATATTTCAATATCAATACGAGAAAAAAGTGGGCTTGCAAAGGAGGGTAGAAAAACGACCGAACAACAAAAACTTTTTCTGATATTTTTTTCCGTTTTATCCCTCCTTTTATGGATGTTGCTGTCTATTCCAATTATAACACTCAATACATTTTTGACGATAATATGGATACGTTGAGACAACATTCGAACGTTTGGATGCTTAAATATTTGTTACCGTACTATGATATTATTTTATGTTTAGTCACTAAAATAATTTTAAAAAATAAACTACTTTATTTTTATACTTAGGGCAGGTGTATTTTTCTGTAGGGATAGCAAATTTTGTCATGTCACCTGCCCATGGGCTAGTGGTTCAAAAGTGAATGCAACCAATTTAGTTTGTTTGTTTTGTATAGTGGATTACCGCCTTTGAATGTTCCATTTTCGCAGCACGGAATCAAGTTATCGATCGCTATTTATTATGTTCGGAATGGTTTTAATGCAAACAATTTATGTATAATAATTTATTAAATTGGACTATTTTAGTAAGATACTTTAGGGTAAGATATTTGATATTTCTATACTCTGTGTTTTACTTGTGAATAAACCTATGCATATTGAGCCTATATTGAGAAAGTAATTTTGGTATATTCTGGATTCGGAATCTAAAAATTGCCCAAAAAGTGCTTTATTAATCTATTGATAGTCCTAAAAATGTATTAGGTATGTTATTGACCTTTTCAGATATTGTTGACAATACACAAGTCTGTGCCGGTGCCAATTTTCTAGTCAATTGAGTGATGGTTGCTAAGGAATTTTTTTTTTGAATGGTTCCAAGCTTTAAGCATGATTTTCTCAAGTTTCGCAACAATCGCGCAATGACTTTTTTTCAACTTTGTTTGTGCATAACTTTTTAAATTTTCATCCAATCTTTACATTTTATATACCATTGAAAAGCTTATAACGTGTGCTTTCTGAATATATGCATAACTCAAATATTATTTTTTACCCCAAGTGACTCATTTGGCTGTCCCCGGTCACATATACATTCATATTACAGTATTATATGCGTTGCGACCCATTTTTTGTCAATTTCTAGGTCCCAAATATTAGCGATTTAGCTCCTTTAATACTTCTAACGTATGAAATGCCTATATCTAGGAAGGTGGGACAGACGTGTAACGCTAGACTTATACAAGCAATGTGTAACAGATAATTTTTAAGCCAACTGTCTAACTACTTTCTAAGTGTTGTCCCCTATGCAGACTTCAGTTGATCACCTACATTGCTACATAATGGGACTGAGCTGATGGAGGGCTATACAGTGTTGTGAAGTTTGTTGCCGGGGATACTCCTATATGATTTATCTACAAGGATTGGCTTCTTTTCTTCCCCGGGTGCATCACTGAGATCCGAACTTGCTTGCACTGCTATAGGGAATCTTCCGCCCTCCTGTTCTTATCGAATGTGTGAGTTTTATCGTTTTATTTACGTTGCTACATAATGGAATGAGCTGCACCCAAGATAACATAACAGAGCTCCAACTTAATGTCACCCGATGATTTCCAAAATGTCGCCTGTAGGGATATATGTTTGTAGCTTTGATGTAATGCCGACAACGAAACATAGGACTGCAGCAGTTAAATCGTCCAGGCAGTTGACAAGAGTTGTCGCACGTTTTCAAGTTATCCGTCCTTGATCTTTGTGCTATTTTTATCAACCAATCTCATAAATCGTTAATTGAAAAGGAAGTTAGCAAAGGGAAGTAACTCTCATCGGACACGGTTAGGAGCCTAAGTAAAAGAAATCCCAATTATTCTAAATGCGTAATTATTGTTAACAACAAATATAACATTATATATTAATGAAGACCAGACGATTATATATATATAGGTTCTAGAGTTTTATTGCAAATCATTCATTCATTCCAGAGTTTTACGTCCAGGTGATATATGTACAAAAGTTATTGTGAATCAAATTGCCAAGTATAACTTCAATAATAATAAACATAACAGAATGAAACATTTCATAAATAGAAATAATAATAACAAAAGTCAAACATATAGATGTTATACATATCATTATTTGAAATCAACAACACATACTACAGATTTTGATAATACAATTAAATATACATGAATTAAAACTATATACATTATTTACATTCATCATCCAGTAAATGGATATGAATATGGTTATCTACACTTATAAAAACGAAGGTGAAATGACTGGTTTGTAAACTGTTTTTTTGATTGGTTCCTGACCTTATTTACAATTAAGGCCAGGGCAGATAATTTGGAAATGTGGAAACCCTGTGGATTAACCGAGGGTATAGTGGAGTAGAGGGTATAGTGGAGTAGAACGGAATGAGAACACTGGGGATACCAAGGATGTACTTTGCCAGCCCCTCTTATCATGCCAGAAAATCCAGATGAAATTTCTTGGCTAACACAGGGATCAATTTAATAGGCACTTCAAAGCAGAAAAATAAAGTTGTCATTTTAATTTCTATGAAAAACGTGTTTTTTTCTATTTTAATAGAATAAGCTTATAGTCATAAAGTAATGGGTAATGGTAATAAATTACTTTCAATGTAATGGGTAATGGTAATTGATTACACCACTAAAAATGAGAAAGTAATTGTTTTGTTTACATTTCAAAAATTAATGGTAATGTAATTAATTACATTTGCAATGTAATAGCACTGGCCTGGCTAATACAGCGTTGTGAAGTGTACCGGGGATACTGCTATACGGTAGTTGCAATTATTATCGGACACTTCTTGTCAAACCTTCTTAGGCTAATATCTTCGCTCACAATAGATTAATTTGGAGGAAATGTTCAAATTATTCATTTTACATTATCTATTTTCGAACTACTATAACAAGAATGGCCAACTCTTCATTAAACTCTTAACTAATGCATCTTTCATTGTTACTCAATATCAATTATAATGATATTTCAGTTGAAATTTGAAACATAAGTATTTTGATGGATAATTATGTAATAAAACACAATGCTAAAATTTTGAATCAAGTATTTAACTTATCGATCATTCGGAAAACCTTTTTCTTCAGGGTATCCCTTGTTCGCTTGTAAATCAAACCATTATTTGATTTGCTTATTGATATGGCTTTTTGGCACACACTAGGTATGGGCCGTTTTTTTCTCTCAAAATACTTTCTAAAAAGTCTATGAATTTCATCCTCTTCATCTTTTGACCATTTTACAATTGTCTTTGAACTGACTGCTTTTTTCTTTTTCTGTGGTTCTATGATATCTAACGTTTCATCAAATTCATCATATAGATCTGTTTCCATATTATTGCTACTGTCAGTGACATCTAATGTTTCTTGATTCGATTCTGATACAATATCTGAAATAAGTTAATGAATGAAATGAAATTTTACTCCTTACTTTCTGCTCCGACTGGGTTAATGAAGACGGCCATTGCCGCCATACCCCATACAGTGTGCTCTGACGTAAATCTTTTTGAATAGCTTATAAAACAAGAAAATTACAGGAATGTACTATTTCAGGTACTTACTGGGTAGTAACATAGGCCATGGCAAGTAATCTGAAGGGCTAGCATTTCAGTTTGTTTAGGATTAGTCATAGATTTGTTAAAAGTATCTTAGCTGATACTGATACAGATTACTTTTTTTTTGCTTAGGCCAAACGTACAGTAAAGTAATAAAATTTGTACTAAAGGTTTTTTTTACTAAAAAATGATAATGTTCCACATGTTACATCTAACCTGACTCTTTCAGTTTGCATTTGAAATGGAAAAATCATTCCCAGTTGATTACAAAAGGTAATGCAATCTGGCCAATCACTACTGGGGTGCAGTATTTACTCAGAACAAAGAAAGCCATAATTTGCTTTTGGACTAAAATTGTTTTACGAGATTACAAAAAGAAGGTCTAATATGATATGCTGTTTTTAACATACCTGTTAACTTAATTTCATCAAGAGATTTGTTGACATATTTATGAACTTGGCCTGAATCTTGCAATAAAAGAATTTTAGCAATCTGCATCCTCTCTAAAACACCTGAACTGGTTTGATAGTCAATCTTGTGAACATCTAGGGTGTGACCTAAATGATTGGTTACCCAATTAAGTTGGCTTTCTTTAAGATCGAGGGCCTGAAATGATATCATACACAATGTATTAATTTTACAGGACATTAATACAGGATATTAATTACATTACATAAAGCAAGTAATATAAGAGAGAGATAGTCATTTTGGGAATAACACATGGTTCAATTTCATTTAAATAATTCGCTTGTGCGTAGGGGTCATGTAGTAGAGGGAGGAAATCGGAGGGCCCGTAGAAAACCCACGAGGTTAGACAGGTGCTCCTACTTCTTGTCATGTACAACCGGCAAATCGAAACCATGCCAGTTGACTCAATAACACACTTTATGATAACAAAGATACAAACTTTATAATGAGTTATAATAACATGATTGCTTTTCAAGCAGAGAGAGAGCGAGAGAGAGAGAGAGAAATGGGGTTTAATGTCCACTCGACACAAACTAGGTCATCATGGGACTAATATGTGGTTTAATTTTATTTCAATTATTCGCTTGCAGTGGGAGTAAAACAGGGGACCTGGAGAAAATCCACGAGGCTGGACAGACGACCCTACTCCTTGCACCGTACACTAACCAGTTGCCTCAATGACAGACTTTATGATAAGAGCGTGCACACGCTAACCATTCAGCCATCCATTACCCACCTCCCCCCTTTTCAAGCAGATACAGGACGTCACAATGGAAACAATCCAATGGTGCACCCACCAGTAATGAAATCTGCATGTTAAGTATAGGATATTAACCTACCCGAGGGTGCTATATTATATAACCCGCGGGCGCAGCCCAAGGGTGATATAAATATAGCAACTGAGGTATGATTGGTTAATATCTGACATATACAACGCCCACCCTTAAATTTAAATGGACTTTTCCATTAATATTCAACAATGATTGGATAACGACTCGGTAGTTTCCGTCAAATAACGAAGATTACCGATTTAATCACGTGAAATTACGAGATGGTATTTTTGTAAACACAGCGCCATTTTGAAGAATTGAATTTCATACAAAAACAAAATGGAAAGTTATACGAAGTCAGACGAATAATCAATCCCTTTTAGCCAACATACTGACGATGGAATTGGCGTGAATGCAACTATCGATGAGGATCTATCCAAAGCCTAAAGAAAATTTGGATCAAAAGACATTCTTTCCCGATAATTCTGACAGTGAACTACGATTGAAGGCTTTTGCTTTGTTTTATAGACAGAAGGATTTGGCCGACTGTTTTATTTAAGTGCATGGACTGTACCCAAAAATAGTTTATAATGGAAATCTTGGGTGATAAATACTTTCAAGTCTAGGAGTGTGTGGACGGAAAGAAGGTTCTGAAAGATATGGAAAACCGATTTAAATATGCTGATAAGTACGTCGTCTATTTCTGTCTTGAATGTTTCAAACTGTTCCATAATAATTTTTAATTGTCAAAATAATAAAAATTTATTTCTGTGTTTTTTGTATTATTTCGATCATCAGC
Organism: Patella pellucida; assembly: GCA_917208275.1. Taxonomy (NCBI): domain Eukaryota; kingdom Metazoa; phylum Mollusca; class Gastropoda; family Patellidae; genus Patella; species Patella pellucida. Next base: position 48,770,003 of record OU795041.1, on the reverse strand, counting down.
GGTTGATATGAGTCGAATACATCGACCTGACATGACGTCATTAGCGGGTGATATGAAATATCAACCTGTCGTGACGTCATCAGCGGTTGATATGAAGAATATATCAACCTATTATCACGTCATGACAGGTTGTTATGAGATATAACTGCTATTCACATCAAAGAAAAAAACTACCACCAGTTGTATATCTGTAGACACACACCTACCTTACTGATAACCAACGGGAAACAGACAGGCAATTAAACCAACAAGTTAGAAAGCCTATCATTATGTGACATCAGCGCTAGATTAATACGTAAGATCCTTCTTTTGTATTAACTAAATTTAAGTACCTGAGTAATGGTGGCCATATATTTTCTTAGTTGAGAAGATGTAATAAGTTCTGGAGATTTTAAACCCACTAGACTAACTGTTTTAGACAGAGATGTGTTTGCGCTGAGAACAGTAGTTCCTACAAAATGAATTTCAATTAAATAAAGTAACACAATATAAATGACAATATAAAATCCTCCAAATTAATGATAATAGATAAATATTAAAATTTGAATAGAAATCATGAGGCCATTTTGGACAAAGATGCAGTTCCAACACCAGCTAATCGTAAATACTTTGAACAGAAGTCACGAGAATATGTGTTCTTAGGGATTTGTTATTATTCAATTTGTGTACAAAATGAACACATAGGCAAAAAAACCCAAACAAACATGCTCCTATTACCCAAATTACACAGCTGCATAAAAAATATTATTAGACTACATAAATTTTAATTACCTTCATTTGCAAATACATAAGGATTTTCTCTTTGAATACCACACTGTGCACGAATAGTTAAGTTCGTCAAAAACTTCAAACCTTCCATTGCTTCATTGGGAATTATAACAGGTTCAGCTCGACCAGTCTTAAAAAACATATGATTTTTTTTTTAAGGAAATACTGTTAAATATTAAAATATGAATGTTAAGTTAAACTGATCAATTTTATGCATTAATTTATCAATATTTCTTAATGTCAAACTTTTTTATAACATCAAGTGCCATCATATAGGGGTGGGTGGGTGGTGGATGAAGTACGGTCACCTGTCCAACCTTGTGGGTTTTCTCTGGTTCCTCCTGTTTTCTCCCACTGCTAAAGACCCCCACGTGCAAGCAAATTATTGAAATAAAATTGACCCATATGTTAGTCCCAAAATGACCTAGTTTGTGTTGAGTGGACGTTAAACCCCATCTCTCTCCATCATATAGCTTATATCACAGTGATAAATACTAAGTACGGTAACCTAAATAAATATCAGTTTTTAGCCGCAATGGTTACCTTTCCTCTAATCTCAACAATTTCTTGTGTTTCCATTAAAAACTTTTCAAATTCGGTACAATTTCCCGTCACTGAACAGCTTAAATCACCAACTCCCCGTTTCCTGACATGATAATCCTTTAATCTGTAAATACATATATAAATTCTCTATTTAATTCAGGAACTATTCTGATTTTGTCCAAAAATATAAGAAAACTTTTTATCTTTATCATTCACAAATGTCATGGATGTAAATATCAATGACTCTATAACGTATTTTACTCTTTCATGCCTACTGTACAATTGTATTATCATTTCACAATTTTGGAAACAAAATTACCTGAGGGCTTCTGTTTCTCCAGTCCTGTTGTAAATCATAAGCTTTGATTCAATTGTCTCGGCTATTAGCTGAAAATTATCAGGGTCTTTCTTATCATAATCTAAAGATTGTAGCTGTTGTTTTAAATAATTGTTAAGTTTTTCTATGTCGGAAGGGTCTGGCAAAGAATTAGTTTTATTGTTTCGCTTTTCATTCAATAAAACCCTGGCAGTTTTCGTAACCCTGGTGCTCCACATAACCCCAAAAATCTTTAATAGGTCTTCTGCTTCCTTTCTATTATTTGGAAGTTCATTCTGAATAGCCAAAGCTAATTTGGCATTTATCAACCTTTTCAAGTCAAAACCCAATTTAATCAATATATTAGGTTTATCTACATCTTCTTCATCTTCTTCATCACATTCAGCAGTTCTCAGGGTTGCTTTTACAATATCTTCAAAATATTTCGGTTTCAGGTAATTGGAGATACTCGGCTCACCATCAATAGGTCTCAGGGCCCTCAAGTTGATTAGGAATCTGGATATCAACCTCATCACCTGAGATGTATACTTTCCACGATTCAGGGTATTTCCAACATTCTTTAGCATCCAAAGGTTACCCAAAAGGACTATTAAAGTATCGGACTTTGCAACTTGTCCAATTTGATCATTATTCATCTTGCTAAAAACTTCTTTAATTAACATTTTACAAGCAACGGGTTGGATCCGTGTTGACAACGTGTCTGACTGAGTTCGAAGCTCAGCAGAAGTCAAATCTAAACCAGATGATGCAAAGCAAGATCGACTATGCCTATACAGTAAACTCTTTGTGACCCATGTCAGACAGTGTGGGCAAGGACCATAGTTATCTAGTTGAAAACGGTCACAGGGTCGTCTATCAAGAATGATTTCACCTTTTTGATCTTTTAGAGTTTTAACATTATTAATATGGTTATATTTGCTTCTTAATAAGTAAAGTAACTGTTTCCTTTTCTTTTCATCCTTTTCATCTGCAATTAACTTTACTTTATCTACAGCTTTGTGTCTCCTAAAAACGTGTTGTGAAAAGTTCGAATATTTCCTCTTGCAGATATCACAATTTTGGTATTGATTATGAACTCGGGTTTTTTTCTTTAGCCTTCCAGTTTTACTGGTCTCTGATTTTGAAATCCTTTTTATATATACACCAGGTATATAAGGGTCTATTAGGACATTTTCTTCATCCATATCTTCATCAGATGGATCCAATAGTTCCAAACGCTGAAATTTTGCTTTGGAGTTAGAAACATTGCAAACATTCATACATGGTATGCTATCATTCATTTCATTGTCATCACTAGAGCTTTCCTCTATTTCGTCAGATAAAAGTACTTCAGGACTAAAATCAGGACTAAAATCATCATCAGATTCAGATGTATAAGACTTGCCTTTAGATTTACAAGCTCTAAGTTTCATTCCAATCTCTGTGTTATCTGTCGCTGATTGTGGTTTCTTGTATGATTTCAGTTTAGTATCAACATCTCCACCATTGTCAAATTTCAGCATCTCATCATCATCATCATCATCATCATCATCATCATCATCATCATCATCATCATCATCATCTTTTAGTCTAGTTTTGTCTCTACTGGTGTCAGTTATAAGCATATTACCATCTTTTAGACCACTGTCAATTGAAAGCATATTTGTGTCTCCACTATCATCAGTTATTGGTATATATTTGTATTTAACATTGTCAGTTGTCGGCACATTCCTGTCTCTACCATCTGTTTTCTGTATATCTTTGCCTCCTCCAGTGTCAGTGAGCATATTTCTGTCTCCATGATCAGAGTTCACTGTATCTCTATTATCTTTATCATTGTCTCTATTATTTTTATCGTGTTCATTGCTCTGAAAATAAAGTTTTTATAATATAAAGAATAGAAAATCTTCTGAACTAAACAGCTGGTACAGGTACACTCACACTTTTCCCAACTACGAGGAACAAATGAAATGAAATGGGGTTAAATGTCCTACTGTTCTGCTCCTATACTGAGCTAATGAAGATGCCATACAGTGTGCTATGAGTGGAATTTTGCTCGGGCGAGAGATCTTTACGCGCATGCAAATGTATACACAGGACCTTGGTTTTTCATCCCATCTGAACTACTATACAGCTATCTTTGTCAGGTCCTAACTACAAGGAACATTACATTAATATTGACAAAATTACATTGATGAGGAACATTACATTAATATTGACAAAAAAGGTGAAACCTAAACAAATGTAAACACAAATAGAACTAATCAAAACATATTGATTAAAACCAGACTATGAACAAATGTCACAGAAGTACTTGTGAGCTACATGTATTCTGAGAAGTCATTTTTGATTTATTTTGGACAAATTCATAAACTGCAGTTCAGTGTGGTATAAAAATTATATCCTTTTAGTTTAGAAGTAACTTCCTGTCAATGTGGACGAATTGTTTCCCCTTGGATCACAAAACAATTTTTTTTCTTTTGTGTGTGTCTGTATACTGTGGCCTCAAGACTTATTGACTGCTGAGTCTTATGGCAGTATTCAACACAAATTAACATGACTTTAAATAGTAGAATGAAATGCTGTTTACCTCTGCCAAAGTAGGGTCATTTACAAACAAAACAAGCCTGTCTTTCTTCTTTTTCAACTGCCCTGAAATTCAAAATAAATTGCACTCTGTCACATCCTATCTCTGATCATTTCGGCACTCTGTTACATCCGACACCATTCCCATGTCCCCATTTATTTCCTTATTATTTCAGCCAAACAATTTGTCACATCCAACCTCTGTAAGTTCCGGATTACGATATCAATCAGCCGTCCCGTCATATGATTTCCATTGAATCGACACTGTATAATCCGACCTTCATTACAAGGATGTGAAGCAAAGACTGATCGATCAATTATAGATGAGATTAAAACTTGATGGGTACAAAGTCACCAAAGATTAACAAGCAATCACCAATTAATTATCAATGAGTTTAAAACTCGCTCGCGCCAGTTTGTGTTAATTACTTTGATAATTTTAATCTCTGGTGATGCTCGATTCACAGTCTGGAACATCCCGAATTGACAAAATTGCAATCAAGTGATGCGGAATTCAGTCCTGTATTGAGGGTCCACAAGATTTTTGAAGTGATCAAGTGCAATAATTCTGGCAGTAATTATCGGAAATCGCTTAAAATCAATAGGCTTCTTCGTCTCATGACCTTTAACACTGCGTATAAAATCAATTTGGTATTTAATTAAGTGATCAAGGGCAATAACTCTGACAGTAATTATCGGAAATCGCTGAAAATCAATAAGCTTCTTCATAAGCCTCTAGAGAGTCCCCAATTGCGCTGGACGGACGGGAACGACAACAATATACGACCACCTTTCAATGTAGGTGGATAAAAATTATCATAAAAGTCTGAATTTATATAGGCTTATTCCTTCATTCATATACGCCAAGAATCATCCTATTTATTACATCCACAACAATTGTGAACAAATGGACGGACAGGGGTGACAACATTATACCATCTCATGAATGTAAAAATGTAAAAGAATGTCCTTTCTTAGGACAAAGTAACAAAATATAACTGGCCACTATTTTCTCACTCGTAGTTTTTCATTCTAGTTACTTTTTATGTGTGAGTATAACTTCCTCCTAAGAAAGGACATTTTAGAGAAAGGAAGTGAGATCTTTTGAACATAGACATAAATCTACATCAAAATCAGTTAAAAATTGTGTTCACTAGAGGGTCCACAACCTTGGTATTACATATATACTTGTATACTATTTGGAATCAATGAGCGGCCATTTTGTCAGGAAGTTTTGGTACGATTTTCACAAAATTTGATTTCAACCGTCACTTAGGTGTAACGATAATACATCAGGGGCATCAATCCAGGAAATTCAAACTCAACTTTCATTGATATGTAATGGTGATATATTTAAACAGTTTTTAAAATTGAACACAAATTGTAACCTTTAGCTAAAAATATGTTTTTCGAAAAGTATCAGGGGCCATAATTCAGCATGTTAATTGAATATGCGCAATTATTGAAAGGGACCAAGGTCTTTGTGATTTAATTTAAACATAAATTAAAAGTTTATTCAAAATCGGATCAAGTTATAGCAGGACTAGACATGGAATATGCCTTAGCCAGAGGGTCACACACCCATGAATTTTACATAAAGAATATGTGATATATGTATAATCTCACCGTTTTCTTTATCATCAGAAAACTTTCGTTTAGCACCACGTAAAACAGGGAAATCCCCTTCTATAATCAATCCTAGGCTATCACTGTCCTCTTGAATAAATGTGTTATCACCTGCAATACTTTTACTGTCCTCTTCAATGAATGTGTTATCACCTGCAATAGTTAAATGACAGTAATTAAATAGTTCACACTAAAATATTTCAGCTGAGCAACAATATATGTACAGTAAGCTTTATTCTTCATATCACAGAAAAGCAGGTTTTATTCCTTCAAAATATAACTACATGGTAAATATGAAATACCTCTTGTTCAGATTTCAAATTTTATCAATAGTTCTCTTGGCTAGTGTGGTGATACATGTAGGTAACCTTCTTGGGTCTAAAATGTGAAAAGGTGGTTTCTTTTTATCTTGAGACATGATGCCCATTTTTTTTTAGAAAACAGTAATTATTGGGACTGGGTTAATGTCCTGATAGTTACACGATGTCTTGAAGTGAAGGTCTCACACCCACTTTATGACATTATGTACGGATTGTTACAGAGTTTTAGTGTCTCTCTCTATCTCTGATTTAACACATAAATCGAAAGAGTAGTTACGTCTAATAAAAGGTTATGACTGGATAATCGTGGTCTATGAATATATACTGCACGCATCCACAGGATCATAAGGACATAATAATTCGGCCATGAAAATTTTTTAAAAAAGATGTCTGTTCATGGTATATAAAATAGATATTGGAACTCTCTCTCTCTCTGTGAAAACTTACCTGAGGAACAGTCTGCTTCCACTTCCTCAGTAGTCTCTGATTCATCTTCAATATTATTGGTGGCTAGTTCTGGAAAAAAAATATTCATTTTGATATACAAGATGGAAAAGGTAATGGGAGATGAAACAAGGTATAGCAGACATCTTCTCTTACACTGTCCTCTCCAGTGCTCTTACTAGAAATAGACAAGGAAATGGTGCTTATCTTTCTATCAGCAAAACTAAGTCATTTCATTTTTGGCGAGCAAGCACTCATCACATGTGGTCTTGTGGCCTGCACACATCAAAGGCTTTGTTCCCATTCTAAACATGGAGACAGGTTATAATTTCCTGTTTTATAATTTTGCAGGCTCTCCATTCTAGCCATTGATGGTAGGCAACAAGAAACCAAGTAACCTACAGGTAACTAAATAATTGTCTATTCATGATCTAGAGGTCCATATAAGGTATGTCTTGTACATTTTTTAAACTTGCTCGGATTGTTTGGGAAGCCATCAGTGAAAACCATATCAATTTTGCACATTAATTCTATGTCAAAATATCAAAAACTTAAATTTGCAGACAGTCCCGCTGGTCCTAAAATGGAACCCTATATATTCCAGTGATCTTTTTCACAAAAACTGCATTTTTAACAATTGTACAGGTCAGAGTTTGGGGAAAGATTTTTACAACTTGTTTGGAACACTATATTTATAAATGTACAATTAAGATATACCTTTAGATATTCTGTGCAGTTTATAAATATTTTCTAGAAGACTACTTGAAGATGCTTCCGTATCGTGGTGTGTTTCAGTGTTATGTAATAAGTTGATTGAATCACTCAATGTTTGTTCTTCAGTATCGTGATGTGTTTCATTGTTGTGTAATAAGTTGATTGAATCACTCAATGTTTGTTCTTTAGTATTGTGGTGGGTTTCAATATTGTGTTTGAAGTTGATTGAATCACTCAATGTTTGTTCTTGAGTATCGTGATGTGTTTCCGTGTTGTGTAATAAGTTAATTGAATCACTCGATGTATATTCCTCAGGTTCGTGTGTTGTTTCAATCTTGTGTAATAAGTTGATTGAATCACTCAATGCTCGTTTTTCAGCTTTGCGGAGTGCTTCAATGTTTTGTAATAAGTTGATAGAATCACTCAATGTTTGTTCATCCATTTCATCTGTGTTACATGTTGGAATATATGTAAAATCATTAACAGAATCTAAAATAAAAGAGAATAAATTGTCTATATAAATATATATATTACTTGTTGATAATATTTAGTAGCGATGGAACAGGTTTTGGACAGCCTCTGTTACTGAAATAAATTGGGGTTTAACATCTCACTGTTCTGCTTCGAACTGGGCTAATGAACTGGGTTAATGAAGACGGGTATATACTATAAATTGTGCCATGAGGAAAATTTTGCCTGGATGACGGCACTATGGCCTACTATTATATTGAATTCCAACTGTGAAGTGATCTTTTACGTGCACGTCAATTGGTACAAAGGACCTCGTTTTTTTGTTCCATGTGAACAACTGCATAGTGGTCCTGACAAGGGGAAACCACACCGGAATATCTGGAAGAACTTCTCGGCCAATGCAGGGATCGAAAAAACCTGACCTCTAGGCTAGCCAGCCAGCGTCTTACCCACCATGACCTGTTATCGAAATGAGCAGACCCATGAGAAGGTAGTCAGCTGTGACTTTTGTCTAAGGGCCCCAGGTCTAGAGGGGCCAAGAGGTATGTTGAGTAATGTTTTAAAAAAAAATATTGATATAAATACACTTTCAATAGTTGAGTACCGTACAAGATCTGGTTACATTTCTGAATGTGGATACCTACATGTAGTGATGTGGGTAGGATTAGAATTGCATTCTGTCACTCAGTTCACTTTTTGGGGAAAAATTGGTGAATTATAGACTTATAATAAAGCCACATGCTCCTACCCGTCCTAGTTTCATCAGGATATCTGAGTCCTGGAAGATAAACGGGGTCTAGTCAGGGTGTGCAAAAAGTTACAATGATGGTAAGTACACCCGTGTCATGCTCTGCCGCCAGTGATCTCACAGGCTATTGATCACTCCAGCTGACTGGTATTTGGTCGTTAAAAACCAAATGGAAAGCGAAAGCTTACTTTTGTCTTTGTTTCGTTATGCGCTTAAAATCTCAAAGTTTTTTGATATTTTGGCAACTGCAGACCTTTATCCGACCAATGTATTTTAGCAAAGTGAACTCCAGCTACCCCAGATATAACATATGCCAAAATCAGGCCATGTATCTTTCAAAATACTTACCAGAAGTCTGCATTGTTTCTGTATTGAATTCCTCTTTACATTGTATTATTGGATCTTCTGATCTTGCAAATTCAACAACTGTTGAGTTATCATCGTGAGATTCGTGGGGTTCCACTTTAACTGAACAACATCGTGATTTTTCTCTTGTGACAGGTGTATACTGCACATCTTCGATAGATCCGGGCATGCGATCCTTACACCAAGACAGCGAAGATGAACCTGGGATATTTTGCTTGGTTACAACAGATGAGTTCCACGAATCACTGTTATTGGTTCTGATCAATGGAGATGAGTTCACAAGTGACAATGAATTCCTAATATTCCCATGCTGCGTTGGATTCGACATATTTGCTTCAGTTGGTAGAGAAATTTTTTTTGTAGTTTCATTTGTTAATGTCGGAGAATTCCCCCAATTTTTTTTGTTAGCGGAGAAGGGTGAACTACATGAAATATATGTTTTTGCCGTCTCTAAATTCCCGGAAGTTTCTACATTTGACTTTTTGGGTGGATTATCCTTCAATATACAAGGTTTTCCCTTTGGCGTTACTGAAGGGTGTACTGCGGTTACCTCCTTTAATAATACTGGCATGGATAAATTTTCCTCTGTTGAACGGCATTCTGTGACAATCGGCCTCTCTTGAAAACATTTGTGAGCATTGTTTATAACTGCTCTATTGTTATTTTTTGTTCGAGATTGTGCTTGAAAACTGTTACTGGTAAACAAAGTCTGGCAAGAATCTGTCTTCGACACCATCTCGTTCAAGAAACAGTTGAATTTCGCAGAACAGTCTACTTTGATATAGATATGACCTATAACCTCTAAATTCTGGTTAAAGGGAACATGACCATGACAAAGAACTTGGAGATTTTTAACCAAATAATTCATAAACTCTGTAGTATTGAAATGGTGACCATCATCTATTTCGGCCATGCTATCTCCTGGAAAAGTAAAAAGAAAGGTGTTACTGACAAAAGCAAAATTGAAATGTAAGTATACTAGTATATCTGTTACGGTACTGTGTTAGTTAAGTCAATTCATACGGACATCATCTTTGTCAAAAGGTAGAGAGAGGGAGAGAAATGGGGTTTAACGTCCACCCAACACAACTATAGGTCATTTTGTGACTAACATATGGTTTAATTTTATTTCAATAATTCGCTTGCACGTAGGGGTATCTAGGAGTGGGAGGAAACCTGAGTGCCTGGAAGAAACCCACGAGGTTGAGAAGGCCCCCTTATCCCCATGCCACATGGGCCTACGCTCACATCAGGGTCAAAAGGTAGCCTTCCACATTAATTAAATTAAAAATGCTAACAGAAAGACAGGGTGAAATGAAATTGGGATTCAGAGGCGGGTAGGCAGCATACACAATTTAAATTTGTTTAACAGACTGATCAGATTAAACGTAAAGGCATTAGGCCTACATTATTATTACTAGTATTTTAGAATGAAACTGGATCAGGATAGGGCCTATCTTGATATCAAACCTACTCTAGTCGTATTTATTTGGACCTTTTTTTTACCAATTATGTTGTTCAATACAGCTAAACTAGACTTGACCCCCAGGAAATACAATCTTTAACAATGTTGAGAGAAGGCGTTTTCGTCCTCGGTTGTGAACAGTTTAAGAACGTAAATCACAGAATTATAATACATTGGCCTTATCATAACTTTACACAACAACAAAACGATCTGCTTAGACCTTGCTCTTCATATTTCTCACTAACAGTGCGCGCACGAGCCAGGATTAACTTACTTTTTAGTCATGCAAATATCTTGCGGTGTGGAGCAGTTTAATTATACAGACGGTAAAAGTAACTGTTATTTTTACAGTCCCGACAAATTTAAGCGAAGGCACGAGGAAAATGAGAATAACCGGATTTTGTGTCGAATTATGACGGATTGACTACCCGGTTTGGTTCCGCAAACGGTTTATTATCTTGACAGACTCTGTACGTATAAATCAAAATGTATAAGAAAAGATAAACGCCTTGGCCGCTCACTAAAATTAGTCCATCAGATTATCGAATAATCACAAAATAAATGAAAATGTTAATGTTCAGTAACAAATATAGGCTACTAAGCAGCTTAATTTCCTGAACATGCTGCGACGATCACTGCTGTCTGTTAAAAGGGACAAACACTCTTGCTGGCTTGACAGGCCCAGAAAAAAAATTAGCCTTATTCTAACTACAAGATGTTTATGTGTCCTACCTGTTGTGTAAATTATCCATTACAACCTATATCTTACTTGTCCAGAGCGTTCGAAAATATGTTTAAATCCAAGTTGCATTTGAAAGCGCTTACGTAAGGCTTTTCAAACCATGTTACGGCATGTAGTTGAATTTTTCCAATTTTTAAAATTAGCTGTGTTAAGATGAAATTTGTATCATTTATTTATTAAAATATTGTAGAATAGTACAAATTGTTGACCAGATCGAATGAAGACTGGGACATATTTTTCAGTTACAACAAGAGTGTTATTGGGGCTTTAAACTATCGGTAAGATCTGTTTGATAATACAATAACACAAGTTTGGTCACTTTAAAAAAAAAACAACCCCAAAACACATGTTTGACCAAAGGTCACTTTAAAAAAAAAACAACCCCAAAACAAAACAAATAAAAATACCCCCCCCCCCCAACAACGATATTTTTTTTTTAAGAAAGTCCGTTACGTGTGAGTTTTACCGGTGTAGCTATTAACGGTTTCCGTGCAGGGCGGAAGGACAGAAACTGCCTAGTTGCTCGGGTGGGAGCTCAGAGAGAGAGAGAGAGAGAGAGAGGGGGGTTGAGGAGAAATGGGGTTTAACGTCCACTCGACATAAACTAGGTCATTTCGGGACTAACATGGTTTTGATTTTATTTCAATACTTCGCTTGTGCGTAGGCCTATGGGTCTTTAGCAGTGTGTGGAAACAGGGGGACCCCGAGAAATCTCACGAGGCTAAACAGGCACCCCAAATTCTTGCCACGTACAACCGGGGATTCGAAACCAAGCCAGGTCTTATGATACTGTCTGCACGTGTTTTTTTTCTTAAAAATTTTTTATTCAGGTACTAATACAACATAAAAATATACAGAACGATAGATAACAAACATTCACTCTTCTAGTATATCAAATATACAGATGCACCGTATATTATATTACCAATGCAATCACACTCCAGACACGCATTTAAAATAATATAAAAAGCATAGTACCATTACCAACATATTATTCATACATGTATTTACAATCTGAACACAGTGGAATACATTCTTCTATAGCTGTCAATCTCGAAACTTGTCAAACTCGAAAGTGTGAATACGTTTCCAGCCTGAAAGCTAGTTTCAATATTTTAAAATAATAATTATGTATCGATACATATAGATCCATTATTTTCATAAGAAATAAATAATGATGGCAAAATAAACTTTTTAATAAACAGGCCCGGCGGAGTAGGGGGGGGGGGGGGGCTTTTCTTCAGGTTAATGCGTCCCGTCGACCCTCGCCTAGGCTGGAAGCCCCCCCCCCCCCAATCAAGAAATGCTTCCGCCGGCCCTGTCTTTACAATTAATATTATTTTTCCTGCGCTTACATCATTAAAGGATCTTTTTAATACATTTTTAAAAATTGTTTTTGGATTGTACCCTGTTGTACCCCAATTTAAAAAAAAACGAGTTTTTAGATCTTCCTCAGTGACATTGGTGATAGTAAATCATTTAACATTTCTTTAATAATCATATAACAAATCTAGACAATTACAAAACATATGTATTAAATCTTCAATTTCTTCTTTACACACTGGGTGAATGTCATCTAATGTTTTATTTATCTTAAATAATTTTTGTCCAAATGACGTTGTGTACAACTTTATAATATAATGCTATCATTTGCGGGTCTTTAAAACTTAAAAATACATTTGTCCGTTTGTAAATTGGTCTGGTTCAATTTTTCCGTTATGAATTGTAAAAGTATATTCTTTTAACTTTGAACTAAGATAAAATTTTGGTAGATACTTCCAATTTTGATTGGCTAAGCACTAAAATCAATCTAATATTATCCAATCAAATTACTAAAATTTGGATTTTATCTTAGTTAAAATTTCGTGAAACAGGGCCCTGGTCTGTGGTCACCTTAGGCTTGCGGCTGTGGTTTCGATTCCTGCAGTGAGAGTACGTCCTTTGAGATAGGGGCGCTTTCTCAACCTCGGTGGTTTACTCGGGTTTGCTCCTGCATAATCAAGGTGGCTAAGCGGATAATACGTTGGCTTGCTATCCTAGTAACTTGATTAGGTAATATTAGATTTTTATTTTTATCTTTAGTTAAGATTTCGAGAAACCGGACCCTGGTCCGTAGACACCTCTGGCTTGCGGTTATCTACCCTTATAAAAAGGACGCGAAAATATATGATCTAGGCGAAACGAAGGCTGTTTCATAAGTAAGACTTAATCGTAGACTCTAGCTATAATCAAGGCCAGAGCAGATAATTTGAAATCGTGGACACCCCATAGATTTATTACCCAAGGTATACTGGAGAAGGGACCACGGGGGATACAGAGAATGATGCAAGGCTATCTTCGCGCGAAATTCGAAATTCCATATTCGTATGGCCTGCTGGTGGGTTTTTTTTTCGGGACAATATTATGACGCCCCCTACAAAGAGGCTGTGGACAATGCAGTTACTTAAATAACGATGTCTGATCGAAAATGAAAGTATATCTGGATAAAAAATATTCCATATTTAGCGTAAATAGGTACAGAGGTAATTTTTTTTTTGGCGTTATCAACGCCATCCTAATTTGTTGGTGTGACGTCACCCATAGAAATATATTGCAGTCTGACCTTTCAAAGGTCAGTCATCTTGGACAGAGATAAAAGACAGATATCCTAACTCTGTGAAACAGATTGTACAAGCAAACTGATCCTGCAGTGAATAATTCGTTTGGCCGCTAGTATCACTGATAAAGATGACATCTATGCGTCTTAATTCGGCAAAATATTAACTTTTTTCCTCCGACAAAATAAATTCTAAAACATTTTTTTGGAGTATAGGAAAAATAAATAAAGAGATTTGAAGTATCTGTAGTTAAAAAATATTTCCTATTTAGTATAAATGGGTATTAAATGAGTAAAATGCATCATTTTGCCCGAAGCAGTTAGGTGTTATGTAAACAACGCACGAGCCTTTGAGCCAATCTGACGCCACGTGGAGTCAATGCAGGTGTTCAAGACAGTCTGTGTTGTAATTTCGTATTGTCTGCTAGCTTGCAATTGGTACACCGTTACTTATTGTCTGCTGGCTTGACATGCTTATTGACTGCTGATCTTTTATATGAGGAAGTATAATATACTAACTATAGTGGCTGGATTGGTAAGAGATAACCATGGTGTAAGGTAAGATGATTCAAGGATTTTAATCATTATGACAAGATAAATCAAACACATTATCATTACTATTTGGCTATAGCCTTGAACACCATGCCTTCATTTCTTATAGCATAGATAGAGTATTTCTTTGGCAAATCTACCCATTGTAGCTACATATTATAGATTTGTTACCATCTCTCACTCTAGACTGGGTACACGGGAAATGGAAATGGGGCTTAATTTCCTACTTTTCTTCTTCTACTGGGCTAATAAGGCCGACTTGGACTAGTATAATACATAACATCCTAGATCGTATAATATTATAACATACGTCATGTCTAGGAGTGAGTGGGAGACAACCCTGCTTTGGAGAATTGGATGAAGACCACCAAAGATATTCCTATATAATAATAATAATAATAATAATAATAATAATAATAATAATAATAATAATAATAATAAAATCTTTATTTTCAAAGGTGAAAAATAAGGCTTAAAGCCTGCTTACAATTTTGCCCTTTATAACAAAGAAATGAAAAAGACATTAGACACTTAACAAATACTCAAACACAAAACATTCAAATATATATGATAATATGATAAGCAAATACTCACACACAAAACATTCAAATATATATGATAATATGATAAGCTAAATAGTTTAACTTCAAAACTAAAAGTAATATGTAGTAAGTAGTTGATATATTAAATATATGCTACAGGTTAAAAAGAAGAAATAACATGCTTAGTGATATTTTTCTTAAATAAATGAAGATTTTTAATATTTTTAAGTGAAGTTGGGAGAGAATTCCAAAGGACTGTGCCTCTATATTGTAGACTACATTTAAATATTTCATTATTAGGTCTACAGATAGAAAGTCTATTATTGAGAGATGAATATGGAGTGGTGTTATAATGAAAAATATTATATAAATATGATGGACAGAGTTTATGGATAATTTTATAAACAAAAATATATTTGTTAATAAAAAGTCTTTGATAAATAGTTTGAAGACTTAAAGATGAAGATAAAAATTGATAATTAGATGAAAATGAATGATCAGAGATAGGTCTATTGTAAATTAATTTAAAGGATAATTTTTGAACTCTCTCAAGTTTAGATATAGATGTAATTGAAAAAGAGTCCCAAATAGTGGAGCAATAAATAATATGAGATTGAATATGAGCAAAATAGAATAATTTAAGTATTTCAGTTGGAAGCAACTGTTTTAATTTGCGTAATTGAAAATTTTTCTGTCGAAGAAGCTTAGATAAATGATCAACATGAGGAGACCAAGTAAAATTTTCATCAAAAATGATGCCTAAAAGTTTAAATGTAGAAACATTTTCTAAAGGTGAATTATTTATGTGAATTTTGGAATTTTGTTGAAAGTAATTTACGCCTTGAAGGAGTTGTAATAATCATTGTTTTAGTTTTGATTTCATTTATTACCATGTCATTTGTGGAACACCATGTCCTGCTTTAACTTTGACCAAATTTTCATAGTACTGTCTACTACAGACAGATGGGCAAACATAACTGACAATGTTTTACCCTAAAGTTTGTATGGAAATGGAAAATATGATAAAATAAGATAAGATAAGATAAGATAAGATTTTATTGTATCATAACACCCATTGCAGGCCGCATACAATTCATATAAATACATGACATAAGGGAATAAAAAAAATAGCAATTATACACATATATAAAATAAACATTATTTCAAAAACACTTGTTTTTTCCCTTGTACATAATCAATACCTTATTGGGCCAAGACTTGATTTCTATGTTGAAATGCTTTATATACATAATGACATAAACTCACAGAGACTGAAGGGGGAGGGTCAAATAGATTTTCAAATGTGATGGCCAAGTTGTTGTTTCTGAAAGTAGCAGAAAGAATATTGAGCCTAAGAGATTGATAGTGTGGACATTCAATTAAAAAGTGAAATTCGGTTTCTGCTTTAGATAGGGAACAGATTGAACATAGCCTTAAATCAGGGGGGACGTTCTTGTACCGGACCCTCTCTATTTCTAGTTTATGGGAACTCAAACGTAGCACGGTCATAGCAGACTTGAAGTTTGCATTGTGAGATACACAATATATAGGGGTGGGTCATAAAAACAAGCATACATTGCATGACTCAATTAGAGTGGCTTCGATTCCCCGGCTGTGACAAATGTAGGGTCGCCTATCCAAACCTTGTGGGTTTTCTCATGGGATTCTGGTTTCCTCACAATGCTCAAGACCCCTAGATGTAGCCCCGAAATGACCTAGTTTGTGTCCAGTGGACATTAAACCCTCTCTGTCTGTCCCTCTCTCTCTCATTGCTCTGTACAATACAAATAAAGTTATGAAATAAATGGTTACAATGTCATTCAAATCATGGCATCTCCTATGTAGAGTTTCTCTGTCAGTTTGGTGACAACAGAGTCTGTATAATAATACAGCTTTTCAAAACTTTTTAGCTTGTAATTGAAATTCAACTAGAAAGATGGCAAATATAAATAGCAAAGAAGACAAACCATGTACTATAGAAGAATTAATGGCAATTATAACTGCTCCAACAGGGGGAATGGTCATGCTGCCAAGTACAGATTGTGATGAAGTATTTCCAGGCATTCTTCTTGGGGAGGGGTAAGCTTATTTTGAAGTATGGTTGAAAGTAACAAATCTGTAATAAATTAACTACTACTTTAATACAAAGAATGGAATGCAAGGAGTTTAAAACAGTCTAGTCAATCAATCACGATGGGGTTGATGGCCGAATTGTTAGCACTTGCGCGCTGTATCATAAAACCTGTCATTGAGTCAACTGGCGTGGTTTCGATTCCCCAATTTGTTGCAAGGAGTAGGGGGAGTGCCTGTCCACCAACCTCGTCGGATTTCTCCGGGTCCATAGGTTTCCTCCCACTGCTAAACACCCCTACGCACAGGCGAATTGTTGACAGAAAATTGAACTATGTGTTAGTCCCGAAATGACCTAGTTTGTATTGGTACAGGTAATATAGCATATCTCAGCATTGGCTTTATCTGTGGATATCATTTTAAAAAAAAAAAAATACAGATTTGATTTCAGCCCACAAAGCGAATCAACATACCCAATCCAATAAAATCAACAATTTTACTTTTGACACAGCTCAATCGGGGTTGTCCATTTTAACACCAGATTTCCATTCTTTTAAGTTTCATTTTGGCGTTTTCTGTGTAATATAGGCTTAGAGTATCACCTCTCATAATGGTGTAAGACTGTCCACGAAGATTGAAGAGAAACCCTTATTTGTTAGTATTTTAATTTCGCATTATTTGCACTTTTTTTACGCCCACATTGAAATGTGGGCGTATATTGCCGTCGCCCCCGTCCGTTGGTCCGTCCGTCCGTCGGTCCGGCGTCCACAATTGCTTGTGGACGCTCTAGAGGCCAAAGTTAATATTCGATTGACTTTAAATTTATACACAGTGTTTAAGGTCATGAGACGAAGAAGCCTATAGATTTTCAGCGATTTCCGATAATAACTGTCTGAGTTATGGCCCTTGATCACTTAAAAAAATCTTGTGGACGCTCTAGAGGCCAAAGTTAATATCCAATTGACTTTAGATTTATACATAGTGTTTAAGATCATGAGACGAAGAAGCCTATTGATTTTCAGCGATTTCCGATAATAACTGTCAGAGTTATGGCCCTTGATCACTTCAAAAAATCTTGTGGACGCTCTAGAGGCTAAAGTTAATAACCGATTGACTTTAAATTTATACACAGTGTTGAAGGTCATGAGACGAAGAAGCCTCTTGATTTTCAGCACTTTCAGATAATTACTGACTGAGTTATGGCCCTTGATCACTTTCAAAATTTTGTGGACGCTCTAGAGGCTAAAGTTAATATCCGATTGACTTTAAATTTATATAAATTGTTGAAGGTCATGAGACGAACAAGTATATTGAGTTTCAATGAATTTAGATAACTCGAACAGCATGGAGAAGAACTTTATCAAAGCCAAACAAATTCCAATGATTTTCTGATAATTACATAATGAGTTGTTACTTTTAATCAGATTTTAGTGTATTATAAATGTTTCATTACCGAAAAAAGTAAAATATGCGACAACTCTTGTTGACTGCCCGGACGATTTAGCTGCTGTGGGCGTATGTTTCGTTGCCTGGCAACCTATGTTTTTATTTTTTCAGCACTGTTGCTAAAAGTCCTGGAACTTTAAAGAGGCATGGTATTACACACATTGTAAATACAGCTCTGGGAAAGACAAAGTACCATGTTAACTCGAACCACGTTATGTACAGAAAGTATGATATAATTTTCAAAGGCATTGAAGCTACAGATCACATGAGCTTTGACTTGACACCATTTTTTGATTCCTGCGCTGAATTTATACATGAAGCACTTATGAATAATGGTAAGTGTGTTAATTCAAGATTTACATCTGAATTGGTACATCTTAATCCCATAAACTCAACCAGATCATTCGGTCAATGGTCATGTTTTTTTTAACTTAAGGGTTTTCTCCAGTTCCCTAACTTTGTTACTAAATAGTCCCAACATTACGTAGTTTGTTTAGAGGGGAGTGAAACTGTAGCCACTGCATTAGTAATGTCTGTCATTAAAAAAAACCCCATATATATAGGATAGGGCATAATCTTTATATTAAAATGAGAAAAGTCGAGTAAACCACAACTTTGATATTTTTCATTTATTCTCTTTACAGGGAAAGTATATGTTCATTGTGTTCAAGGAGTGAGTCGATCAGCCACTATAACTATCGCTTATTTAATGATAAAAAAACACATGACTGTACAAGATGCCGTACGATTGGTCAGAAGTAAAAGAGAGGTGTGTCCAAATGATGGATTCTTAGAACAGTTGTGTAAACTCAATACAAAGTTGACTAGAAATGGGCATTTTGAAAAGTAGAAAATACTTTATATAGCAGTTTAAAAATTGCGTAAAATGGTAGGAGTATTCTTTAATGGTGTTGTGAAAGAGGGTTGTAATTTGAAATATTGTGCTAGCAATTGAACATATCTTGAAATGATTGAACATATCTTGAAATGATTGAACATATCTTGAAATGATTGAACATATCTTGAAATGATTGAACATATCTTGAAATGATTGAACATATCTTGAAATGATTGAACATATCTTGAAATGATTGAACATATCTTGAAATGATTGAACATATCTTGAAATGATTGAACATATCTTGAAATGATTGAACATATCTTAAGATGATTGACATATCTCAGTCAATCCAACCCATTACATAAGTGCTTTTTGAAAATATGCTAATACTATGTAAATTGTTTCGATGACATTTAGTAATTGAACTGGAGTATACAGGTCACAATTCTATGGAATAGGCTACAATTACTGGTTATAACTGAGCGACGTTTCGACCTGGCTTCTCCAGTCATTATCATTGCTTGATATTATACTGACTAAAGAATCCTAGTCGAAACGTCGCTCAGTTATAACCAGTAATTAATTGTATTCCATAGAATTGTGACCTGTATACTCACCTACTATGTAGGCTACGCCGCTACACCATGCCATATAAGGCAGTAAATTATAAAGATCGATTTGTATGTTTACAAGACAAGAATATATATACAGGGCCTATATACTCTGGTAACCAATAATAATATGTTTTTCACTGACTTCCAGATATGATATACAAAATTTATTTAATAAATAACTAATAAGGTAATGTGTAAATAGCCTAACAACATTATTTAGATCAAGTTTTATTGTATAGAGTTACACTGATAATCCACATTATATATATATATATATATATACCACGTGTATACCAGAGACTTCCAGATATACTTTTTATAACAAGTTTTGTTTGTGTGCGTTTTTTTAAAAAATAAAGATTGTTGGGTTTTTTTGTTTATTATGTTGGTTTTTTTTTAAGTGGAATTGTAACATTTTACTGTTCAATTATACATATAAAAAGTGTAGTGAGTGCTGGAAGTTTTTTGATTTATTCAATAGTAAGTGCAGGAGGACCGCACTACATGCAAAACAAAAATATACAAGATAAACCTGCGGACAAGACAGAAAAAAGACATTGCAAAAAATAAACAATGATCAAATCAAGTGAGTTATAGCACTTCGTACTGCAGAATTTTCTTGTTGTCGGACTTTGCTACTGTTTGCTCACTACATGTATTATTTTGCAATATAGTTATTTTTATGTTTGTCCTTAAGATGGAGCCAAAACTCCGTAGTCAATCCGTTATAATCCATCTAACAATCGTACAATGGCTGCTTTTCGGTCAGTCTTACTTTCCCTTTGTCATCAGCTTTTCTGTGGCTGTAGTATATGTCAGTTACTTTCGCCATCTGTATAATAAAGCCATACCCCACTGCAAGATATTGGCTTAACTAAAAGGTAAGTTAATCGTAGCTTGTGCGCTACCAGGATATGGTGCTACTTGTGTTACTCAGTGTTGTGAAGTTACTATATAAGGCCAATGTAAACTAATTTTGTGATTTACGTTCTAAACTGTCCAGACCACCACTACAATCATAATGTATGACACGGGGGGCACGTCTAGTTTAGTTTTATTGAACCGGTAAAATCCAGTTATATGGAATATATTTCGAGTATCATTACAGCATGAATGTGGATTAAATGATAGGTTATATCACAAGTAAACAACAATTCATAAATTGGTTCATTTATATAGCCTGTATGAGAAGTATAGTGATCGGGGCTGAACTGACAATTTTTACACATGTTTTGCTTCTGTAATTTGTTTAACCAATAACAGTAACAACGACATATTAAATCATGCTTTAAACATCCGTAAAAAATCCTTGGCAGTGGAAATTCGACATGGACAGGCTGTGGCGCTGCTTTTCAGGCAAAATTTCCCTAAATAGCACACTGCATGGCATATACCCGTCTTCATTAGCCCAGTCGGAGTAGAAAAATATGACGTTAACGGTTAGACCCGATTTCATTTGAGAGGTTCAGTATCGTAGTCGCGACCTTTGTTTGCGACCGGTCTGTAATTTAAGAAAGCGACCATACTCCTTGCAGTGTTTCAATTGATGAGTATAGACCTTATCGCAGAGGGTGATTTCTCGGGGCGTTGCTTCAGGAATATGGAAATCCACAAGTTGCATACACAGTGCACATTTGCCTAATTAGTAGTTTATAACACTTACAGTAACTTTTCAGACTAAAATAATGAACACAGAGACGCCTAAATGTTTACATAGAACACTTTGTGTCATTTATATTTATACATATTTTAAAGTAGGCTACAATTGTCCGACGACATTGTGCGTAACTTTCAATTATGTATGAATTGGCTAATCTAAGACAGTGACAGACATTTCTTTTTTGACATTTTAAGTTTTCTTGTCTTTTCTTGTCAGCAACACATTTTTACTTTTCCAGGATGATTAGAGATAACATGGACGAAATAAACGAAGGTCACCATTTCAATACTACAAAGTTTATGAATTATTTGGTTAAAAACCTCCAAGTTCTTTGTCATGGTCATGTTCCCTTTAACCAGAATTTAGAGGTTATAGGTCATATCTATATCAAAGTAGATTGTTCTGCGAAATTCAACTGTTTCTTGAACGAGGTGGTTTCGAAGACAGATTCTTGCCAGACTTTGTTTACCAGTAACAGTTTTCAAGCACAATCTCAAACAAAAAATAACAATAGAACAGTTATTAACAATTTGAAAACTGGTGTCGACGAGCGTTTTCAAGATAATCCATCTGAGACAGAATGCCGTTCAACAAAGAAAACTATATCCATGCCAGTATTATTAACGGATGAAACAGCGGGATTCCCTTCGGTATCGCCAAAAGAAAATACGTGTATATTGAAGGAAAATACTTCGAATGCGTCAAAACAGTCAACTGCAGACATTACCTTGAATTTAGAGAGGGCAAATACGTGTAATTCATTACCATCAACAACCACGTGTGGACCCTTGTCAGATTACGTAAATGTATGTAATTCGCCGCCATTAGGCCCAATAAACAAAATTACCCATATTTCGACACTGCCAACCGAAACAAATATATCAAATCCAACACAATATGGAAATATTTGGAATTCATTGTCTATTGTTAACCTGTCTCCATCTATCCAAAACGATAACAAGGATTCGTGGGATTCGTCTATGGTAACCAAGCAAAATACCCCGTGTTCATCTTCGTTGTCGTGGTCTAAGGAAAGCATACCCGGATCTATTCAAAAAGATGACGTGCAGTATACAACAACAACAACAAATGAAAATGTGCCAACTATGCAGAATTTGTCTGTTTACGATGAATTTTCTCCTAAGATAATCGATACACGGTTAGATGATCAAAATTCTGATGAAGACACTGACAATAGTATAGCAGATTTACAAACAACTAGTACACTTTCTAAAAAAACCAAACTTTGGAACTTTGTCATTAAAAATGACGTGCTTTTAGAAACTCATTTATCCCCATTAAATACGTTGAATAATTCCATCCCTTCTGCATTGAATTCTCCTTCGACAGCCAAGTTAAATTCTTGCGATGTGTCATCATCGGGAAGCAACCGGTTATCGTCAGCAGACGAACACTTGCCCACTTCATCTACACTTCCGAAAGAAATTATCCCAGATGTTGATGATATTAAAATAGACAGTGAAAATAAATGGAATGCTGTTACCTCATCAAAGCAAGTCTCTCCTAAAATAGTCGATATCAGTTCAGACCCCCCGAGAGACGCTAACTCACTACACATTCCTTATAATTTATACAAAAAAAATGCCCCAGTTCCTAATGAAATTGAACATGATGTATCGGGTTTAGCTAATCAGGGCGAAGAAGACCCAAGAACGATTTCACATTCCCCAGTGTCGTTGCATATCACAGCCAAAAAAAGTTTACGATGTTTGAGATCTAGTCACAAACAAACATTTGCCAGGCGAAATAAGATGAAATCTCCTGGAATTATACCTAATTATAATAGGCCCCTCACCAAAGAAAAATCATGGTGTTCAGTAAAAGTTGAAACAGACAAATCGCACAATAAGAACCCAACGGTCGTTAAATTTGCAAGATCAGATGATTCGATATTACAATGTAAACAGGAATTCAAAACAGAAACAATGCAGACTTCTGGTAAGTACCAGTTCAAAGCTATAAGTTGTAGTCGGGGCGTCGTTTATAAGTCGAATTGAAGTGAAACCGCTTTAAACATAATGGGGGGGGGGGGGTAGTTTAATTTGCCAAGCCAAGTGAGATTAATTCAACAGTTATTAAATAAGAAAAAAAACAGCATTCATATTTGATATGATGAAGGTATCGAAGTTTGAAGGTATCATATTTTTCGGTGGCACCGTTCGGTAATGGGGGGCCGTACAATTCCACCAACTCAATATCATCCAAAATCTTCGACAATAAAAACACGAATTATTTTGTTGAATATACTATTTTGCCTATAACGTGTTTAGGACTTCGAATTCTGTCTTATGGTTTGGATTGTTCGTACTTGGTTTTTTATTTTATTGATGTTATCTTACTGGGAAAAGATGGGCTTCTGATATCCAATATTTAAGACAAAAAAAATACCATTGGTACACGAATCGTGTACCATAATGCGTCCCAGGCCCATTTTTAACGAGGAACTTGAAGAACCGAGCTAGACGGTGAGGCATATTTTTATTTGGAGACACAGAATATGTAGACTGAAATAACCAGACGCTTGAGTTTAACTTTCGATTGAGACATCAGGCGTATTTCGCTGAACATAACTGGTTTGAAATTAGATTAAAGACAGAGTGATTGAATGTAAACCAGTTTATATGCATTCATATTACATTATTATATGCGTTGTGCCCCATTTGTGTCAATTTCTAGGTCCCAATTATTAGTGATTTAGCTCTTTTAATGTTGAAAAGAAACACAATGATTTTTATTTTCGACTAATTACAAACAGCCTACAGACAATTTATTCTCTGTTTTTTTTTCAGATTCTGCTAATGATTTTACATATATTCCTACGTGTAACACAGATGATACGGATAAACAAACATTGAGTGGTTCTAACATTGAAACACATCACGATACTGAAGAATATACATTGAGTGATTCAATCAACTTAAAACATAACACCGAAACAAATCGCGATGCAGAAGAATATACATTGAGTGATTCAATCAACTTAAAACATAACACTGAAACACGTCACGATACAGAAGAATATGCATTGAGTGATTCAATCAGCTTGCATCACAATATTGAAACACCTTGCGAATGTGGAGAACATACATTGCGTGATTCAATTAACCTAAAACACAATATTGAAACACCTCGCGAAGCTAAAGAACAAACATTGAGTGATTCAATCAATTTGTTACACAACACTGAAACACCCCACGAAGCTGAAGAACAAACATTTGGAGATTCAATCAACTTATTGCAAAACATTGAAACACATCACGAAGCTGAAGAGCATACATCGGATGATTCAATCAATTTATTACACAAGATTGAAACACCTCAGGATACTGAAGAACAACTATTGAGTGATTCCATCAACTTAAAACACAATATTGAAACACATCACGATACTGAAGAACAAACATTGAGTCATTCAATCAATTTAAAACACAATATTGAAAGACACCACGATACTGAAGCATCTTCAAGTAGTCTTCTAGAAAATATTAATAAACTGCACAGAATATCTAAAGGTATATCTTAAAGTTACATTATTCAAGATAAAGATTCGTGCTATAATAGTTCGGAAGTAGATGATGTAAAATGAATATTTTGAAAATTTCATTCAAATTACTATATTGCAATAGAAGATATTGGCATTTGAAGATTTGACAGACGTCTGCAATAATTTCAACCATGGTCCTGGTTGATCGAAGCTAAGCCTCGAACCATCTGGGTCCGCCATATTTGAAGTATCGCTGAAACGTTTTAATCTGTTTAATATCGGAGCAATCTGATGCCATCCAAAGTTGTTTAAGGCCTGGATCAGTTAATTAATGTCTAATTAATACCTTAGAAAACATTTCAGGCCCAAAGAAAGATCTGCTATAGGCAGATTTAGCTCTTAACTAATATAACTTTAATTGTACATTTATAAACATAGCGTTTCCAAACACTGTCAGTAAGTTTGAGCAAACTCTCAAAACTTATTATCTGAGATTAAAATATCGCTGTCATTGAGTAAACTGGCGTGGTTACGAATCCCCGGTTGTACGTGACAAGGAGTATGATCGCCTGTCCAACCTCCTGGGTTTTCTCCGAATCCCCCGGTTTCCTCCCACTCTTAAAAACCCCTATGCCCAAGCGAATTATTGAAATTAAATTAAACCATATCTTAGTCCCAAAATGACTTGTGTCGAGTGGACGTTAAACCCCATTTCCCCCCTCTCTCTCTCTCGCTATACCGAATTCCACCTTCCATCATCTCTTCCCAAGGTGACAATCAAAATGTTGTTCTTTTAAATCCCGTTTATTTTTCAGAACTATCCATCGGTAATATTGAAGATGGATCAGTAAATACAGAGGAAGGGGAAGCAGATTGGTCTTCAGGTAAGTGTTGTGGAGAAGATTTATGGGTCTTTGGGGTTGGGATGGGGAACTAACCAGGTCATAATACGCGAAGTTTGAGCGGGGCTCATGTTACCGTAATATCTACCATCATTATCTATTTCTTGAACAACAGACATCTTTTATTTCCAAATGTTATGCTAAAAGTATCGTTGATCTATGTCGGTAGTATGTATTTAAAGATTACCATTATCCAGCCCTAATTATTAATTAGATTTTAAAAATACCCCTTCTGTTATTCTCGGTGTTAATTCAAATGTACCGGAATTTATCGAGGCACTCCGATTGGTCTATTTAACTAAATCCTTTCAAATTATGTTGTATTTTTAGATTTATCTTTTATCCATGATGATGACAGTATGGATGACCCTTGTTACAGAGCAACTACAAGTTCGGATGAATATTGTGATAGTGACGATTCCCAGATAAATCGCATAACTAGGAAACGTAAGCGGTTATCAAAGCCAAACGACGGCAAGGCACTGTCGCAAAACAAGAAAAAGAAAGCCAGAAACCGGTTGTCGGCTTCCAATCGAAAAGTCATGGCGGGTTCATCGACTATAACTACGATCGAATCTTCTACGGAATTAGTTAAAGATGGTCCGGTTATACCAACGGGAACTTGCTCGAAAATTCCTGTGTCTGAGATTTTAGTCAAATCCTTTTCGAAAAAGAGCTCGACCCAAACCAAAATAAAGAAAACGATGGCATTTCACGAAGCACCCGATGTTGATATTCGCCGAGTTGCTCCCATAAACAATGGCCACCGTGCTTCATATTCCGCTAGTGATAAGCTAAAGATAATATTGTATGCCGATTTCCATGGTAACCGAGCAGCAGGAAGGAAATATGGCATAGCGGAAAGTAATGTCAGACGATGGAGACAAGTAAGAGAAGAATTGCTAGCCATGGGTCCCAATAAATTATGTAATAGACGGGGTCCCCCTTATTACCCTACTATTGAAAAACAGCTAGCTGAATGGGTAAAGGGTGAACAGCAATCGGGTGTTTACCCCTCAATATCTGAGATATGTTCAAAGGCCTTAGTGATAGCTGAAGGTCAAAATTGTGAGAGGGGGCCCTTCAAGGCTTCGTACAGTTGGGCAACAAGATTTTTGGACCGTCATAAACTCCAGAAGAACATTCGTAGATATAAGAAAATATCACAGGACTCCGCGAACGATTGCGGTAAGGAGGGTCTGGGTAACTCTGAGGATGATCTGAATGACTCGTTCTATGGAGATGAAGATTTAGAAGCCAGCATGAAAGAAATTATGAAAATGTTGAACGATGACGACGAGGATGTAGAATTTGATGGATTTACTGAAGAAGACTTGTCATAGAGAGGTGGATGTCTGTGGGTGTGGGTACATGTTCGTATTAGGATTTATGGAACATACTAGTCTAATAATGTTTCTATTTTTAAATTTGGAATTCCAAATAAAAAGTATTTCTGGACAGTTTTAAATTTTTTGAATTAACAAAAAATGTTATTGTATATGTCCATCTGTCTTAGGAACACTCACCATCTATTTTATATTACATTGTAAGTTGAAGAACCCATTTGCATTTTAGCGCTTTTGGTTAATTACTTCTAGAGTTATTTCCCCTTATCATTTTCAACGTTCAATTCACAAATGATAGTCCCGTCAATTTATAAAAAAAAGGGGGGTAACCCCCCCAACAAATTGAAAGAAATGGTTTTTCGTATAGATGAGTGTGATGAATGTCATCCTAACAGATTCCAAAATTGAAGGGTTAAGTTCGGGATTCGAGTCATTTTCCTTTAAAAGGTACAACTTCCGACAAACAAAAGTCGTCAATTTTTAAGAGTAACACATGAAACTTTCATATGGCATGGGTTTCATAGATGTTCAGTCCTCTCTTGAACCATTTTCGGGGATTTCATTACCCGAGAAACATGATGGCAATAATCCAAAATTTACAAAGGGGCATAACTCATATGTTTTATCATATAATAGCAATTTTAGTCTCAAAATTATTAATTTTGGGGTCATTATTTCATTTGAAAATATGCCCAATGGTGTTAAGATGGTTCCTTATACAAACGGCGTCCATTTTATCTGGCGAAAAAGTCTGTATTACACTCTTAAAGCCCTATATTTTTTCGATCAGGAAACATACCCCAGTCAGCAATGATGCAAACCTATTCAAAATCGAAAGTGACACACATTATGTAAGAGCGAACACAGCTTGATTCCTGATAACCAGATAAGTAATTTATCTATTTATATCACTTACAAGATCTCATCTCCCCCAGAGTTTGGTAAAAAATCTTTTTGAAACGACCTTTTTTGGCCTTATGCTGTAGTCTAACAATAATATCCATCTTGGAACCAGTACTGTCACCCCGACCCCTTTGGCAATATCTTTAACTAAGTATACCTACAATAAAAATAATTTGTGTAAAGGTAGATTTGGTATGGGATCTTGGATGGCGGAATGATTAATGCTTCTTTGAGTCAAGTTGCATGGTTTTGATTCCACGTCGGCATGTGACAAGGAGTCGAGTCATTTGTCCAAGCTCTAAACTGCTCACCATTTTAAGACCACGGCATAAATCTTATTCATAACCCAATCACATTAGAGGCTCTACTTTGTATTCCGGCAGATATGTATGTCTTTTGAAATTCAAAACCCTCATCGAGCTATTATTTACCAGAATATAAGTCTTTGGATTTATTTCTTTAGCAATCCAAAAAATAAACATCAAAGAGAAGCAAATTATTGCCTATCAGAGCAGAATAATAGGATGCTTAACCCCATTTAATTTCATTTCCTATCGCGACTGGATTGATCAGGATTTGGATTTTTATTATAATAGAGCAGATGAGATGTGAGATGAGATGAGAGGTGAGATGAGATGAGATAGATGATATTAGAGGTGAGTTGAGATATAGAGATATGAGATAAGATGTGAGATGAGACGGGATTAGATGAGATATAAGTTGAGATATAGAGATGAGATGTGAGATGAGACGGGATTAGATGAGATATAAGTTGAGATATAGAGATGAGATGAGAGATGATATAAGGGATGAGATGAGAGGTGAGATAAGATATAGAGACAGAGAAAAGGAGAGAAGATAAGAGCTAGAGCTCTAAATAAAAAAATAAACACACCCAATTGCATGAACAAATATTATTATCTTAGTCACAGTAAAATACCAGTACTAATACCAGCCTTGGGGCACATGCATCTGACCTTCTATCCGTATATTTATGCATACATCATGTCGTACCTAATAAATGCAATGCCTTTTGAAGGCTCGATTTTACCTCCTCTTGCTTCATTGGATTTCGATGGATACTATAAGTCTGGGCGACTGTTGTCTTTGTTCTGAATAGGTTGCCAACGAACAGGTTGCCAGCTGGATCGGTCGAATAGGTCTCTAGTCGAATAGGTGTTCAGTGTTATGTGTGACGTTAGTTCATGGAGTTGAGGACAAAATGGAAGTGGACGAAAATAATGTAAATATTGGAAACAAATGGCTATGAGAGAGAGATAGGGTTTAATGTCCACTCAACACAACTAGGTCATTTCAGGACTAACCTATGGTTCAATTTTATTTCAATAATTCGCTTGTGCGTAGGGGTCTTTAGCAGTGGGAGGAAACTGAAGTGCCCGGAGGAAACCCACGAGGTTGAGAAAGCGCCCCTATCTCCATGCCACATACTTCACATACGCTCACGTCAGGGCTCGAAACCACAGCCGCAAGCCAGGGTAGGTCGGCCAGCTAGAGGCCGAAGCGTGGCCCTCTAGACCACTATTGGTGGATAATGGCCACATCGAATACAATTGAAGTCATATGTATGGTTGGTTAATGACTCAAAACGAATATAAGCACCTAAATATGCTGAAATGGGCGTTAATCGCCCTACTGTTTTGCACCGACTGGGCTTATGAAATGAACAGATTAACGACAAGTGGATTCTCACCCAATAAAGTCACGTGACAAACAAAGCTGCTTCAAGTAGTTTTCTTGCGACTAAAAATGTTTCAATTGGATTTACATCAAACTTTTAATAGATGTATAAATTTGAACATGTTTTCAATCCAAATATAATAACACCACACGGTTTGTAGCCTACAGATCTATGTCTCGTTTCGTTTTTGTTATATTTTGATGGCCTCTACTACATAAAGATCTGGGGCCGTATTTATAAAAATTCTTAGAGTTTTCTTAACTTTTACTCTAAGACTTCCTAAAACAACATTTAGTTAAAAGTTACTCTTTTGGAGTATTTATAAAGGGTCTTAGAGTTATTTTTAACTTAATGTAAGACTTGGGTCCTAACCAAACTAAATCTGTTACAAAAAGAATCCCACCCATGTCCATTCGATATCTCCTTATCAACTCGTCATTGTTGTACTCTACTAAGAAATCTCTGCTTGTTTTATACTCTCTTAGGCGGCGTACACGGACGGCCATGTTAACCATGATAAGAGTACTTTTAACAAGTTAGGAGTAATTCTTAAAGTAAAATGTTTTATAAATAGGTCTAAGGGAAATCTACAAAGTAAGGAGTAATTTTTGACAGTTAAGAGTTGATTTCAACTCTTAGAATGTTTATAAATACCGCCCCTGATCAGTTGCAGCAGGAGTTGGCGCCAGGGGTCACGTGAGCGGCTTTTGACATAGACGTCAGACATTCGATTAACCAATCACATTCGGCAAACCTCGACAGATTCCGGTACCCTCTGTAACCCTACATTTAGACTCGGATGTATGACAGTAATCGATATGTACCTACGACCATACATTTGCGATGCGGCTAGTCGACTACCGATTTACTGGAAAACGTGCCGCTTTTACAAAAAAAGTCCCAATATGGCAGCCATTTTTTTAGTTTGGTGATATAATCTCCATGGGGACAGCCATTTTTTTTATCCGGGTCCTTTAAAATAGTTCCTAAATGGCGGAATTCGTCATACATCCGAGTCTAGATGTATGGTACCGGAATCTGTCGAGATTTGCCGAGTGTAACCAATCAGCGTCGATGTTTCTTGTAGGATACCCTACCGTTTCATTGGCTAATCCCTTACATTAATCATATAACAACTCTTCCCGATCCTAGTGTAAAAGACAAGTAAAACGAAATTTTGAATAATAAAAAACGAAACGAATTAGGAACCGTGATTTAATCATGTTGATGCATTTCCCCCTTTTCTGGAACATTTGAAATACAATATCATAATCCAACAGACAATTTAGGTAAAATTAATTTCCAGCCGATACTTTAATTGCACCTTTTGCATTTTTTCTGGAAACCTTGAAATACAATATCATAATTGATTACGTAAGATATCAATCTTATAACGATATAAAATGATCATCTACACAAATTAAGGTATCCACAGATGAAAAGATTAGGTAAATTCTTTATTTTGAGTTTTTGATCATGCGACTACGAGGTATTGTTGAAATTTGTTCTATTGTTTAACAATTTTCCTAAATAATTTATGGAATCAAAGACAAAAACTTAACGAAAATAACCACGCCAACTAGTCAATGATATGCATCTTTATTATCAATAGTTTAAATTTGATGTTCATTTAAATAGATTCAGATCAAATTTATCTAAGTAATTAAATTTCTTACTCGTTGGCGGCTAATAAATTAACAGGACCCTCGTATCTATTACTTTAATGACACGCAATAACTTTTTTTTTATTGTAGTAGCTTACCTTTTGTTGTTTATTCTAATTTTTTGTTTTGAATTATTTAATTTATCATCTTTCTATGAAAGAAATCGAGAATAAAGATAAAATAGTTATAATTATGAAATCAACACTGCTTCATATTTAGTCGATAGACCTATATATATCTGAATTGATTTATCTTTCCATAATCTTGCACAAACATGAATGTCCCTCGAAGTTAATTGTGTTTCGATTAATTATTAGTATATCAGTTATTATTGGTCCTTTTGTTTTATCTTTGTGATCTAAGGAGTCACGTTCTTCTTTAAAAGGGGTGGATGTGGGGGTGACTGAATGGTTAGCGTGCGCGCGCTGTATCATAGCCTTTCACTAAGTCAACTGGCGTGGTTTCGAATCCCCGGTTGTACCTGGCAAAGAGTAGGGTCGCCTGTCCAACCTTGTGGGTTTTCTCCTGGTCCTCCGATTTCCTTCCACTGCTAAAGACTCCATACGCTCAAGCGAATTATTGAAATAAAATTAAACTATGTCAGTCCTGAGATGACCTACTGTAGTTTGTGTCGAGTGGACGTTAAACCTCATTTCTCTCTCTTTCTCTCTCTCCCTCTCTCTTCTTCAAAACTCAATTAACAGCTATATCTAGCGTTTACACGGTTTCGATGAAAGAGACACCATAGCTCCTTATTAATGATTGTGAATTACTCCACCACATCTCTGTAAGACTTTGTCATTTCCGATGTTGTTGTGTTTACTTTGTGCTTGGGCAACGTTAAATGATACACTGCAATTGCTTCACATTTTCCGAAGTTAAATATTTTCCAAAGTTACAATCTTCATTTTCTTTCATTTGTTGTTGCTAAATATCATCTCAGGACCTTATGAGCGGTTGAACAATTCCAGCAAACTCAAAAAGAAAAACTCAAAACTTGTAGCCTGTAGTTAGGGTGGGGGTGGGTGGATGCCCGAATGGTTAGCAAGTGCGTGCTGTATCATAAAGCCTCTCATTGAGTTGTATGTGACAAGTAGTAGGGTCGCCTGTCCAACCTCTTGGGTTTTCTCTGGGTACCCCCCCCCCCCACTGCTAAAGAGCACCACTCGCAAGCGAATTATTGAAATAAAATTAAACAATGTTAGTCCCGAAAATGACCTAGTTTGTGTCGAGTCGACATTAAACCCCATCTCTCTCCCTCTCTCCCCCTCTCTCTCTCTCTTTCTCTCTTGTGTAGAACATTTACAAGATTTGTGGGCCGACAGAAGTTAAGACTATGCTCCCATATGAAATGGGTTTGGTTGTTATGTGTATCACTTTGGAAGTCACTGACTCAAATATCGATTTATTCAAACCTGTTACTTGTATTTATTACTTTAAACTTTTAATTAGCTCGACATAAACCTATAATACAAATTTATCTTCATATTTCTCTCCAAGCTTATTTCATAAAAAATGAGAAAACAGAAAGAAGAAAACTGGTAATTTTATCTATATTTTTTTTCGTTAAAAAAAAGAAAGAATACTAATTAATTTACTTAACAATTATGAATTTAACATTTATTCTATACGAGACAAGAAAGGTATGGAATACAATATTGAATAATTAAATATTCATGAAGATCGATCGAAGATGAGTTATGTTATTTGAATAGAAAGGATATTTGTTTACTGCAATAACATGGGGACACTTTTAATTAGTTGCATTTATAGAAGATATATATTGAATCCTAATAATGATTTCATAAATTGTTTCAATCATTTCATACAAAAACCGAGATGAAAAATAATAGATGTATTGTTTTGTCAAGATTTTTTTCTGTGGTTTAACGAGGGGGTTTGTTGGTGCGACATTATTTATTTACAATTATCACTTGTTACAACAGACGAGTTGAGTTAAATATTAATAAGATTCTGTATAATGGCGTTCTTCGACTCGTAGAATCCAATTACTAAACGACAATTATTTATAGGTCTGCTTTACCTTTTCCTATACACTTCAATTTCAAACACTTAGTACATTTTCTTCTTTAATATATCTAGTTCTATACGTCAATTAATTCCACGAAGATCCTTTTATAATTAATTACATTTGAACACCTCTTACGGGAAACAGAACAAAATTGATGTCTAGGGGGAGGGTGGGTGGGGGGTATTCTTGACCAGCCATAACATATATAGTAATTTTAAATCCCATACAGATCAATACAAGATATCAGAACTTACTGATCGAATACAGGAGAATGTCGTTGCTGTATTTCAATGGTGTGATAAAATTGAGCTTAACACCGAAGATAATTGTGACCTAGCGTGAGAGAAAATGGGGTTTAACGTTCACTCGACCCAGACTAGTTCATTTCGGGACTAACATAATATGAAGACTCAGACTAGGTCATTTCGGGACTAACATATGAAGACCCGTAGAAACCCCAACCAGGTTGGACAGGCGACCCTACTCATTGCCATGTACAACTGGGGATTCGAAACCACCCCGGTTGACTCTATGACCGGCTTTTATGATACAATGCACGCACGCTAACCATTCAGCCATCCAACCCCTCCCTTTGTGACCTAGCATGGCCAGACCCACCAAAACAGGGTTTGGTCTCAGCCGAGACGAGGCTAGGGTGTGGGAAGAACACTTAAGAAAGGTATAATTCTTGCGCTTTAGATAATAAGTATTGGTTTCGACCCCAGGGGCCTGTTTCACGAATTTTTAACTAAGATAAAACCAAATTTTAGTAACTTGATTGGATAATATTAGATTGATTTTAGTGCTTAGCCAATCAAAATTGAAGTATCTACTAAAATTTGGATTTTATCTTTAGTTAAGTTTTCTAGAAACAAGGCCCAGTGACAAAGGGCGTGGCAAAGGTCTAACACGTGCGTTATAAATGGTCACCTGCCTCTACTCGTGGGATTTCACCAGGCCCACCGGTTGTCACACACTCCTGGACGTTCCTATGCGCAAGCGAATTGTTGAAATAAATATATACCACATATTAGTCCCGAATTGAACTAATTTCTGTTGAGTGTGCTGCAAACCACATTACACTTAAATGATTTCTCCCGCCCACTATCGGATACATGGTTTGTTCATCGTCATCGTGCTTGCGAGACGGCCACTCAAGTACATCATCAACTAAAAATGACATGATTCCCATTTTTAAAAAAAACAACAAGATAAGAACAATAACAATAATTTTATTAACTATTAATAAATTCTTAGCACTGTTTAAAAAAAGCAGAAATTAACAATACACCAAGAATGTAAAAGGGTAAAAGCTGAAGTTTTAGAACAAGCGTTATACAATATGCACAATACATTTGAGTTCACCAAAATAACATTTGAAAGTAACTTAACACCTACGAATTCAGTCCAAATAAAGTACTGATATATGTTGACGTGTTATGGGACATGCTCTTTATACGATTCAATATTTGTATCATTGAGTAAACTGGCGTGGTTTCAAATCCTCGGTTATACGTGACAAGGAGTAGGGTCGCCTGTCAAGCCTCGTGGGTGCTCTAGCAGTGGACATATTTCGACATTTGCTTTGCCTTAAGCCGTAATATTGTTTAACGAAGACACAAAACAAATCAACATATAAACTTCAATGAAATCGACATTTTAATATTAGTTACTAAAATCAAAAAGGTCTATAGCCAGTAAAAAATAATATGTATGTTGAAGTAATAATGCTAAAAATCTGCCAAGATAAAAAGGTGACAATACCAGGACACAAAGCTTACATTTAGCACAAAGTGCGAAATTCACCAAAATATAATAATAATACATTTACTAATAATCCAAAAACGGAAAGACAGCTTGAAAGTATGTTTTTTTTTTACACAAATCAAATCGCAAATTTAAACTCGCTCTATTCCGTGATCCGGAATGCAAGTGATAGCTACGTTTCCAATTTGATGTGTCCATAAAGTTTTTACACAGACACACACGCTGAAAATTTCCCGTGTAAAAAAATTGTGGTATCCTAAAAAATGAGACCACAAATATGTGTTACCGCTGTTTGGTTATCGTTGTAAATAATTGGTGTTGTCTGTCAAAGAAATGATTATTTCACATCAAAATTGATGGCATAAACCAGTAGAAATAAATTACAGTTCGCTGTGGTATCTACATGTATTCTCTAGGATTTCTTTCTGAATTACTTTTATTTTGTTAAAATGATATCATTAGTGTAACACGCAGTAAGCTATCCTTAGTCTTTACTATACTCTTACGTATAGCTAATCACAATGTGGTATTCGCATGGCATGTCACTTTCTTGAAAGTTAAATTCATAACAGAAGTTTTAACAAAACGGAACAGATCTTTGATTGTTCAATTTCATTTCCGATTTACCAATTACATAAGACAAAAACAATGTAGTATGGAAATCATTGTTAAAACATTTACACTATAGTGTCCAACGTTATTAGCGAAAGAGCCTAGCACAAGTTACTTTAAACAGTGATTTAATTAGCATTAAGTTTTAATAATGAAGCACATGAGATGAGAATTCCAGTCTGTTAACACACACCTTTCCACAAGCGTTACACTGCCATGGATTATTGACATTATGGAGTCCCATATGCAACTGATAGAGAGTCTTGTCCAAATAAATAATTTTACAGTATTGACAATAAGACGTGGCGCCATGAGCAGCTAAGATTTCCTTGGGCACCGAAGATCCCTTGTCCAAGGCGAGCGGTTCTTCCTCTGATCTGCTCGTGGAAGACTGCTCTCCCTTTTTGTGTTCCAGGTTAAGATGTTGACGTCTCATCAGGTTTTGTTTTGAGTATTTACGCAACAAGTTGTACATCTTAATTCGTTGATAATTCTTGTACTTTCCATGATATCTTTTTTCGGCTAATTTAGTCGCCTTGAGGCCGCTATCAAGGGATTTGGGTCGCCTCTCGTTATTTCTTTCGTGATTGTCCAATCCAGCGTCGGAATCTGCCATATAATGACTTGCGACGTCTCCCATATCCGATCTGGATTCATCGATTTCGCTCGAACAAACACTGAGAGGCGTATCGTTGGGTTCGTTCTGTAATGCCTGGTGTCTTACAGGAGTTGATTTGGGTGATGGGACAGGAGAAGGTGAAGAACTACGTCCATGGGAGTCCTTTCCAGTAGACTCTTTGTTGTTTTCGTTTTCATCCCACTCCATTCGTTTCACTAACGCCACAGGTTCGTATTTTGATGGAGTGCTAACCTCTGTGGATCGAGCGTCAAACTTAGCCATATTCTCGTTGGTGAGATTGATAGCAGCATGGTGAAAAGCGGCTAAATTTCTAGCTGTCTGCATTTTGTTACCGGCCAATGCCAAAGCATTAACATAGTCTATCATGGTCGGTGAAGCAAGAGGTGGCATCGGTAACAGGTTCCGTTGTCCATCATCTTCTCCATCTCCTCGAGCATGAAACAGCATGTGCATGGCCAAAGAATCTTTGCTGTGCATTACTTCGCCACAAACGGTACAGGCCAAGGCGTCTGATGAGGGCGTCAATTGTCGGGCTGATTCTGGTGGCAGGTTTCTATATTCAAAAGCTTTTCTGATCGTCATTTTGTGCATATCCATCGTGGTATTCCAAGCAGAATGGCCAAAAGATGAAAGTATGGCTTCAATATTCATTTTTACTCTTTCGTTCTTTTCTTCCTTCACATCGCACGTTAACTGAGAAAGTGTTGACTTTGCGAGGCTACAATTTTCATTCTTTGCTCGGAGCATCATGTGCATGGCGTATGTGTCGCGGCTGTAGAATATTTTTGCACATCCGTCACATTTAAAAGTGCCATTTTGTTGATCTGATTTTGGTGAAAACTGTCCTGTGAACGGAGAACATGGTAGAAAAGCTGCTGCTTGGCCATCACTAGAGTATCTGTGAGCATTTATATGACCCCGGAAAGCACGAGCCGATCGAAACTTAGCAAAGCAAATGTGGCATTCATATTTCATCTCCCCAGTCATGTCGTCGGGAAATGTCTGTTTGTCGCTTTCATGAGACGTTACCGATTCTGCTCCATCACGTGACGTGGTTCGGACTGTAAGGACATCGGAATCAGACAGCCGAGATGTTTCGCCTTGCTGATATTTCTCTCTGTCATCGTGGAACGACGTGTCGTTGACGGTGAACGGACCAATCAGATGTTGTCTGTAGGATTTCATGTCATCATTTCGCGATTCTACCGCTGCTGCTGCTGTATCAAGTACGTCAACGGGTTCCTTTTTAATATGACTGATTTTGACCGTATCACTAGCTCCGTTCATATCGCCTTCTTCAAACTGAAGAGAAATGAATAATAAAAGCATTATGACAATTTCAAAGAAATCATTACTGCATATCAAAATTGATGTCAATGCATATTTTATTCAACGGTGAAAAGTGAGGTTGAACGAGTCCATTAGAAAGCAACTAGAGACTGGAGCCGAAAAAAAAATATGTGGTATTTTTTTGTTTAATATTGATACATTGCCCGTGAGATTACTATGGTTTATTCTGTTTACACTGCGTTATCTATATCAAATACAGGTAATTAGGCGATAACTAACTAATAAACATG
The DNA here is from genome assembly GCA_917208275.1 of Patella pellucida. Lineage (NCBI taxonomy): Eukaryota > Metazoa > Mollusca > Gastropoda > Patellidae > Patella > Patella pellucida. The sequence goes on along the minus strand of OU795041.1, from coordinate 48,731,923 downwards.
ATTCTTAAAGTAAAATTAAATAGAAACTAGTAGTCATTCTTAAAGAAATATTGGTTAATGAGGGCTTGAGAGAGGGAGAGAGAGTGAGAGAGAGAGAGAGAGAGAGAGAGAGAGATGGGGTTTATCGTCCACTCGACACAAACTAGGTCATTTCGGGACTGACATATAGTTTAATTTTATTTCAAAAATTCGGTTGAACGTAGGGGTCTTTAGCAGTGGAAGGAAAACAGAGGACCCGGGGGAAACCCACGAGGTTGGACAGACGACCCTACTCCTTGTCACGTACATCCGGGGATTCGAAACCACGCCCGTTGACTCAATGACAGGCTTTACGATACAGCACGCACGAGCTAACCATTCGGCCATCCAACCTCCCATGAGGGTTAGGGTTGTATCGATGAATAACAAAATCGAGTACATTAAAGCGAGAATTTCAAATTTTCTGAGAAAGTCAAAACAGAATTATTTCTATATCTTTTGCTCAAAAGGTTATCAACTCACTATTACATGTATACAATCATGGACAATATTCGCACCCTTAAAAATCATTGACGCAGGAAATAACAACACAATTACACCCCTTGTTTTGATATTGACAACATGGGGCAGCCATCTCCCAACGTTGGAATTTGAAGTTCAAAATGATATTTTTGCCAATTTCTCAGCTGGCAATAGTTATTTAAAGGATTAATAGGATAGGACTGTTTATGGATACCATCTATTTTAAGGCTTAATTTTAATTAATATTAAAAATATTATTAAAAATTTGAAATTTCCGCTTTAAGGTGGGTATATTGTTCAATACAGATTGGGTGGAGGATATTTGACATTATTTTCGTTGGTTGGTGTGAAAAGCATAAAAATTAACTCATCTCCTTTAAAGGAAAAACCCTACTAATATCGATTGTTAGCAGTCTTAAAAAAGATTAGTGTATTATCAGAAAAAACTCTAAAACGTTAATCAATCCTATTAATAATAAAGAAAATATTATTGTATGAATTCGATAAATGACTAGTTGAGACACGCCCTAGTTGTGATGCAGTGTGATTGAGTTCTTATATTTGTTGTGTAGGCACTGGTATTAATATAGTTTATAAATAATATATGAGACATTGATGGATAATAATACCCAATATTTTTAGGATTATTTAATCTTTATAATTATATTCAACCTGAAGCATTATGCTTAACAATAATTTGATGCATACGCCTTTAGTTATTGGTAGTCATTAAACTAAGGCGCGAATCTTAAGGGATTAGGGAACATTGAACACTTCGAAACCTAACATGAATACTTATAAATATTGAAAGAAATATTAATGGCCCAATTCATATTATACAGTGCATTTTATACTACGTTAATCATATTATGATATGATATAACTGATGACTGCGGATTGAAAACTTTTATATTTATTACTTTGACGTCCTCGAAACGTTAAACAATGCATGTGGCGGTCCCAATAGTATAAATGAAGTCCCAAGCTTTAATTATTCAAAGGCTTCGGTCAACTTTGTTGGCGTTAGCAAATCCAGAAAATATTAAATTCTACCATAAATTGGTTTCAAATATGAGTTTAAAAATAACTATAAGTACTAAAATCAATTTCATTGTTAAGTTGACGTCTATAGGCAAAGCCCAAAAAACCCTCAAAAACAAACGATTTTGTGTTTCACTGTCGACGAACAAAGACATAAATGGATCTATAATCGAAAAAAGGTTTTATTTCTAGTCGAGTCTAGATTTTTACCAGAAAAACTGTATAATTAGACTAACTTTGCCAGATTTTGTACATGCTCTGTTCGTTTTAAATTATTTCTCGAAGTAATTAAACACCACTTACTTAGAGAGCCACAATAAAATGAGAGAGAGAGAGAGAGAGAGAGAGAGAGAGGGGGTTAACGTCCACTCGACACCAAAAGGTCATTTCGTGACTAACATACGGTTTAATACTAGTTCAATAATTCGCTGAAGCGTAGGGGTCTTTAGCAATGGGAGGAAACCGGGGGACCCAGAGAAAACACACGAGGTTGGAAGGCGACCTTTCTTCTTGTCACGTACAACCAGGTATTCGAAACCACGTCAGTTGACTCAATGACAGGCTTTATGATACAGCGCGCATGTGCTAACCATTCGAACATTCAACCCTTCACAATAAAATGATAAATATAATGAAACCAAAATCGAACGACGTCGACGCAGACATTACACAACGCTAAGAAACCAGATATAGATTGAAATTTAAAAATACAGTATGGGAGATTAGATACAGAGCTGGTAGTTCTCACTATAATAGTTAAAAACTAGATAATGTAAAATGAATTTGCTGAAAATTTCACTCAAATTGATCCACTCTGAACCGAAAATTTAGAGATTGAATTTTAGGTCTAGCATCGATTATCATTACTAAAGTCGGTACGGTAAAAGAAAAATATAGCCTCGATTATCCATATTATTTTGATTGAATTACAATGAGCGCTGATCATTATATCGGATTCCAATCATATAAATATCGCAGCCTAGCGATGACATCCAGAGGTGTTTATGATCTTGATAAGTTAATTAATGTCTAATTAATTTATAATTTAGATAACATTTCAGGTCTAAAGAAATACCTGCAATAGCCAGACTTAGCTCTTGTATATTGTTTATGATCTATTTCAATTCAATTTAAAGTATCTTCGTAGAATATGCCTAACTGATTATTCGTGTACAATTAAATTAGATGGGTAATCGGTACAATACAAACAAGAAAAGCTCATGGTAAAGAACTGTCTGCTATATCCAAGTCGGAGCAGAAAAGTATAGGACGTTTAAGTTAATAAACTCGACTAGAACTGAAATTGGGTTCAACTTCGACTGGGCTAATAAAAGTAGGATGTTAAAATGAGTGAACTCGACTAGAACTGAAATTTGGTTCAACTCCGATTGGGCTAATAAAAGTAGGATGTAAAAGTTAGTGAACTCGACTAGAACTGAAATTGGGTTTAACTCCGACTGGGCTAATGAAAGTAGGATGTTAAAGTTAGTGAACTCGACTAAAAATGAATGAATGAAATGGGGTTTAACGTCCTACGCTTAAGCACCGTACCTGGGCTAATTGAAGACGGGCATACGCCACAGTGTGCAATGAGGGAATTTTTGCCCGGGCAGCGGCGCTACGGCCTACTCTTATATCGAATTCCAACTGCCAAGGGATCTTTTACGTGCACTCCAATTTGTACACGGGACCTCGGTTTTTCGTCCCATCCGAACGACTAGGCAGCTGTCCTTGTCAGGCCCTCCTTCTGCATCACTGACAAGGGGAAATCACGCCGGAAAATCGAGATGAACTTTCTCGGCCAATGCAGGGATCGAACACTCAACCTCCAGGCTAGCGAACCAGCGCCTTATCCACTTAGCCACCGTGATCCCCCGACTAAAAATGAAATTGGGTTTAACTCCGACTGGGCTAATAAAAGTAGGACGTTAAAGTTAATGAACTCGACTAGAACTGAAATTTGGTTCAACTCCGACTGGGCTAATAAAAATAGGATGTCTGGTCTAATGAATATGAGTTAATGAAATCAAAACCGAACGACAGACTACACAAGTTGAACAAAACAAACTCATGGAAATACAATGCTATGACTAGTTTTAAGATTAAATTCAATAAAATACGATATGGTGTTAAAACTAAACTGAATGAATAGATTTTGTTTGAGGGGCGCCCTCTCAACCTCGTGGGTTTCCTCCGGGCACCCCGGTTTCCTCCCGCTGATCACTACGCGCAAGCCAATTATTGAAATAAAATGAAACCATATGTTAGTCCCGAAATGACCTAGTTGTGTTGAGTTTGAGTGGACGTTAACCCATCTCTATCTCTCTCTCTCTCTCTCTCTCTCTCTCTCTCTCTCTCGGATAGTTGAGTAGCAGTTATTTTCCTCCTTAAATTAAGACTTTAATTGCTATATACATTGTTATTTTATATTGTTTCTTTGTTATATTAAAAGTGTCGTGTGTCAAAACGTGGCTATATTGTGTTTGATAATTAGTATAATGCAGGCTATTATAATTTCATTAATAAGTAAACCCAATCAAATTGAAGTAATGAACTAATTAACCCTATGTTTGATATGTACCCGACTAAGTTATCAGACTATTCCACTGCGCTTCCTTTTAAAACCCGCTTCACAAATCTATACGCTGATTGCTCAGTCAATGTGTGATGTCATAGGATCAAAATCCGCTCGTATGACTCCTGACGTCACCTTCCACTAAAACCGATCAGATCTTCATGCAGCGGAGGCCATCGAAAGTATATATAAAAAAACGAAATACAGACCGGGGGTCTGTTGCTCAAAACTAAGTTATTTGAACGATCCGTTAAACTCTAACGGACATATCTTGGTAACGTGTTCTTTGTTCACTTCCCGTTAAATTTACTACAGAAAACACTATAGAATATTGTATTTTTTTATATTAGCATAAATCTGTAGGAAAAATTTGCACCACAGAATGTTCGGGGCCTTTATTTCCAGCAATAACCCTCTTGTGGTAACTGAATATGCCCCAATCATTCTGGTCAACAAATTGTACTATTTTACAATATTCAAATTAATTGATGATACAGATTTCATCTTAACACACCGAATTTAGAAAATTGGAAAAATTCAACTACATAGTAACAACATGGTTTAAAAAGCTTTACGTAAACACTTTCAAATGCAACTTGGATTTAAACATATTTTCGAACCCTCTGGACAAGTAATTGGATGTAATTGATAATTTACACAACAGGTGGCACGATTAAACATCTAGTAGTTAGAATAAGGCTAAATTTTTTTCTTGACCTGTCAAACCAGCAAGAGTGGTATTGTCCCTTTAACGGATCGTTAAAAGATAACTGAGCTTTGAGCAACCGGACCCTGTATGTTAATCAGATTAACACGTCTTGTAGACATTGTAATGGGCGGAATCTAAATTTTTGAATTGATTATATCGAGAAAAATGAAACCTTTCAATATTTGTGGTGTGTGATGGGGTGCAGGTCATTACTTCGTTTTGACTATCTATAAAAGAAATTCATTCGGTCGCGATCAAAACTGTTGAATATTTATGCTTATCCTAATTTGCATGGATTTCAATTGATCTAAAATATTTTTCGCCTCAGAGAATCAAATCTTGTAGGCTACACCAGGCCTTAAAACATAAGGGGATCAGGGGTTCTTTTTGCTTTAAAAGTAATTCATCCTCTGTGAAATCTGTTGAATTTCATTCTTATTCCTCTATGGGCACAGTTATAAATAATTTAATCAAAAAACAATTTAGATTATAGTTTTCTTTTTATTTGGTAAAAAGTAAATGTCCCTTACAAGTCTTGGGTTCTCCGCGGTCAGTGGTACATGAACGAGAGCATGTCAAGAAAACCTGTTTAGTTATAGTTCGGTCTTGTTTAATTACATACCATAACTTACACCAACCTAGTAATTTTTATCCGATTCCTACGGTTTCATCCCACTGCTGAAGGCCCCTACGCGCAAGATAATTATTGAAATAAAATTGAACCATAATATGTTAGTCCCGAAATGACCTAGTTTGTGTCGAGTGGACGTTAAACCCCATTTCTCTCTCTCTCACACATAATTTACACCAAATGAACTATTCAACTTCTTTGATTTAGGTCAAAATAAGATATTGAATGTGTCTTCTAAAATTCGTTTTTGGCTTCATCCGTTGACAACCGAATCCAAAACCACCCGTATTGGAACATTGGTGCTAGCTGTGGACCTAATTACCCACACCAAAACGCAAATCGAAACACCAAACTTAATTTAAATTTCCACCAAGATCAAGTCGGTGTATTTATTTTAAAGGTACCGACATATATTATTAACTTTAAAGGGTATATAATGAATCATCTGGTTGGTTACACATTAAATTAAAGAGCGAAATCAAATCGGGTTTAACTTCCTACTTTTGACCGTTGAGCGGAGTTTCTGCCTACTCATAATCGATTTATAACTGCTGGGGGTCTTTTGCGTACATCATTTTCATTAACCAAGTCGAGACAGAACAGTATGGTGTTAAACCTTCCATTTCATTCATACCAACAAGTACACGGATGAAGTTCGGTTTTTACGTATCATCCGACCGACTAGACTCTTTTTATATGCCAAGCGCTTGGTCCTGGGTCGGATTGGACAAATCTCGAGGAAAGTTTTTCGGTCAAGACTAGTATTGAACCAAATTAAAACGGGTAAAGGTTTTATAAATATCATATTGAGAAACCTACGTATATTAGCTATTGTATATGTCCATCTTATCGTCAAAGGGCTTTATATGCCTGTGTTGTTAACATAGCTTACTATATGGAAGTAATCAATATTCATCCCCATTGATTTAAACCATTTATCTATAATTGATGAGGACCTGAATGTGTAATTTCTATATCTGCGTTAATGAACAAAAATAAACGACCGCATTAAATAATTAATTTAAAAAGGATTGTCCTGAAGGTGAAATATCGGTATTCGATCGACACAATGTTGACTTACACATACATTATGGAATGATAACCGGGGAGAGACATTTCACGATCTTAAGTGTAGGTGTTATACCGCTCGGCTATGTCCCCTCCCCCATCTTCTGGATCAATGAGATAGAGAAATTGGGTTAAACGTCCACTCGACACAAATTAGGTTATTTCGGGACTAATGCATCGTTTAATTTTCTTTCAATAATTCACTTGCGCGTATGGGTCTTTGGCAGTGGGAGGAAACCGAAGGACCCGGAGAAAACCCACTAAGTTGGAAGGCGACCATACTCCTTGTTACGTACAACCGGGGAATCAAAACCACGCCAGTTGACTCAATTGCAGACCTTATGATACAGCGCGCACGTGCTAACCGTTCGCCCCCACCCTCACTTTCTGTATCAATGATTCAATTCTCAAATCATACTCATTTGGTGACTTATTTATTATATAGGTTAGTGGTAAGTAAAGTGGTATGTCAAAGGACCAGAAATATATTTAAATTCATTTACTCAATGAATTGAGGTTTAAGTTCGCACTTTTTTACTAGGACTAGGATAATGAAGACGGATATACGCCGGGCAGTGTACTATGGGCGAAATTTTGCCAGGGCAGCGGCACTGCGGCCTACTCTTATATCGAATTCCAACTGTCAAAGGGCACGCCAATATGTATACAGGACCCCAGTTTTCCGTCCCATACAAACGACCATAATATTATTACGTTGTCCCCTGCCACGCTGGAAAAATCCCGATAAACTTTGCCGCTTAATGCAGGGATCGAACACGACATCTCCAGGTTAGCTAAAGTCTATAAACGCACATAGTCGCATATACATTAACAATAATGGCATGCTATCGATAAATTATCATTCTTTAACGACCACCCCCCACCCCCAAGAGTTAATTTAAGCATATTATGATTAAAAAATAAAACAATCACAATTGAAAGTTAATGGTAAATATAGATCACACACATTCAAATATACCCCCACCCCTTTATCCCCCCCAAAATATAATCAAACATGATCAAACCTATACTCTTATATACATTTTGACTATTTGAAGTTTACATTTAACTGAGTTCCTTTGAAACATACAGCTTAAATGATTATCTAACTTCCAATGGATCATTTACGTGCACGCCAATTTGACACAACCTCCATTTGACACAAATCAGCTGACTATCACAACAATTCACTAGAACATTAGGGCCTTTAATAGTGTGTGTGTGGGGGGGGGGGGTGCAGGGCTAGGGTGGGGGTCCTTGCTACGAAAACTTACGTCACATGACAGAAGTTACGATCTAAAGACCACCCGCCACACAACCTCCATCCGATTCCCGAGGGGAAGAGTTCAGAAGGCCACTGATGTATAATCATGTATTTCACGTCTAACATAATCGTGTGTCGAGCAGTCCAACCTCGTGGGTTTTCTCCAGGTCCTCCGGTTTCCCCCCACTACTAAAACCCTTACGCACAAGCGAATTATTGAAATAAAATTAAAAACCCTGTGTTAGTCTCAAAATGACCTAGTTTTCGGCCGAGTGGACGTAAAACCCCATTTTCCTCTTTCTGTCTGTGTCGAGCAGACGTTAAACCCTACTTTTCTCTCTCTCTCTCTCTCTAACTGTTAACCATATCTTTCAGAACTAACATTGCGATTCTTTAATTAATTAACCGATTCAGTAACACACTTTCTAAAACTGTGTTAACCATATGTTGGAGGATTAACATTGTGAATCTGTAATTAATTAACTGATTCAGTAACACACATGAGGCACCCAAAGGACGCAATCTTATAATAGCCTAGCAGTTGAACAGTTAAACTTGGTCCACAAATTTAACTTGGTCCACAAATTTTGGAAGTCATTTTTTATTTTTTCTCAAGGACTATAGGATTTACTCTTCTCCAGTGGCCCGCCACTCCCCCTTACCCCAAAGACACGCATGTTTGTACCGAAATGAACTAATCCGTGTCGACCGAAAGCCACCCCTCTCTCAAACACACACACACCACAACGCCTCTGGCCACTAGTACATGTCTATAATCGAAAATTCATTTTGCTCTATATATCGAATACTTGACACTTATTTTAAATCGATTTTACGAGTCCGGAATCCCATTTTCTCTCTGAATGTATTTTGTCTTATATATAGCAACCTCGTGGGTTTTATCCGGGTCCCCCGCTTTCCTCCTACTGCTAAAGCTACGCGCAAGCGAATTATTAAAATAAAATTAAACTATATGTTAGTCCCGAAATAACCTAGTTTGTGTCGAGTGGACGTTAAACACCATTTCTCTCTCTCTCGCTCTTCGTCTTTCTATCTCTCTCTTATGTCTATGTACACATTGAAACATTCTTAGGAATCAATTACAATTGATTTCGAGAAAACAGTGATTTGCTAAAAACCTGATTTTAACTCGGAGATAATTCTTATACATACAGTAAATCTTATTATAACGCCGTGTCATTCCGAATTTAAATTTAAAAATCAAATAGCTAATTAAAATTGCTAAGAAGTTCAAACATAGAAATGTTTCAAACTATATAATATGACTATACATAAGTAAATATCAGAAATCTTATAAACTGTGACGGTATAATATATAAGTACTGTATGTAAGTATATACATGTACATCTATAAGAAATAAGTAAAAACTAACCTACTGTCATAAATAGATAGGATACTCGTAGTCTTCTATATATTAGAGTCTTTCAAAGTCTTCTTCTCGACTGCCGATTTTATTCAACAACATGTACATTAATAGTATTGATGCAAAAGTTCAATCGGAATTAAATGAATATTGCTATAGAACGTAGAGAATACATGCTCATTAATTATTAACATTAGTGTTCGAGCGGCGCATTAATTATTTACAGCTCAGCATATTAAAGTAGTTCTGTTTACCGAATTTCCGGCGGTTGATCGTCAGTGTCATTAATAATAAATGCGCTCTTTGGAGAAGAACTAGTCGCTAATCGCAGGCAGACAATCTGTCTGAAAGCAACACAAATAACAGAATTTGTATTTATTTGAATGTTTATGGCTATTGGTATAAAATATAAATTAAATGTAATTTTGTTGATCGAATATTTTGGGGAATTTCGTTTACATAATTTATAGCGTCAATCAAGCTAAAAGATTTTTTAGAGCAAATAATTCCAATTCCATTCGATCGTTGACTAAATAATTAATGTATATCGATAATACAATAGATTTTTCTACTCATTTTACATTATTCTTTATTATTCCATTTTCCTCTGATGTTGCTATATGAATAAGATATCATTGAAACGATGAGGAGTAAGCGAACGATAACAATAGCCACACAACTATTTACATTAAGGGAGAAAACTAATCTAGTCTATGTAATTTCAGGCATCAGGCCAGGGGACATTAACTAGATGAAAATATACAATATACAGAGATAAATAACCTTTACAAATTAAAAAAAAATACGTCATATAAATAAAAATAAGCCTGGAAAGAGTAAACACAATACGACATCTTATATATTTTTGATATACACCAATAGACGTGTATACCATAGACAATTAAAACCCATTTCAATAGATATAGTTTGTTTAAAGCTTTCTATTAAACGTAATGTGACATAGATTTTACTTTGACATTTAATATATATATATATATACAAACTTTTTAAATTCTGTAAGAATAAAGTTTAACTCCCCTACGTAAACATATTACACCATAGATTAAAGAGAGACGCGTAGGGGTCTTTAGCTGTTAGGAGGAAACTGACGGACCCGGAGAAAACCCACTAGGTTGGATAGGCGACCCTACTCTTTGCACGTTCAACCGTGGACTCGAAACCACGCCTGTTGACTCAATCACAGACTTTATGATACAGCGCACAAGCGCTAACCATTCGGACATCCAACCTCCCGAAGACGAAACGGTGAGATTAATAGAGTTTAACGCCCACTAGGCACATTGTAGGTTATTTCGGAAATAACATAAATATTTCAATTTTATTTCAATAATTCCTTTGCGGGTAGGGATCTTCAAAAGTGAGATAACCCCGAGAGAACCCACGAGGTTGGACAGGCGACCCTACTCCTTATCACCTGCAGATAATGATTTAGATGATTAAAGCCAAAAGTAGATTAGAGGGGTTGTATTACCGAATGGTTAACGCGTATACACGCGCTGTATCATAATGTCTATTGTTGAGTCAACAAGGAGTATAGTCGCCTGTCCAACCTTGTGGGTTTTCTTCGGTTCCTCCGGTTTCCCCCCACCGCTAAAGACCCCTACGCACAAGCGAATTATTGAATAAAATTAAACCATAATATGTTAGTCCGAAATTACCTAGTTTGTGTCGAGTGGATGTTAAACCCCATTTCTCTCTCTCTCTATCTCTCTCTCTCTATCTCTCGCTCGAATACGTTTTCAAATCCAAAACATCCCAGAATATTGTTTCAATAAAATGCTAATTACTGTACGATAGTGAAATTTAAACATACGCGGCCTGCCAATTCAGATCAGTTTAACTAAACAAAAACAGATTCTAAAAAGAAGGGGTGCACTATGATCCAGGAATTGATTATGATATTACAGCCATCTTCGACATGTGGCGTCATATCAAATTCGAAGTCTCTCAAATAGACAGGTCTAAATATTAAGACCACCTGCAGACAACGCCGGATTAACCATGGTGGGGGCCCTGGGGCCTGGAACATGTGGGGGGCCCCTGATCAACGACCGCGAGCGCCAAAGGCGCAAAGCCCCACACGAGAGTTCTGGGGCAGGACCGTATGTACGATTGTAATAGTGGGGGTGCAGCAAAGTGTTGGGGACGCCAATATAATGCCCGAGTTACTGAGTGCGGAACAGTGCGTTTGTGTACGTGGGGGTGGGGGTCTGGAAGCCCCTCCCTTCGAAAATATTGAAAATTAGACTGTCACAAATGCGTTTTCCACCCACTTGGAGCTACAATCAACGTCGCTCCCGTGTGTCAATTTCGGCAGCGCTATTTCTCATTTTGATGTTATAGACACCAAAACGAGAAACTCCTTATCCTCTAAACTAGAACTAGTTAGAAACACCATAAGGCGACGTGGATAGGGCGTAAAGAACGAAAATCTCTAATCATGTAATTTGTTGGCGGCGCCCCCAAGGTCCTGTCAAATGAATTAGTGCGACCAAAACGAACCCTTTAATGTCATGTGGTGGATCAGACGCCGACCCAGAAAGAGGTGATAGGAGAGCCCCTTTAGCCTCAGGCCCGGAGCCTACTTGCTAGCGGAGGGGGGGGGGGGGCAGCCCGGCTGATGGGGGGCCCGGAATGGTTTTCTTCCCCCCCTCCAGGCCATATGGTTGACAACTTTTTGTCGGGGGGGGGGCATGATTATTTCTAGGGGGGGGGGCTTTGCCCCCCTGCCCTCCACCCCCTTGGCTACGGGCCTGCTTAGCCTATGTGGCGTCAATCTTGTCTTGGGTCCTCCCTCAGATAATTTTGAAAAATAACAATGCAGGAAACACTTTTTTCTGCCAATGGGCTGATATATGAGTGGCAATTTTGTATTTTATATGGCGGTAGATTTTTTGGGAGAGGCATTTGCTTCTGGTGTCCGTACCTTGGGTCCGTGTCTGTGATGGCGCCTGATAGCCTCCACATAAGATCAGGTGGAGGCGCCATTAAGACCGACTGACTCATCAGTGTATTATCTTATAATTGAAAGGTTGTCCATTTTTTTTTATAGGGGGAGCACCTTAATTTTCTGGAAAAATGATTTCCTGGCATTTCAGGCACTTGTGTGGAGCCATTAAGAAGAACCTCCCAGAGAAATAAAAAATAAATTTTGCCACAAAATTAGCGCAATCTGGCGTTATTTCAGTGGACCAATCCATGCCAGTGCTATGAAATGATGTCATTTCCAGAGGAGGGGGCTGGACGCAACTGAGATTTTTATGTGAGGGGGGGGGGGGGGCTAATGTGGTGGTTAATCCGGCCCTGATGATAAATGCGACTAAACCGCGAATAGATCTCCACCAACGCCTGGTAAGGTCTAAATGATTGCATTTCTAGAGGAGGTGGCTGGACGCAACTGAGATTTTTTGTGGGGGGCGCCCCATGGTGCCCCATGGTTAATCCGGCCCTGCCTGCAGATTTGTCACGGTCGTGAGATATGAGGAGGGCTTGGACGAATGATTGTTAATGAGATTGTGAATTAGGGGCTAGGTTAAACATGCATTATGCAAGAGCTAAGTTTGCCTATTGCAGGTCTTTCTTTAGACCTGAAATTTTATCTAAATTATTAATAAGACATTAATTACCTTATCCACACTATAATCAACTCTCGATGTCAAGGCTAGCCTTCGATATCGACTGGTTTATCATCCTATAATATGCTGCTAACGCTCATTGATAATTAAATCAAAACAATGCTTTTAAACGTATTACCTTTAGTAATGATGAACGAGGCTAGGCGGAAATTTCCAAAGCTGATCACTCGGTTCATAATGGATCAATTTGACTGAAATTTTCAACAAATTACTTTTACATTATCTAGTTTTTAATTATTATATTGAGAACTGTCAGCTATTTATCTAATCTCTCATAATGTATCTTTAATCGTAAAACATAACCGTCCCTCAATCGATTCACAATTTTAAAAGAATTGCCATGGGTTATGATTGAAAATCATCGCTCAGAATAACAAGACGAACAAAAACAAGATGAGTATAATATAGCGCTTGGGGACTAGTTCCTAGTCCAAAAAATTAAATCGCTTACATTGATATACTATAAGGATACACAGTTACCATGATTTACTATTTTCAGGTAGTATATACATAGGGTAGTGTATATATTGGTTGTATAATTAGTATGTGTGGTGTTGTCGCTTTAGTATATTTGTATCCATCCCTAAAAGGGGATTATGATAAAGAAGTCACAGTTTTCGCTATAATAGATAATGAAAAGAGTTTATTTTGAAAATTTCAGTCAAATTACTTCACTCTGAAAGAGGGTGAGAGAGGGGAAGAGAGAGAGAGCGAGAGAGAGAGAGAGAGAGAGAGGGGTAACGTCCACTCGACACCAGGGCATTTCGTGACTACTCACGTTCAGTCGGGGAATCGAAACCACACCAATTGACTCAATGACAGACGGTATGATACAGCGCACGCGCTAACCATTCGGCCATACCAGTCACTATACCGAGCCGCGGTTGTCATTAATATTGTCTACGATATCACCCTAGGTAGAAGTGGACGTTAAACCCCAGGAACGAACGAATGAACGTCATTAAACAAAGTCTCCATTATTAACACCTCATCCAGCACAAAACGTATTTGAACGCACTAAATATCGCAGGGTACCGATGACATCGAGAGTTGAGTATGGTCTTGCTTTGTTAATTAACGTCTAACTAAATAATTTAGATAACATTTCGTTCCTAAAGAAAGACCCGCAATAGGCAGATGTAGCTTTTGTATAATGTACAATAATGTATGTTTTAAGGTTATATTAATATATATTTTACTAGGGTTATATGTACAATACCAACTCTTGCAATCACTTTTAAACTTATCACAACTTTTTATTCCAACTTCACAACCCTGTTACGAATATGACTTACAATGAATGAATGGAATGGGGTTTAACGTCCTACTATTATGCACCTAACCTGCATGGGCTAATGGAAGACGGGCATACGCCATACAGAGTGCTATTCGGAAGTCAAAACCCCGTAACTCAAAATTTGAAACTTTCCAGGAGAAGCAAAAAACAGTTTATAACATTAACGCGACATAATACCATCTTGTTTTTTTGAAGATATATTACAGTTTGGGTGTCTTTTGTGATCATAATGTCCAAATAGTGACCTTGATTTTCGCGGTCTATTAATCAGACTTACGAGTATTTGTCACATTCGCTAGGCGCCAATTATAGTCGAGATACGTGTTATTTCATAGTCATTTTGTACTTACGTGGTAATGTAAAAAACATAAGAAAGACAACTTAATAGACTTTAAAATGTAAATTCATTCACAAACAAATCGCTAATCATAACATATTACATTTCATATTGTATTTGTAAAATATATTAACAGTTTATGACTTTAAGCCACGAAGATCTAACAGAACAATTCAACTAACTATAGTCCAACCAACAAATAGGTAAAAAAGTTTATGGAGATCAAATTATGAAGATTTATTCATGGCGTAGTCCGTCGTAAAACCCATGATAATCAGATGGTATCACTTTTTTAAGTTCCGTGAGATGTTTAAACTTTGATGCTTTTATTTTTTGTGGACCATTGTAGAGTGGTGTGATACTGTGAGTAAGGCTTCCTGAACATCTCGCCTTTCTGGGGAAGTCCGTGTAGTCCTCTGTGTAACGTGTCTTGTATTGGATAGCCCCATCTGGATTATATTTTAAGACTCTTAAATCCGTAACACACAGATCACCAGGCTTTACTCCAGGTCGAATTGATGCATAATAGTTGAGCTGAGAAAAATCCTGGAAAAATGTGTTATCTAGGTAATAGACTTGGTATGGTTTGCTGGCTCGAACGTTTTTCATGACATTAATATAATCAGCAGGCACGTAAATAGACCGGTGACGAAGAGCATGCTCAATAGTGGAGTGGACAGAATCGCACTCCATTTGTGTGTGCCCCTTTTCGAGAATTTTCTGGAATATTGTTATGTTTTTCTTCACTGATAAGTCTAACAAGGCATTAGATAATGTGCAGTTGCGATTTTGATATGTGCACCCATCGCTGTAAATGATCAGAACCTCGTCGCCGTCAATCATGGTTTTTTCTATGTAATCAGCAAGACAAGAGGTACAATTGCTCGCCCCTAGATCACCTTCACCCTCATGCCAAACATAACATGATACCTCCCCTGAACCGAGATCATAAATGGTGTAGTTGTGACATGCAAGTTTTGTCTTGTAGTACATAGAACTGGCCAATAAGCTGGGAGCTAACAAAACAGCCTGGAGGTCCACGGTAACCACTCTACACCTGCCTTCTAATGCATTGACTTTGTCGGTTTCTTTTTCATTTCTGGCTTCATTTTTTTCTGTATATGATTTCGATATACCTCCTCTTGTAAATTACCAGTTTCAAAACTACAGCACACGTCGCATTGATCATTTTTGGGATGGAAAATGGAAACCTTCATTTCATTCAAAACCGATTTAAATACTTTGATTGACAACGACTTTATTTTGGCCGTAATGCAATATTCTTTATAAATACCATACAGGTGAGAGAAAACTTTGATGTCAGACTGTAGGTATAACCTGGATGTAGTAGACCGACAATAATGTGATGGCAATGTGGGCAAAGATTCAACAAATAATTTAACAGCTTTTCTATTTTCTGTGTGGTTCGCATGCTTTCGTGTGGGTGTTTTGGACAGAACTGATGTTGTTTGCGTGCCATTTTGAGAGTCATTTGTCCATTTAAGTAGCTGCCATTCACCTATTCCTAAGGTTGACAGAAGCATGTTTTTACACACTCTTATTCGAGATTCATTTCGTTTTAGATGATAGATAAGAGTGCGATTTCTTCTTGAATTCCCCCCGGTTGTTCGTTCAGAAGGGGTGTGTGAATCAACATTATTTGCTACAAAAACTCGTTTTTGATTCCAGTCCATCTTCCAGAATACGTCGAATACATTCTGCCTATCTTGCTCTGCGAATTCATTACACTTGGTTGTCTTATTTTTGATGCAAGAATGTTGACATTCACGTGGCCCAAGATGTTTTGGTTCCTTTGTGACCGAATAGGTATATTTTCCGTGCGTTTTCTTTAAACCCATGTATTTATGGCCTTGCCTTCGGGCTAAATAATTTGACTTTCTCTGATTTGACTCTCCAGGCTCCCTCATAACAGCGCTAACATGGGCCCTTTTATTTTTGTTTAAGTCTGTTAATATTTCTTTTTAACAGGAGGCGCCCACTCTGGATCTTCGAACTCAGAAATGTCTGAATCTTCTGAACTAGGTATAGATGGGATCGGATCTTTGTTATGTACATGTGCATTTTCATTGTTAGTAACATCAGTAGGCCTACTTAAATTGGCAAAAGTGTTGGATTGCAGTGCCATTTTCAAGCATGCTTCGCCTCGTGAAAGTGCCCAGGATGGATTTGCGTTATGTGAACGCTTTGGACAAGCTGCTCCCCTAGATAAAGTCCACGAGGAAAATTTGTTGGCTTCCATACTTCAAGAAATCAAAATAACCTGAAATGATCAAAGAAGTAAATATTTGTACCTCACAGTAGGCCAGTAGGACAATAGGGATATCAAAACCACGTAACTCGTCTGGGCGCGCCATATTTGATTTATCACTGAAACGTTTTAATTTGTTTAATATCGGAGCAATCTGGTGCCATCCAAAGTTCATTAATGCCTGGATCAGTTAATTAATGTCTAATTGATACGTTAGAAAACATTTCATGCCCAAAAAAAGACCTGCACTAGGCAGATTTAGCTCTTGAATAATGCATGTTTAAATAAAGAAATATGTTTTACGTGCTTTTCTCACGTACTGGAATCACAAAATTGTCCACTAACGATGAACATAAACTCCTTTTATTAACCTCTGGTTATGTGATTCAACTTTATAAAGAATTACGATTTTTCAAATGACAATCAGAGACTTTAAAACAGGGAATATCAACTAATTAAACAGAAAACAGGGAATATCAACTAATAAAACAGAATGCACGTGTATGGGCTTCATCAAACTTGTTTGTCCAACATTATTTTTTCAGAAGCAGCCGGATAGATAAGATCGACTGAAAACATCCTCATATGTTGGACAAACAAGTTTGATGAAGCCCATACACGATCCAACATGTTTGACTGTTTGACGAACAAACTAATGTTTGACAAACAAGTTTGAACGTGTATGGGCAACGTCAAGCTTTCAAACATGTTTGATCCAACATGTTTTATCAAACATGTTGGATCGTGTATGGGCCCTATTAAGGATTTAAAATGTTAACGTCCCTCTACAGGGTGACATCGCAGACAAACCTTTATTCGCAGGGGTCTTTGCAGCGAATCCCATCACGCGTGGGCATCAAGGGGAATGAAATAAATCTGCCGCGCTAATGAAGACGAACATACGAGATACAGCGTGTTATGGGGGAAAATACATTCCAGCTGACAAAAGGAAACCATGCTGGAAATTCCGAGGTAACTTTCTCAGTCGACACCAGGAACAAACCCAGGACCAAGTGCTGGATTAACCATAAGGCAAAATAGGCACGTGCCTTAGGGCCAGCCCAAAATCCAGGCCACAAAATAATGAAGTAAAACTTTTTTGATAATTATCAGGTGGTGACAAAAATGCTTGCCCTTATTTTTATGTAAATAAATTGCATCCTTCCTCATCTACGTGTTTGTCCTCTAAGGCTTTCCATACTCTGGAAGTGCTCAGGTCTTGTTTACAATGCTGCACACTACTGCAGTTCATCATGTATTTCCGAAAACGGAACTATCACTCCGAGTCCGAATTTATTTATCTTTATTGGCTACGAACTGCGCAGGTGAACGCTCTTTTTCGCAACTAAAAAGAATTCAAGATGGGTCAAAAATGTCTTGGTATACTGGCACTTCTCTGCATTGAAAGTGATTTATTTAATACAATTGACTTTTAAAAAAACTAACTGACGAATTTACAGTCACAAAAGCACGCAAAGTCGTAATCAAGCTAGGCTACTCATAGTAAATACAGTACCCGTGGCCGGATTGACCATGAGGCACCATGATGCACAGACCCCAGCCCCCCCCCCCCAACATCTCAGTTGCATCCAGCCCCCTCCTCTAGATATGCCATCATTTCATAGCACTCGCATGGATTGGTCGACTGAAATAACGTCAGAATGTGCTAATTTTGTGGCAGAATTTTATTTTTCTGGGGGGAGGTACTTCTAAATGGCTCCATACAAATGCCTGAAATTCCAGGAAATCACGTTTCCGGCCCCCAATTTGCGGGCCTTCGCGCCTTCGGCGCTCACGGTCCAGGCCCTTGGGCTCCCATCATGGTTAATTCGGTGTTGACAGTACTGTCAATGTTCTGAACTTGTTTGTAATAAATTTTCTGTTGCTAAATTTAACTTCATAATTCCTTTTGTCAATGAGCCCAAGATATCTGTATTTTCAGGCCTGCTATGAAAATGTGCCTTAGGGCCTTCAGAGCCTTAAACCGGCACTGCCAGGACCTCTTGGTTAGTGAGATATCGCCTTACTCACTGAATTTAACGTTAAACACCCCTTCCCACGAGTACATAAAATAGAGCTACTTTCTATGTCTAAAACCATTACGAAATTGCTGGTACGATTACCGGTGTACTTTTCCTCGAACCTTTCTTTGAAACTTTAAAAACACGCTCAGGTACCGTGCCTTGAAACTATTCAGAATGGAGGGGGTGTTGGATGGCCGAATGGTTAGACGTGCGTGCTCTTTCATTAGGCCTGTCACCGAGTCAACTGGTGTGGTTTCGAATCTCCCGTTGTACGTGACAAGGAGTAGGGTCACCTGTCCAACCTCCTGGGTTTTCTCCGAGTCCCCCGTTTTCCTCCTTCTGCTAAAAAACCCTATGCGCAAAAGAATTATTGAAATAAAATCAAACCATATGTTAGTCTCGAAATGAACTAGTTAAACCCCATTTCTCCCTCTCTCTCTTTCAGAATGAAGAGATTGATATTTTAACACGATGTATATTTACGTATTTATCTGTCATAAACATAGAAGTAAATGTACTTGATCTATTTTAATCACATACATAATATATACAGTTTTACCAAAAAAGATGAAGACAAATATGTAAAATCAATAACGCGTTTAATGATGCACTTTTCCTTAAAAAATCCAAAAAAACAATTCCGCGTCCCAAATGTCTCTGGAAACATGCTTCACGTATCCCATGCCTTGAAAATATTGTATTAATTATGATATAAGTTTTCGCACAAATGCATCCATAAATCGAACCCCCCTGTGATCTTAAAAAATGCCTTTGGTACAAGGCGTTTCTTTTAAAAAGTAGCGAATAAAAGACAATTATTATATGGATTATTTTTGTTGAGCAAGTCCATGTTTAACGGTACCATTGCAGAAAGCAAATTTGCGTAACAAGTGATTATTTATTAATTATAATCATGTATGTCTGGTTTTGTAAAATTTTGCGAATTTCTTACCGTTTTGTTTCGCTCGGTTGACCATAAAAGAAAAATTCCATTGTGACAGGACAACCTTATAAGTAATTTATGCTCGTTTCTCAAGAGCATTGAATATTCATACAATATCTTTCTTCTTTTATCTCAACCGTCAATTCGTATCATCAATTATTGAAGCGAAGCATAGCTAATTGTGCACAAAGAAATTATTTTATATTATAATGAAAATATGAATTTCGTAATGTCAGAGAAATTTGGTCTAATTTGAGTTAAGAGTACAAATATATAAGATAGTTTTCCAAATATATTTAATTGGAATCGGTTATTCCGCCACAGGATTAGGCCATTTGAAGCTAATTCTTTTCTCAAACAATGGGGAATTGGTAGGCCTACTGTTTTATTCCACCTTAAAGTGCACATAGTGGCGCATGAGAGCATTCACTCAGCGCAAAGCGTGGTCATTAAATGTCATATGGCTCTATCCTTTCAAACCTTAAAACATATCGAACAGCGCAGTCCTATTAGTGTTGTAATTGATATGAATGTATCAAAGTAATTAACATTAATCCACTTAACAAAAACAAACCAACCCCGAACCATTATTATAATTTCTATTCAATTATTATGGCTACCATGTGAATTTGCTACATTTTGTTAATTGCGGTGTGAATCCTATGAACACGTTCCACGTCCAAATTCTAGACGCGTCTATGTGGGGGGTCGTGGAGTGATTGCGTCGAGATAGGACATGTTTGGTGTTTGAGTGTAGCCGTGCGTTCGATTACTGGCGCCGCGCTTCCTCAAGCCTCCACGAGTGCGTTCGGGTTACCGATGACGTCATTTAAACGGCTTACTCGCGCTAGGCCGAAGTAACCTGCACAAGGAGCCGGTTACTTCGGGAAGTATCCCATAATCCAATTATTCAATATGGCAGCAAATAAAATTTTTGATCGGAGTTATTTCATTTGCAGTTTAAGTTTAGTCGACGGAAGAATTATTGTTAACACTTTTCTCCGATTAAAAATATTGTGTTTCAATTTCACAGTATTTTTGTTTTTATTTTAGTGATTCTACATTCTAGGAGTTAGAATAGGACCACTCAGCGTTCTTTCAATTGCCCAAATGCACGTTTGATCGTAGAACGGATTAGCTGTTTATTAATTTCTATTTTATTATTCCTGGTCAATTTCCAAAAGCATTGTGTGGAGTCATAAGCCATGGCTTAAAAGAGAACAGGCCGGGCCCCCAAGTATGATAGGAATTCCCCCTCTTGAAATTTGGTATCTGGTTGGAGGAAAATACAAGAATTCTTCCAAAACCCCAGCGCCATGTGTACACCCAGACCAGCGTAAATCGAATTCGATGATCACATACAGCCGAGAGTATGACCCAGTGAACTTTTTGCGGTCGTTATATGATATCCGATTTTCCTTCATCTTGGGCGCCTTAACTCGGATATGATAGCCACCGACAGCTCCGATGGTTCCGGGAAATTTACAATATTTAACAAAACAGTTATAGATTTCTTGACGTTTGTGAAAGCCATTAAATAAAATAAAACCAAGTACGAACAATCCAAACCATAATACACAATTCGAAGTCCTAAAATAACGGTATAGGCAAAATAGTGTAATCTGGCAAAATAGTGTTATCAGCATATGGACTGTTTTAAAGTCTTCTATTATTATTATGCATAATATTCTATCCTTCGGACTTTATTTCGCTCCTCCGGATTTAATAGTTCCAATAACATGCCAATGAAAAAGTCAGTGTCTATTAAAGTTTATTGGTGGATTATTAGCTGGGCCCTGTTTCTCTAAATCTTAACTAAAGATAAAATCCAAAAAGTTTATACTTTAATTTTAATTGGTTAAGCACTAAATCAATCTAATATTAATATTATCCAATCAAATTACTAAAATTTGGATTTTATCTTAGTTCAAATTTCGTGAAACAGGCCCCAGCTCGTCGTTATTTATCAGAACACCGAGCATAATTGTTTTGCGGTGTTTTTATCTTCCATTTTGACACCTGAAGAAAGCGCCGCGCCGTTCGATTACCCGTTTCAACTGCGCATGTCGAAACATACTCGGGGATATCGAGTAAGCCCGGAGCAAGTAATCGAACGCGATAACCTTCGTGGCGGTTTTCCGCAGTCTCTAACTGCATGAAAACCACACCACACAAACTTTAGGTTTGTTCTTCAACAGTTAAATGTGTAATTTGTGAGTTTCTCTTGGCTAATGAGTGTTGGTCATTAATTATTCCAATTGTCTTTGTTTATTTTATTGTGATTTGTAAGCTGAGGAGCGTGTCGTTTCTCCCCGTCATTTTACGTTGACCCTCACCCGTGTGACATAATTTACAATTATGTTGGTGCTCACATTGTAAAAAAACCCTTGACAGTTTAAATTCGAAATAAGAGTAAGCCGTAACAGCGCCACTGGTCGGGCAAATCCCCCCCCCCCCAACTGCACACTGCATGACATGTGCCCGTCTTCATTTGGCCCGTCGCTGCAGAGAAGAGGAGTGTTAAACTCCATTTCATTTCTGCAATATCAATCAAGCCAAAAAATGACGCTTATACATAGCAATGCCTATCTTAATCCTTATATTTGTGAAAGAAAAATATGTTGTAAAATTTAAAATGAAATATAATAGTCTCGTCATAATAGTCTAGTTATCAGCGTTAATCACATTCATCATCGTCAACACCGCCAGTATTACATACGCATATTCTAGGCATAGATCTATGTTCTAGGGGTAATGACACTACACTGTTAAAAAAATTTTGGTTATTTTACCGTAAAATTAGGGGCAGCAAAAGTTGCCCCTAAATCATAGGTACAATTACACCATTAGTTATTTAACATTTTACTGTAGAATCACATGTCTGTTAATTAACATTTCTTGTAAAATTACATCACACTGTTAATTAATTACACTTTTGTTAAAAATACTAAATATTGGTAATTTTACGTGTAGGATTCAAGCAATAGCCCCGGTGTAAAAAAATTCGTATTAATAGCACTTCAATATATTGAATATCAATAACCCTGTTTGGTAGACGAGATCATAGTTCCAGGCTTTCAGATGTAAGCTCGCGGTACTATCTATTTGCAGGCATTATAAACCTACTTTACAGACAGTAAATCGGTTTAATTAATCGTCTTCAAGTGAACTTGAAAACGAGATAATACAACCCACGGCCAGCAAGTAAAACATTTCTTGTTTACTCATTTAAGAAAATACTTACAAACTGATTAACGTACGCTAAATATTAATGCACTTTAAAGATCTTATAAATAATGGAGACTAGATATACAGGATATGTTATATACCAAACTTTACAAAATGTGATTGTCCATATTATGGTTAATAAATTGAAATGAATACGATAAGAAGATAATTTTTAGGAATGTTTCGTTTGTACGGAATAATAAGATACAATAAGAGATAGTAAATTTACCGAATAAGTAAATCTACCGAATAAGTAAATTTACCGAATAAGTAAATTTACAAAATAACGTCAATAAACATAAGTCTGTAAAATGGCATGCTGGCTATGTTATTTTCCGTTCAACATTTTAAGGTAAAAACAATTAATGCTTTACCTAAAAGTAAATTACATAATAATGTGAACAAACGTAAAATCCGTAAAGTAACACGCTTGCTGCCTTACTTTCAGTTCAATTTTATTACATAATATGTATTTTTACTGGATTTTGAATATGTCTTTGATTACATCGCCACTTATTGTCAAAAAGACATAAAAATCCATAAACATACCCTAAATTCGGTAAAAATTCATCAGACTTGGTAAAAGTAGTATATGATGCAAAATATACCGATAATTGAGGTACAAAAAATCCTTGTACTACTGTAATTTTACATACATTTCTGATAGTGTACCTGATGGTTGTCGTAACATCATTTGCTATTTGGTTGTTGACTTCAACGGTCACTGTTAATTGGTTGTGTGTTGAGAAATGTTAACAAAAATATTTCCAGTTTTGCTTTCATTACTATTGAATAAAACATTTATGTGATTTCTACTTATTACGACAACCAATTTGGGCTACGGTACATCTTACTTTTGTAGGAATACACTTAACAGTACTGTATTTTGACTCTGCGTATGTAAAAATTAATTATTTCACGGTAAAATCACCTGTATAATATGTTTTTGTACGACTATGACGTACTATCACTCCTTTTTTGGTGTAATAAAACATATAATGTAAAATAACATACAACTACGTAAATATTTTACCACATTCTTGCGGTAAATTAACATTTATTTCTAACAGTGTAGTGATGATCACGATAAACTGTTCATCGACGATTCCATTAGGACTATCCGCGGTGTTTACTAAGGCGCACTAATCTACAGTGATCTATAACTAAATCAGCAAAGGGTCCACGACAATAACTGCGATTTAGAACACAATAACGGATTCCATTTCTTAAATTGCCTCCAGCCACAAAAAGGGGATGGTTCTAAGAAAAGGCCTTAAAGTTAAAGCCCGCTGCAAATTTGGCCACAGGTCACAAGACAGCGCTAACCCTAACCCAAATCCTACCTCTATTATAACAACTAGATATCCCTATACCACGGTTACGAATAACTACTGTCAATTATAAAAAAACGAGTTTATGCACAGAACTTTCCGCTTTTATTGTTAATTTTTATTCTGTTTTGCATGTACCTATAGACCGGAAAAAAATTGAAATTAAAAAAAGAAATTCATCATTAACCCTACATCATTAAATACAATTTATCAAACAAACAGTTTATAGATTAGTACTCGAGGTTTGAGGATGTAATACATGAAATCAACCAACCAGTCAAGATTTCCACAGTTTCTATCGTATAGATTTTATATTGCAGAACCGCTATATATATATCATCAAATTGAAAAAAGCCCTGAACTATCAACAGCGCGAGGTATTTACACGAGGATCCGCCGAACAAAAACATCTTAAATCTTATGCCTAATCTAATTTGAGCAACCTTGGTGTAACTGCAGAATCAGATCAACCGATTTTACTTTGTTTAAGTTTAAAGACTAGCGAAAATCTCCAACGCAGTAATACCCTTTCTTATAACTGTGGGCTGGAGAAAGGATTTCCCTGAATTTACAATTTTCCTTGAATATGAATTGCCAGTATATTGATTAATATATCGCCTATGTCATTGTAAATTCTAACATTCCCATCATTGTTAGCCAAGAACAACCACTGTAAGTTATGGTTAATTGTAAACCAACTTACGGTAGGGGTTGGTGCTGGCGAATAACAACTGATCGTTTTCTATATTGTATTTACATTAAAGATTACAAAAACAAAGATACCGGGGGCGCATGAAACAATACAGAATAATATCGATTCGGGCAGTTAATACATCAATAGCACGGATCAACGTTGACAGCGCCTGTGTAGCCTAATTATCAGGAACTAAATATACACGATCGGGGGGAATTATCTGCGAAAATGGAGTTATAGCTGACGGCATACTTTGGCTAAGTCGGGAACAAATGTGAGGCTGTCACACTCAAGCCCCCTTCAATAATCACGTGTAACCGCGCATGCGGTTATAAATTACTAGCCTGAATCCAGTCTGCATGAGTAGAGTAATCTCCCTTTTAACGCGTCTTCAAATAAATTTGAGGAATGCGCTGTAAATTCAATTAAACGTATGTCAGCCCAAATGTATACATGTATTTCCCATATAGGAATGAAACATGTTTGTATGGTATAAAATATTATAGTATTTGACCATACGCTGTCCCTTGCTAGCCCCCGCAGTGCCCGCACCCCTGCACCACTTGGTATAGTAAATACGTCATAATATGAAATAATATCTTGCTAATAATTTTTCGCAGGACGGGTATTTTACAAATTCTTTGTTTTATCGCCACAATTCCAACTTTAAGTTTTGAAAATGTGTATCTACACGTCTGGTATAGAAACAACCATTGTGCCATTTTTTCTATTTACAAGGCTTGTTATAAAGTGGCCTACTAATCACGCGATAGTCATTAGATACCGTATAATGATGTAAATGATCCCTGCTTTAATAGTTGTGCAAAAAAATTTTCAAAAACAAAATCTTGTTTGGCGGGCCCTCTCAAATTTCACAATTCATTGCTTGAGCAGTTCGACGGGAACTGACTCTATCTACTTGGGATTGAACAAATGGGATTTGAAGTTTACTCGACAGAACTTTACTATAGCCTAATAGGTCATTTCTGGAATAAAATATTGTTCAATTTTATTTCAAAAGGTGTCCTGCATGCGTAGTGGTCTTTAACTGTCGAAAGAAGCCTTTGGACGCGGATAAAACTTACGAGGTTGGACAGGTGACCCTACTCAGTAATATTTTTTTGTCACGTACAAGCGGGGAATCGAAACCAGGTGATTTGATTCAATAACAGACCTTCATGTTCATGTGTTTAACCATTCGGTTACACAACCCTCTCTGTCCATTTGGTTGTTATTTTGAACGACAAGGCCTTGTTTTTGTCAGTTCAAAGGTTTATAGTTCCCCCTTGTCAGTGATACAGGATGGATAGACTGAAAAGGACAGCTGTCTAGTTGTTCGGGTGGGCGAAAAACGAGGCCCCGTGCACACATTGGCGTGCACGTAAAATATCCCTTGACATCTGGAATTCGATGTAAGAGTAGACCGTAGTGCCGCTGTCCGGGCAAAATTTCCCTCGTAGCACACTGTATGGCATATGCCCGTCTTTATTAGCTATAGTATAATTACTATATGGCGTGTACAGCACAGAGTGTGCTTACCAAAGGCTGGTAAAAGTTTGTGACTATTCCGTATTATGCTATGTTCACACCTAATGCGCTTTCAAAGCGCTTTCCGTAAAACGCCCCACGGAAGGCGCTTTCGTTACCACGGGTGGCGTCACACTACAAATTAAAACCGCTTTCGATTCGCATTAAAACACGTCACACTCAATGAGCATTAACAGCTTTCCCCATGCGATAAAACGGAAGTACTGCACTGCGCAAGCGCTGTTCGATCTCAACGCTGTAATGCGCGTCAGTTTTATCGCTTCAGCCAATGCGCATTAGAAATGCGGTTTCGCTAAAGCGGCTTAGTTTTGGTTTAATGCGCATTGAGTGTGACGCGTTTTAGCGACTTAAGGCTTTAATGCGCATTCGATGCGCATTAAAAGGCTAGTGTGAACACAGCATTTGTTTCATAATGAAATTGGAAGCAGACAAAGCGCACTACAAGACAAAATAAAATTTTATTATTTCATTTTACAAAAACTTAAAACAAATTGGAATGAAGCTGTTTGCAAACAGAAATTTTCACCCAGATAATGTACAAATATAATATATAAAATATTAATTCATATGTGTTTTAATACTAGGCGAGAACGCATCTCGATGTGATAGCGCTTCATATACAAAAATATCTATATACAATTTAAACTAAGGATAACTATTGATCCTGCACTCATACAACTGAAGACTGAAGTTCCTTAAATATCTATAAAATCGGTTGATCATTTCCGACAATACTGGTCTTTGATTTTGAAGTTTAAGAAAGATGGAGTCTTTATTATGTCACATCTTCTTAGCATACTTAAACCCACCTTTTTAAACAGGCGTTCTGGGAAATCCGGGACTGTTCCTTTTATACATGATTATAGTATTTGTGCTATAAAGCTTGGTGACACATTACATATGATAATGTTATTTGAAAATCTCTGTGTAATGAGGTAGATGGGTTTTAAAATTGAAATTACCCCATGCCACCTCAGTGCACATCCTTACAAAAAACGTTTTCACCCTGATAAAAAACCTATACGTAACCACCATCGAAAGCATCGCTAAAATATCTAAATATGAGTGAATAATCGTAATAATAAAAATATAACAAAAAGTAGAATACTATATTAAGTATATTCATTTAAACTATCATAAAAGTAAATGAACACAATCCTTTAAATTGTTATTCGGGTAATCCGCTCACAATAGAACATAATAGAACAATGACATTAATCCTTAACAAATAAATAAATATGAAATAATGAATGATAATATCAACAGTAAACACATAAAACAATATGATATTCAATGTCATCAAGTCTAATAATATCTATACTAGGCCTTTTAAGGCCCCTGTGTGATTCAACCAAAAAATGTAAGTTAGATGCCATCTTAACTCGATGTTCGTGAATTGTAATGAACTATCATTCAGGCGCAGGTCGACAATCTTAGTGAAAACCAAGATGGCCGTATGAAATTGTATTACTAGAATGTATTAGAAACTATAGAATGGCAAAACGGTTGCTAGGATTGATCGATTTGAATAATTTAATAAGATTACTTTTATTGTGACTTGCTTAAAAGCTATATTTGTCTTTTAGTTTCGATAAGTTCTCCGACCTACAACAGGCATTCCAATATTATGGTGAAGAGAGAGAGGGATGGGGTTTAACACCTACTCGACCCAATATGATTAAGCAATTTGCAGCAACATATATGTATAAATATATAATGTCATTTTAATCAGAATAAGATAAAGAAACAAAACTGGCAGCTGAGATTATGTATGATTTATTATATGCTTGAGTTATAATAGGATATTTAATTAGCTATACAAATGGCTGTGTAGCTGTAGGGATGTGTGTAAGGTTAAAAGGTATGCCACCGAGTCAAGTAGCATGGTTTCGATTACCCGTCTACCTACCACTGCTAAAGGCGGTATACAAAATGATAATCGAAATCGTATTTCTATTGTCAAAACACTCGAGAATGAAGCTCCATGTTTCAATTAGGATAGTTTCAAATATCCTATCGTTAAGTGAGAATTTCCGATAATATTTATATAATTCGATCTTTGGACTCTAGAACCGCACTGCTCGCAATATACAAACCTGCTATAAGACAAACTACACAAACATTGAAAGAAATAACCAACAATAATATCAATTCAAGTGAATTTGTCCGGGGGCCAGCAGTAAGCGTTAGGTGCATTATGACACGTACATACAGCTAATAAAACTTAGACAGTGTGTTCAGAACTTGTATCGCTCAATTAATATATGCATGCTTCTATCAGTGATCCGTAACCAGTGTACCGTGTGCCGCGAAATTTTGGACGTCACACTAAGAAAATGTCAAATAAAAACATGTGATGCCAATTGAGCCATAGCTGTGTTTTTCTTTTATTAGTTTGAGTCATTCAATGTGTCTATCTACGGATCTGTGTTCCGTCTGATGTATACCATATTTTTATTTTGCAAAATTCAGATATTTTTCATATATATATATTTAGCCAGGTGTGCCGCTATTTGATCATGTGCTCCATGGCAAAAAAAGGTTGAGAGCCACTGGCTTATAATGTACAGCCCGATTAAAAAAAATACTGAACATATCAATGTTTGATATTACTAAATGACCCTATCTTAAAATGACTTATCAAATATCAAACGATCTATTACTAAACAATGCAAGCTGACTTTTAAAACTAAATGATGCTGTAGTTGTTGTTAGTGGTTTTAATTTGTATCTATAAATCCATATAGGCCTACTATCATGATTGTATAATCAAAAGCAGCAGTCCTTTATATCATCTGATGCTTGCTTAAATCAGTATTTTATTTAACTACAATTACTATGCTTTGAAAAAAAGGCGCTTGCATAAGCTTCGCTATTAACCATAAAAAGAGATTTTGTAAAACTAATACTTTCTTAAGAACTCTCGCGTAGTGCAAACTATAATACAGCTAAAACCGGTGTCGTTCTTATATATAAACAATAAGCATTAATGTTAAAAATAAATTATATAAAACGCAATAACTGCTGCTGAAAATAACAATATATGTATATAATCAGGTGGAGTGCCTGATTAAATATGATAACACGATTGTGGTTGGCTATTTACAATAATGGCCGTCGCTGTTTTAAAAACAATGGTTTGCAAACACGTATTTTTCGATGTATTATATGAAAGTAAATTATGGTTTTAACAATGGCTCTACAGCACAATCAATCTGATTAAAATACAGATCTATATTTCGTTTCGTTTTTTTTATACTTTCGATGGCCTACACAACATAAAGATCTGACCGGTTGTAATGGAAGGTCGCGTTAGGGGTCGTAGATGCGACTTTTGAGGCTATGACGTCAGACATTGATTAATCCACCAGCGTTGACGTTTCTAGTGATTACCTACAGTTCCGTGCAAGAACTCGCCGTAACAGACAGTTTCAATGGATAATCTCTCATTTCAACAAGAAGTTATATTAAACAAAATTTTGAACTATAGAAAAACGAAACGAAATAGGATATGTCTTTTAATTAGATTACAACATAATAATTTTTCCCAACGCTTATGTTCTGATCTAAGTTAAATACAATAAATGAACATTAAAGGACACTATTGGTGTCAGTCAACATTACATTATGTGATGGAATTAGTTAAACACATTCTAAGGTAACTCGTGTTTTCCTTTTTGTTTGCGTCACTTCCCGTTTCTTTAAATCATCTATCAT
This sequence comes from Patella pellucida, assembly GCA_917208275.1. Classification (NCBI taxonomy): domain Eukaryota; kingdom Metazoa; phylum Mollusca; class Gastropoda; family Patellidae; genus Patella; species Patella pellucida. Next base: position 48,701,705 of record OU795041.1, on the reverse strand, counting down.
AGCCATGATATTTGTGTTAAAATTATACATGGAATGTTTTGATACAACTTTGTCTGTCCTTTAATATCAAAGTTATCAATCTACTAACAGACGTTTGGCTTAATGTTTCCGCGCACTTGTTTGACAAACCACGGTACCAACACTATATCTTCATCCTATAATGTGTTACATTAACCCCTCACTCTAACGTGGTTCACATTGATACAAAATCGCATGGCCACTGAACTTTTCACAGGGATAGATTTTCTTTAAAAATTGCACACGTTCTTCAAAAACTAAGTGTCCCCCAAAGCCATGTTCTTGGCTTTGTAAAATAATTGTCATTCATTGAGTTGGTGTAAATTTATTCCCAACCATTCGATTTTGGTCCAAACATAAAGCACAGTTTCTTGGGGAATTTCTTTTCCTTTGGTACCGCACAGAAATAACCCTCTTGTTTAGAGTATCTATAAAGATAAATAATAACAACATGAAGGTATTTATTAAGGAAGTATCCTAAAGTGAATGACCGTGTTTCAATAAATATCAGTTGTTGAAAACTTGGTAATAACAATAAAAAATCAACCCATAATAGAATTATGAGGATATTCAGTACTTTCCTCATTCGTGAGCTTTAAGCTTATTGCTCAAATATAATACAATCAATAGTTTCAAAGCCAGACATATTCTTTCATATAACAGTTCTGTTCGAAACCTACGAATCTTCAAATTTGAGACAGCTCTTGCGAAAATCGCGCTTCGACATTAAGGTCATCAATTGATATGAGCTAACTCCTTGAACAATCAAAACGTCCCTTATCCCTAATAGTTAACATAGTGTATGGAAGCAACAAAAGTGGCATTTAGCGACTGAGCACCACAATAAAACTCAAGAAATAGGAGAAAAAGCTAATTTCTTAAAATCCCAGTTGTCTGCTCCAACCGAGCTAAAAAAGATTTCCCCAATCTGGTTATCAAATGTAAACCAAGCCTGTGTTTCTAAATTGTAGGAGAGATCGCTTTCCCAAGGTAGTCATTGAGTTAGGGTGCAAAAGCTAAGTAAAGATCAACCACCAAGACTATTCTGTAATCATATGGATACAATGGAACAAACCTTAATGAACGGCTCATCTTCTCATAGGTCATTTTTCGTTTATTTTTCTTCTTTTCTCCCCACAAATTCGCTACCTCCACAGATTTTACAATACGGAATACCCCGTGTGATTTATCTTCCCATTTTATAATCCGGCCAGAATAAATTGGATCTTTTAATAAGTCTCGGATGAATTCCCACAAATGTAATACACGGGAAACTGAAATAGAGAAAAAGTTGGATTTAATATATTTCGGGAATGGACCTTGGAGATTTTGAATGGAGTTTAACGTTTCGTTAACAACAACAACATATTTTAGTCCTTGAGACCAGAAAAGGGTTATTTATTCCATTGTTAAGGATTCGAAATTTAATCGGACTACTCATCCAGGGGAAACAGCTTGGAAATTAACACCATGCGTCAAGAACATATACTGTTCAACTGTAGCAGACTATGTTTAATGCCCAACTAAACTGTATAAATAGGCTCTTTAACGTCCGCGTCCACTATCGTGAAATCGTAGAGAGTTGGCAAAGCAATTAGATTTCAAGGTTCTCCTGCAGCCTGGGTTACCCAACCTGAATATAGCCATCTTGTACTTTGGAGTCTTTGTGTTTTGTTTTTCTATTTTAATTGATAAATCAATTCTATTATTATTTTGTTTACCTTGACCCTTCTTTCTTCCAGGTTTCTTGCGTTCTGGTTTGCTATCTTGAGAATCGTTGCTATCCGATGATTCGGATTCGGAGAAGACATGCGGAATGAGATTGCGTACTGGTTTAGGAATGTTAAAGACGTCTGCCGTTCTGGCATATTGATAAATATCATCGTTAGAACAGCTATCATTGTCAATGGAGATGGTGTTGTCTACCGGCCAGTGTGTTGGCATGACCATGTCTGCTTCACTGATGATGTTATAATGACCTTAAATAGCAACATGAATGAAATGAACATCAAGTAAAATTAAGGAGATCTGTTGTTCGGCAACTGGGAAATCGCAAATTTAAAGTCAACGACTTTGCTTCTTCGTAGACCTCTACGAACCTACAGCAAAATGATTATGTGTAACCTACAGCAAAATGATTATGTCCCTGATCTCGATGTAGATTACCCTGTGGTCAGACGGGGACAGGGGTCATAATAGGATCTTCGACTCTCTTCTACACCACCCCTGATTCCTGAACCGCTTTTGCTTGCAATGTAAAACTCCAACAGTGTAAAAGCATGTCCTTTGTCAAATCTTTTCAATTTAAAGTTTCATTGTTTCTATATTAAATTTCTTACCTAATTCAAACTCATCTAAGCACGGTTCTTCTTTGATTAAAAGTTGAGAGTGGGTAAGGTCCAGGTCTTCGTCTGTTATTGACCCCGGTGGGGTAGACGGGTTTAATACATGAAAGCTTGAGCAGATAGTTGAACTTGTAGAAGACATGTTGGACGTTTCATTACCTGAAAAAGAAGACCGTGTTTATGGGTTATCCGATTTATAAACAAAGAATTTGGTTCTGTAAATACACCTGTATGTAATATGGTTTAAATGATATACAATGAAATGGGGTTTAACGTCCTACTGTTCTGCTCCAAACGGAGCTTATGAAGACGGGCATATGCTACGGCCTATACTCTTTTATCGAATTCCATTACTGTCAAGGAATCTTTTACATACACACCAATGTGTACACGGTACTTAGGTTTTTCGTCTCATCCTAAACGACTAGACAACAGTCCTCGTCAGGCCCTTTGTCCTGCATCACTGACAAGGAGAAACCACGACAGGAAACTGGATGAACTTTCTCGGCCAATGCAGGGATCAAACACCCGACCTCCAGGCTAGCGAAGCCGTGCCTTACCCATGCACGTAGCCACATGATCCCCGTAATACCAATATATTATATTCTAAACATTAAAGAGACACCAGTTTTGTTATGAACAATCATTTAAATAACCATAAATGTGACTAATTATCGACAATATTAAACTGCGTTAACATTTATAAAAAAGTCTTTAAAACCTACGAATGGAAGTCTAAAAACCAAATGTTGCGGCGATGTACTGGTTGATTTGTAATTTTAACAAATAATGATTCGGGTTCCACACGTTGAATAGCATGCTTTGAAACATTTTAAAACTTATCGAAAGCTGTAAGATAGCTCAATTCTAAGTGTGGTTTAATGGTCGAGGGCGAGACATTAAGTAATATATTGTAACAACAAGAGGACCGTAGGTCCGAGTGTTTTTACAATATATTACGCAATGTCTAAGCCAGAGACGATTAAACTACTTAAAATTCAGACACTCGGTCACACTCCGCACGTGCGTTTGCAGTGAAAAACGGCATGCCAGTCTAATATTGAAATAATGTACTATTGGCAAGATGCCCGTACATTATTTGAGATAATAGTACGCCAACCTCAAAGGATGACGTCACATCTGTATTTTAAATCAAGTTAATATATTATGTAACATAATGATCTATTTTTCAATAGTGTAAATTACTATCTGCGGAAACTGCCCGTTGAATAAAGCCCCTTCGCGCATTTCGGCCTTAATGCTATACATGGAATTTTAAAATTCTTATTATAACCATTTACAAATCTACGACCCTTGTCAGTTGTGCAAGACGTGATGTGTCGAAAAACCTAGGTCTCGTGTACACATCGGCGCGCACGTAAAAGAACTCTTCCCAGTTTGAATTCGATATAAGAGTATCCGTAGCGACGTTGACTGGGTGAAATTTCCCCCACAGTACACTATATGACATAATATGCATGTCTTCATTAGCCCCCTCGGTGCACATAGGACGTTAAACCCCAATTTATTTCATTAACTAATCTACGATCTAAAATATGATGCGCTATTTATATCGCACAAGTCCACATACTATTCAATCTTGGCTTCAAAGTTCACAGTGAAGTGATATATGATTGGATTAAGATTTGATTAACAAAGGGTTCGATGGCAGTTATCCAAATTCAGATTGCTAATCTATGCACCCTTATATTTATTGTAATGAAACGCCCAAGAATAAAAGAACACACGCCATATAAATCTTATTCTAGTATTACTGTCAAGAATTTATTTGTCAGTAGATATCAATTAATGGCTACTACTCAAATCAGTTTAGATAATTCAAACCTTGGTTAGGTCATAATGAAAAGAAGTGGTTGGTATGTACAGGGTGGTATCATATATATAGGTCTATTATGTGAATATGTACATGATGATATTAACAGCTATATTGAGTAATAAAGCCCACGTTTACAAAAGCTCTTCACTTAACCAGGAAGAAACCTTGACATTCATATAGATATAGATATAGAATATCTTCTGTCGGTGTTCGCTGACCATATCGAACGTGCATACAAGTCAAATGTTGAGCTGCGTAGCCTCTCCAAAACAAAGGCCCAGCTTAACCGGGCCCCTAACGCGATGAAAAGATTATTTCATATCCTTTTGAATGACATGCATTCGTAACACACAACTATTTTAAAAATAAAGGGTACTTAATCTGTCCGCCCCCCCCCCCCCCCACACACCACCACGTAGTACCGACTGACTTCAGTCTACAGACAGTGGCGGTATAAGCGTCTGTGTGAGGAACCATTTTTAAAATTAGTATTAATTCAGTCAGTCTACCAAATCTATCAATTTACGAGTAAGGTGGGTTTGTTGGTTGGGTAATATAAGGTGTGTACTTTAGACCATTAGGTCCGCCATTTGGTAAGCGGGCGTGGAAATAATGTTGGATGAAATAACATTTACGTGTTGGATGATGAAGTTTCAATTCCCCGCTAGTATGTGACAATGAATATGCCTGTCTGTCTAAACGCGTGGGTTTTCTCAGAATTCTCTGGTTTTTCCCCAATGTCAGAGGTCCCTACTCGCAAGGGCATTATTGAAAAATAATTGCAACACATGGTAGTCCTCTCTCTCTCTCTCCCTCTCTCTCTCTCTCGCTCTCTCACAATGTCAGAAAATTACACCTCCCACCTCTCCCTACCTCCCGCCTCCCAAATAAAATGATGTGCTCCTTATGAATGACATTTGTCATAAATGTTGGCTGGGTTGTGATCATTAGTCATGCTGATACTGCGTCGTACAAATTATGATAGACAAGTGACTTATAAATTATTTAATTGTCTTATAGCAAAACAATACCAGACGTTTATATTAAAAAAAACCATGTGCATGATTTTTATTTATATTGTGTATCTTGTATGAGATTGTTGAAGCGTGCGTACCATAAATACCATTGCACATACACACGAATATACTGGAATATTATTACCCTTGTTTACAAAATATTTTCATTAATTTAAGTCAAAGAGAAGACATCGTTGACATATATAAACACAGACAATAGTGTTAATGATATGCTTGATGAATTGTAAAAACTGGGTTTATTATCAAGATGGAGATAACATCTGTTTAAATGGAATGCTTTATATACATTGAACATCACAATACTTACTAATTTAAATAATTTGCCGACTGTCGTCTAGGCAGGGCAAGACACAAATAACTAACATCTGAATTAGAGCGAGCCGTAATAATATAGATATAAGTTAGATATAGTACTGTACTTTAATGATTAGTACTAAGAATACACTTAAAGGCCCACGAAATGAAATGGAGTTTAACGTCCTACGCTTCTGCACCTAACCTGGGCTAATTGAAGACGGGCATACGCAATACAGTGTGCTATGAGGGACATTTTTGCTCGGGCAGCGGCGCTACCGCCTACTCTTATATCGAATTCCAACTGCCAAGGATCTTTTACGTGCACGCCAATGTGTACACGGACCTCGGTTTTTCGCCCCATCGGAACGACTAGGCAGCTGTCCTGGTCAGACCCTCCGTTCTGCATCACTGGCAATGGGAAGAACGCCGGAAAATCGAGATGAACTTTCTCGGCGAATGCAGGGATCGACACCAGACCTCCAGGCTAGCGAGCCAGCGCCTTTTCTACTTCGCCACGTGACATCCCCCCCCCCACAACGAGGAGTGTAAGATCATGAATGTTCAATATGTATTCCAATCGATCAATTATAACCAAAGAGTTAGCATCGGACTCTATTGATTTGATATCGCTATCTTTTTTTTGTCTTAAATAACGTAAAAACGTAACGGATTCTTCATGTTATACTATACCCGGATATAATGACTCAGAGCTCTATAAAATATTTTGGAGAAATTGTATATATACTATTTTAACACATTATTACGCAGTATTACTTGTTTCAATTATTGAATAAAGCAAAAATCATAAATTGGCAAGACTTGAATAAAATAAAATAGTGCTGTATACATCGTTCGTTTTTACACCGATAAAAAAACTCGTGAATTTCTTCTAATGTTATGTAGTAATAGGTCAGTCCTATTTAGTCTAAGCCTAATGACCTTTCAAACCACCTAGTACCACTTATATAATCTCTATAATCTATAAATGAAGTTTAAGACGCAATCTGATTAAAATACAGATCTATCTTTCGTTTCGTTTTCTTTAAACTTTCCATGGCCTCAACTACATAAAAATTGTAGTGGAAGGTAACGTCGGGAGTCATAAGAACAACTTTTGACCATATGATGATGTCAGACGTTTGATTAACCAATCAGTGTTGATGTTGCTAGTGGGTTATATACACGCTGTGCATTTCACGCCAAAACCCCACCGTAACAGACCGTTCCATTAGCTAATCCCTCGCAACAACCAGAACGCGGGTTAATATATAACAATTCTTCCAGATTTCAGTGTAGTAAAGACAAGTTGAACTAAAAATGTTGAATTATAAAAAAAACGAAACGAAAAAGGATCTGTGTTTTAATCAGATTGTTATACAGACAGAGGCAACAATTCTAAACACGTTTTAGCCTACTACCCTTTTAGAGATTCAAATGTCACAAAATTGTTGTTTGAGAATTATTCTAATGACGGTCAGAAGTTTAAACAAGACGAGAACACACATACAACCACGCATATAATTGAAAGTGTTGATTAGAAATGGTGTCATACTTAGGTTGCACTGTGAAATATGTCTATTCATATGTCTATTTATTTATGTCGGGCCGCTTCAGTGCACACCAAAGAAACACTGAGTCATTTTAAAGATACATGTCCTATGAAATCCGAGGTTGTAATAATATAGGCCTACTAATTGATTGAAGATTACAACACAATAAACTGCACATAAATTAAAAATTTAATATTCACTGTAACGTGGGAAGGATATTTCAAAGGGACATTATGGGAAAATAGACAAGGATTTGGTAGTTCTCGCTAGAATAGTTAACAAATAGATAATGTAAATAAAATACACTGAAAATTTTCAGTCAAATTGCTATTAAATTTAACGCTATCCTCGATCATTATTACTTAAGTCGGTATTATAAAAAGACAAAGTCTCGATTATCCGTTATTTACGTTTAATCAACCTTAACAAAGTGTTTTCCAATCCGCTAAATATCGCAGGAGTTGATTATGGTCTGGATGAGTTAATTAATGTCTACTTAATTTATAATTTAGATAACACTTCGGGCCTAAAGAAAGACCTGCAATATGCAGATTTAGCTCTTTAATGTGGGGTTAATTACAAAATCTAAAGAAACAGTCATTATGACCAACACCACGTTATATTTAATAGAAAGTGCAGTCATGTGTGTGCTTATTACAAGGCGTAGCCCTCATGTGCCTGCCTCTTTACCTTCATAAAAGATAACCACTTTCAACTTTTAATTTTAAACATGCCATATACAAATTGGGCGATTGAATGCTATATTTGGATTAAAAACATTTTCAAACTAATAAATCTATCAAAAATGTGCTTCAACTCCCACTCAAAACATTGTATTCGGGAGGAAATACCCCAAGATGTAAAACAATCTATTTTTAGAAGCCAGGTATGTCACTAACTCGATTGGGGAAGAGTTTAATTCAGATTGTATTTGTCGTTACTTACTGTCCATTTACCATAGATATTGGAGCCTAAGTAAATTCTTGGATTATCTCTGCCAACTTCCCAAACCGTTCGACCATTCGATCAAGAAATAGCAACTTAAACATTGATCAAGAAATAACAATCGTTCCCCGAGTCAAGCCGTCGGGGGCCTTTTTTGCCCAGGGCTTTCCCCGTGGGTGTTTTTCAGTGATTGTGGTATTTTTCTAGTAAGATTAAGCTTCTCTACTGTCCATACCTACCAAAATTGTCTTACTTTTATTGAAAATAACTAGCCTATAAATAACTAGCCTATAAAATAACTAGCCTATAAATAACTAGCCTATAAATACGTTTGTGGGAATGTATCTTTAAACCAAAGTCGTGAGAAATTATGTTTTTAGGTAAGCACATATCTTCTATATTTATTTATTAATCGTGCAAAAGTCAAACGCCCTAAAGTGTTAAGGGAAAGGAAATGATGAATCGGTGAAAAGAATGAACTTTATGAACAAAGCCTTTTAAATTAGATGCATTAACATCGATTCGTCCTAATGGTTCTCTTTTGGGACCGAATGCCATCTGATCAGACGGCTGATTTCGGTAGCATTATACACGAGACTTTTCAAACCTATGAAAAAAAAATCCAAGTTTTGAAATGGCGCATATGTTCCTCTTTAATCTACCTACAACCCGCCCTGAAAAAGCAAAAACAAAAACAAAAAACGCCCCACCCATCTCTCCCAACCCACCCATTGCAACAAGAACGAAAAACAAACAGTTTTAACAAATGTATTATTTTATATCATAACTGTCGAAATTCACCTAAAATGGTCGAAGCAGCCATGAAATGAGAACGGACTAATTACAATCATTATGAAGGTGTCTATCGCTCCAACTACACGTGGTGTAAAACGGTGACGCTCTTTATTATTATGTAAATCTTTGGTCATTCAATAGAATTGCACATATATTGCTGAATAATAATTATGAATAGGAATTAATTTCGAAATAAATTGGAGAAACCCAATAATTGTCAAAGGTTTGAGTAATGTTCGCCAAATAACCCTGCTCTTTCTATGTAATATTAAGGTGGTCCTTTGAAAATTTCCACTACAAAATTCGAGCATAGTCTGGAAATACCATTTTTCTCTAAAATAGTAACTGATATAATCTTAACGTATTTTATCTATTATAGTCATAATCTGGAAGGTCACGTTGCATCCGGGTAGAAGTCATCTTTATCACCGTCTAGGTCTTAACAAAACGGGGTCAAGTTTACACGGGTTTTTCCCACATAAAATGTGTATCCTTTAATTGAGTATGAACTCGTTCCGTGTCACTTCAACTGAATACGTTAGTGTATAATTTAATATACATAATTTGAAGAAAATTAATACCATCAAGAATCAAAATGAATAGACGTGTTAGAGCGTTTAGTTACACAATTTGTATGAAAAAATGCAATAACAGATATGTCAAGGGCGTTTATGTATTTTATATCCAGATACTAAAACAAACATCCTGCTCTTTGACGAATTTGAATGTGGGGGGGGGGGTACCCAGTTCGGTGTTATTGGTAATCGACAACCAAATAATTGTACATGTTTTCAGATCGTACCAAAAAGCCTAATAAAGACTGACATACACCACGACTTGAGGCCCTTTTTCTCGACCCGGCACCACTGACAAGGGAATCCAGACATAAAACCCCATATGAGCCGCCTTGGCCAACATCGGCATCGAACCGGGATCGAAACTGGAACTCCTAGTGAGTAAGCCATGACACACTCTTGGAGCCATCGTGTCTCCCAATAAAATCATACCTTTGCGGAATACCGTATTCTAAACATGACTGTCACCAAAGCCCTTTCGAATCAGAAGACCACACGAGACACAATAATTTTAACAGGTGAATCTTAATTCGTTTATTAAAATCTGCTTGAATCTCATACGTAAGACCATGTAATAAAACATGATCTTGTCATGGAATAAAGATAAATCACTTAAAACAGAGGGACGAAGATAGATGTCAGACAATTATGCAAATAACTTTAAAAAAAAAAACCAATAAAAATACTCAAAGTATGTACATGTAGTAAGTTGTGTTTATCAGAAGGCATTTTAGCTTTACTTTCAATGTATTACTGGCTATTAAGAACAAATAGACCATGTAGGTTGGACATTGGCAATTAACGCTGATTTCACGACTTTACTATAAAATAATCCTTTTTTTTGTTAATATGATTTTTATTACATCTGAAAAAAATCACTTAGCGATCTTGTTATTGGAACCGCTAATATTTTCTTATTAGCAGTATTATGCCCTTAAGCGATAGTAGCAAATATGAACAATAAAGATTATTAGTTTTAGTAGGGGAAGATATCATCACTCGAAAGATATATCAACTATAAGATTCAAACCGTTCCTACAGCATATGTATGCCCACCTTTTTTCATTTTTTTTAAAATTTACACATGGCTCTATACAAGGTTACCTTTTACATGGTATGCTATTATTATTGTGTGTTAATGATTCTCTAGATATAATTCATCTCTCCATTAATATCCAAGATCCAGGGTGTTTAGAAATCGTAGGGGTCGTAGATACGCTCTAGTTGATAGATCAAGCTATCTGTACTAGGCAATAACCCCACACTTCGTGGTGTAATAATAGGATACATAACTGTGCATAAAACGTGCTATTAAAACTACACTACTTATGTTGACATAACCGTATCATTTGATATGATTTATTTCCCTATCATTATAAACAGAGCGGGCTTTATATATGCAAATTAAACCTCGATGACTGTAACATAGTAATATTATATGCACGTTATTTGAGAATACTAAACACATAACTATTATTTCATGTCTATGTACATATACTTAAGAATCCTACACATCTAAAAATGGACAGGAGAAGCAAGAGGTGTGAAAACTGGTGATGCTGGTGCGTTGTGCTAAGGTTCTCAATAAACAATTTTCAATCAAATTATTTTCTAGCCCATAGTATACGCCCTCTGTAATAAAAATTAAGGTTCACCATCCGCTTTCTAGATATCCCCACAATCGAGTTATGTCCACAATAAGAGGCGCATATAGCTACTGTACTATAAAACATTATATTGACTGATTGCATGCATAAAAGATAGCTCCGGAATATTTTTCCGAAGTTCCCTTTATTCCTTGATCTAATCATGCATATGCTTTGCTCGAAACAACATGTGTCCAAAGTAAACGCCAGTTATCAGACCCCATTCAACATCCAGTACATTAAAAAAAAAGCACATCGAGTTCGAACACATTAAGTGGAACTCAAAAATTGATGCATATTTTCAGAATAATCAGTGTAACGAAAACGTGTGTCTTACCTTCTCGAAACTGTGCATTCGATAACTCTGTCAGTTCTTGGGCTTCAAATTGAGGGTTGAGGAAATCGGATTCTGTCAGTCGATGATGAGGGGATACTAAACCGTAAGGTTCCATGTTGTCTAACTCTAAATCGTGTCCGAACTGCAATCCAATATCAATGTCTTCAGCACCTGTTACCTGTCAAACACAGAGCAGATATTAATGACAAGTAGACCAGGAAGTTTGCTCGATTTGTATATCTCTTTACAATTTAATCTTTGTGGGCCAATTATTATTTCTAGCCAGTAATGCGTGTTCTTTTGTTATATAGAGAGATATGAAGATTTGGGTTATGTGTGTAATACGGAAGCCTATTGTTGCCATTGCATATAATCTAAAGGCCGAGAAAGCGAGATGTTATGGGAGCGTGAAGTTGGGGCGAAGGGGCAGGGGTGCGAGAACGCGAGGAAACCGGGTGGATCCCGTCTCGAGAATACGAGATTATTTTTACCTTGACTTCTCGCGTTCTGGACTATACGACTTCCCACTTTCTCGCTCCCCCGATTTCTCGCTTTCGTTCCTTGGAAGTTCAACTCTTATGCATATTCACTGACTACCACCAACAGCTTAATTAATTTAGCCAAACCAATACAGATACAGTCAACTCATATTATTCATCATTATATCGTTTTTTGTTACCAGGAACATTTAAATAACGGTATGATGACGATAAATGTTATCTGAGTAGGAATACAATTAAATTTGTTTGGATTTGAGAAGATTTTTGTTGTTTTAGTGGAAAATTTAATGTAAATTGTGCTGTTGGTCGTAGTCAGTGAACATGCGTACGAATTGAAATTACGAGTCAGAGAAGAGGGAAGTCAAGGACTAGAGAGTGAGAACATGGTGGGTTTTAGCGTGAAGGCGAAAATCGAGAAGACGAGAGCCAGAACGCGAAAAGTTGAGGTTAATAATCTAGTGTTCTAAGAGTGAACTCCTCGCAATCTCACCCTGTTTCCTCGCATTTTCACACTCTCACTCCCACTCTCTCGACTTTTCGCTTTTTTGGCCTCCACTTCCCGCGCTCGAGGTAGAGAATATGACCACACTAGGCTTCCATATCACAGAGATAGTATTCATGTTGACAATAATGGGTGGTAGACCATAGTACGTTACTATTTATAGACATGGGGGAAAAAACTCTTAACAACATCCTCGTTGCACCGATTGGATAAGAAAAGTTAAATACACTTCTCAAAGCTCGGATATTACCTTCCTGTACACAATAGATAGATATACGGGTACATAGTGTATTATTATATAGAAGTATATTTTGCGTGGGTTATTGGCTTAATTTTAATACGAATGGACTTGTTTTTCTTGGAAACGTTCTCTATTTTCTGCTTAATTGTATTTCATTATAACTTTTTACAAAGTAAAACACTTAAAATATATTTAAAGACGCATTACAAATATAAATTGTCTGTTCTGAAAGCATTAAATAGAAATTTATAAATAGTGTTACGCTAGTGGGCTTATATAACTTATTTATAATATATCCAAGTTTTACTGTATCTAGTTTATTGAATGTTATAGTGTAATCTTCAATAATAAATCCATGAACTTTACGCTATTCGTTGGACGAATGACTTGATTTCACGATATGTAAATTTGAAATAAGTCAAATAATTCTAAAATTAAAAAGTACCGGGTACTATTGGTAGCTGTTGGTACTATTTATAATTTTGATTTGGACAAGGGGGTTGTATGGTCGAGTTTTTTACGCTTACGCTATAGATTATAAGGTCTGTCATTGTAAAATCGCCTGTCCAACCTCGAATTACTGAAAAATAAATCGTACCATGATCTTAGTTCCGAAATAACATACTTTGTGAATGGACACTGTGATAGAGAGGCGGCTTCTCACCAATGCAACGAGGGTTCTATTCTAGCCCAGGGCAAGAACTTTATCGTTGTAAGTGAGAGGGATATTCGGTCTCCCGTCCGATCAGGCAGGTTCCCCCCGAGTTCTTCGGTTTCTTCCTGCAGTAATGATCGAAATCTGTGCCAAGGGCCAAATTGGAAAAAGGCCTCAGGCCTAATTTGCTACCCTTGTAAAATGACGCGATTATTATTATTATTATTATTAGTGGTATATTTAAGAAAATGGACAGTAGACCATTACGACTAAGAGGTTAGGGTTAGAGCTACTTATCTATGTGGCCGAACGTCTGCATTCGAAATGGTCATGCCAATAGCCTACAGATATATTGATGAAACTGACAACATATCAATATTGATATATTGAACGAGTTGATATCCATGATCACACCAAAGCAAGGATGTAAATTTATTTTCAGTAAGAGGGAGAGAGAGAAAGAGAGAAAAAAAAAAGAGAGAGAGAGTTTAGCGTCCACTCGACACAAACTAGGTCATGTCGGGACCAACATATGGTTTAATTTATTTTTATTAATTCGCTTGCGCGTAGGTGTTATAACAGTAGGAGGAAATCAGAGGACCCGGAAAAAATCCACGAGGTTGAACAGGCGATCCTTCTCCTTGCCACGTACAACCGGGGATTCGAAACCACACCAGTTGACTGAATGACAGGCTTTATGCTACAGCACGCACTTGATAATCATTCGGCCATCTAACCCCCTATGTTGAAAGGAGTTGTTCAGGGTTTGAGTATAAAGACGTAATTCACAATTATATGTATATACACATAACTAATCAGAATCCGCTCTGGCTCAGTGAGAAAGACGCTAGCTCGCTAAACAGGAGGTCTCTGGTTCGTTCTAGGTGTTCGGCGAGAAAATTCCCGTTGCAGGGTGGAGAGTTGAGGCCCTGCCATGGACTGTGTCTAATCGTTCGAATTGAACGATAAACTGAATTCATGTGTACACATTGACGTACACGTAAAGGAACCCTTGAAATAAGAATTTCTCTCAAAGAGGACGTTAAGTCCCAAGATTTATTGAATTAAAATATGGACGTTTATTTACATTCAAATTGAAGATACATTATGGAAGATCAGATGAAGAGCTAGCAGTTTTCATAATAATTATTTTTATTGTTAAAAACTAGATAATGTAAAGGGAATTTGCTTAAAATTTCAGTCAAATTATCCACTCTGAACCGAGAATTTAGCGATTGAAATTGAGGCCTAGCCTCGATCATCATTACTAAAGTCGGTTCGATAAAAAATAGTCTCAATTATCCAATTTTTGAATTAGTCAGCAATGCGCGTTGGGCAGCAGATCGGATTACAATCCAGTAAATATCGCAGACTAGCGATAACACCGAAAGTACATAGCATTTCAGGAGTAAAGAAAGACCCGTAATAGACAGATTTAACCCTTGCTCAATGTATGTTTAACTTCGTTTGACAACAACTTGGTAATTCCGAGACTAACGTGTGGTTAAATTTTATTTCAATAATTCGCTTGCATGTAGAGGTTTTTGTCAGTTAGTGGAAAGCAGAGGACCCTGAGAAAACTCCAAAGGATGGACGGATGATCCTATACTCCTTGTCCCACTAAAGTGGGCTATCGAAATCATGTCACTTGATTCAATGATAGTCCGTATGACCTACAGTGCACGAGTTAAACCATTTACGACCTATATTTCTTGTCTATGAATTTAAAATCAATTACTGTTCAAGGACATAAAATGGGTGCAGCGACAATATGTTTATCTGGCTGCGGTTACAATGTTTCGCCGTGTGTCATCATGCTATTTATAAACTCATAAATACCCAAATAAAATTCCCCTAAACTACTCAGATAAGAGCAAACAGAAAAAAAAGATATCTTAAAGCAATGGGAAGGGCCTATTTACTAAGATGTTCAAATCTAACTTTTCGTGAATAATAAACTTAATATATTCATTCGCGTGATAATTGTATAACTAGTAAATACTAGTATTGAGATCGGGGATAACAGCTCCCCGTTACCCTCTTCACACGTACACTACGACCTCGCTACGGCTTCAAAAAATAGCCAGATCATGCCCTTTGTCAGCATAGTAAGATGTATACTCCTCGCAGTGTTTAGTGTGGTTAAAGAGCTAATCCCACTACTCACTGCTTGTTCCAAATTATGACTGATCAATAGTCAGATTAACAACCAATAGCTAACTGCGCAACAGAGCCCCAAATTGGACCAAATATGTTTACATAACGTTACGTCATGACTCGCTATTGTATATAAAATAATTGATTAACGTGATAACGTACATTTACTCAGTATGTTCCTTCCAGTGGATCATCTTTTGACTTGAAACAAGGGAATCAGTCGAACGAAGCAAAAAGGTTTTTTTATATGTCAGTAGTGGTTCGGTCATGCATTTAGATCCGAGGGTGCAATCGCCAATCAAAGTACTTAACTGATTAGAGTTGCGCAGTAGTAATACGCCGTAATTATGAACGTCCGAATCAATTTGATAAAAACAACGCTTGATTTACTTTATTGTCAATATTTGCTAATAAATGGATGTTGTTTTAGTAGATTTGACTGAGTATGTGTAATAAGTACTCCTAGTATAAAATTAACTTATTTTTAAGGTGGTACATGCATTAATAAGGTTGAGTTTGCCACTTGGATCTAAAGGCACCCAATCGTAGCTAAAAACAAGCACATCAGTATATCTCAACGTTTTTAGTTACGATCTCGTAGCTAGGTCTTCATTGCAATACTTTTCGCAGTGTTCCGTTTGATTAGAGCTAATCCCAGAGACGGAATTCTCGGATCATTGCTTCAGGAATATAAGTCTCCATATGGGAAGGGTGCTTTAACCAGAACTTCTCAAACTAGGATTTCCTTTTGGTTCTCCGATAATAAAAGCATGTCGCGATATTGCCATGTTTCTATTGCTGTCTAAGAACGATCTTCCAGGTCCAGATCCGTTTACGTCAACCACTCACTTGTCCCGGATTTATTTCATGTTAACCATCACGTTAGTTTATAGAATAGAATTCATCTACACATTGAATATAACTGACCATCAAGTTAAAGATGCATTATATAAGAGCTTAGTATGCCTATTGCAGGTCTCTCTTTGGGCCCGAAAGGGTATCTAAACTTTTGATTAGATATTGAGTAACTTATCCAAACCATAATCAACTCTCGATGACATCGTTAGCCTGTGATATTTACTGGATCATTATTCGATCTAATGTACAACGCTCATTCATGATTAAATCAAGAAATGGATCATCGAGACTATTTGTTTTTATCGTACATTCTCGTTTCAGAGTGGATCAATTTGACTGTAATTTTCAGTAAATCCCCTTTACAGTACCCAATGTTTAACTATTATAGTGAGAACTTCCAGCTCGTTATCCAATCTCCCATAATGTGTGTGTGTGTGTGGGGGGGGGGGGGGTTGTATGGCCGATTGAGTTAACTGGCGTGGTTTCGAATCCCCGGTTGTACGTTTCAAGGAGGAGGGTCGCCTGTCCAACCTCGTGGGTCTTCTCCGGGTCCTCTCCCCCACTTTTAAAGACCCCTACACACAAGCGAATTATTGAAACACAATTAAACCATATGTTAGTCCCGAGATGACCTAGTTTGTGTCGAGTGGACGTTAAACCCCATCATTATTATGTTAGTCCCGAAATTACCTAGTTTATGTCGAGTGGACATTAGACCACATTTGTCTCTCTCTCCCTCATAGTGTATCCATTAAATAAGATTTAGATAAAAAGCTGTCCATTCTTGCTATAATAGTTTTAAAATGCATAATGAATATATTGAGAATTTAGCGACGTTATCACTGTTTGAAGTTTTGAAATAATATGCTATTATTTCCATTATGTTTTGCGTGTAATGCGGCTTTCCTGCACTAATTTTTTAGAATTGAATTCGCCAGAATTCAGTACAGATTTCATGTTGACATACAGTATAGATTAGAACGGTTCTATTAATCAACGACAAAACTGTGTTGCTTGGCAATATTGACCAAAGTATTCCAAAACATGACCGACAAGGAAATATATTATGTTATAGATATGTGTATTCTACAACTACAATGCTAAAAAAGAGATCGTTAAACTCCGATTTATTAAGATTACCACACCGAGGACTGAATGTAGAGCACACAGGAAAAAACACCCAATATTGACCTTATACAAGACGATTGCATAAATAATTTCCTCTTTCCTCGTTTCCTTCCCCAAGGTCAGGATACAGTATGACTTATAAATTCGCCATTAATGTTCTATGTTCATTTCTTTTAAAGGGACAAGACGCGAGAATAAACATAACATAATCTCGCCAAAGCATATATTATTCCAAATATTAGTCAACTATATCAATCATAATATAAATTTGGATCATTTGAAATGAATTGTTATGATTCTTAATGAGTTCCTGTCATCTTCTTTTGGCCTCAGTTATACCAGGTTCCAATTGTCGTGGGAAGAGTTATGATATATGTCCCTATTGCGAGAGAGATAGGGAGAGAGAGGGGGGGGGGGAGTGTGAGAGAGGGAGAGAGAGGTGGGGTTTAAAGTACACTCGACACAAAGTAGGTCATTTCGAGTTTAAAAAATATGGTTTTAATTTGATTTCAATAACCACGCCAGTTGACTCAATGACATACATCGCGTGTACGCTAACCATTCAGCCATCCATCCCCTTGTCCCTATTGAATCTACGATCTACCTTGGATACGTTTCGATACAGTCACCACGTTTGCTATGAATGAGCTCAATATATGGTAATACCTGGGTAGATCACCACAAATACTCCAGGATTTAAACCACGATTTCAATCATAGCCCAAACTGATTTATATTCTTTGATAGGCATTTTGTAATTGAACACATTTTATTAAATATGGACACACAATTCAAGGTTTAGACAAGTGTGTTCTCATCTTTACCAAACAAATGTTAATGGGGCAATAACACTCTTGCTGGCTTGACAGGTCCAGAAGAAAAATAGCCCTATTTTAACTATGTCTAAGTGTCCTACCTGTTGTGTAAGTTATCCATTACAACCTATCTTACTTGTCAGAGGGTTCGAAAATATGTTTAAATCCAAGTGTTTATGTAAAGCATTTCAAACCATGTTACGGCATATAGTTGAATTTTTCCAATTTTTTTAAAATTAGGTGTGTTAAGATGAAATTTGTATCATTTATTAATTGAAGTATTGTAAAATAGTACCATTTGTTGACCAGAATAATGATTGGGACATATTATTCAGTTACAACAAGAGTGGTATTGGGGCTTTAAAAAATATATAGATGGTAGATAATTGTTTTTAGTATATGCAGCAACATTGTGAAATATATATTTTTTTTACCTCCACAGTAAACGAGCCAGCTGTGTGGGTTTGTGTGTGCGCCTGTTTACTTCCACTTTTAAATCCTGTGAATATAACCTCGCTGGTTGCGAGAACACGCAATTACTCTTCATTTGTGGAGGTAAGAAACAATCCCTCCTCTGGTAGAGAAAAGGCCTCGAGTTGCCTTGATACCCTACGATAATCTAAGACCAGTCCTAAAACAATTTGTGATTTCTGCGCAGCTCAAAACTCTACATAGGCTATGATTATCTACGCCACGGTAAAAAATCGAACAAATCCTAAATAAAGTTATAGACTTTACATTTGAGCTTTCGTGATTAAGTTCTGAAAATTGGACTTGATTTAGATTAATATAATAACTTATAGATGGTATCCATCATTTTCAAACTTTAGGATGATCGTACTGGGCGAAATAGCCAGAGTAGACGTTCGTTTGTTCGTTCGTTTCTGGAGTTTAACGTCCACTTCCACCAGGGTTGATATCGTAGACAAACCAGAGTAGACAGGTTGGTGTATTGTCCCGGGACTGTACAGTGTAGTGGACGCTTACGACTGGCCCCCGGATCCATTCACTTGATTTGATAATTGTTTGTTTTTGCAATGTCTATTTTTTGTCTTGTCCGCAGTTTTATCTTGTAGTTTTTTGTTTTGCGTGTGGTGCGGTCCTCCTGCACTTACTGGTAGAATGAATCATTGTAACATAAAGTATAAACAGATACATCCAGCATACAGAAATGAGTTGAAAGTTTTATTGAACAACTAAAGTGAAGTCATACCAAGACACACGACGGTGTGACATTGAAGGGTTAGCTACAAGGACATAGGATGCCCCTCCCCAAAGCACCACTTAGGCCGAACGAATAACTCCTTCTGAAGGTATTTTACCATTTGAGTTAGCTAGACTATATTCTTTTTTCAATTGAGCTAGGTCGATCAAATTTGACGTTGCCCGAAAAATTGAAATAAAACGTCCCCATTTTTCAGATTGTGTTATTATCAGATGCGCAACCATATTCAGGATGTTATTGCTTCTATTTTAAATTCCAAATTGTCGGAATTAACTACACTTATCATAATGTGTCAATTGGGTTTAAGTTGTGCTTCCTTCCACATTCTTCCGAATCCGGAATGAGTATAGTGATGAGAAATAAGATTATGCGTGTACAGGAATCAATGTAATTATTTCCTTACTGTATGTATGTATGTATGTATGTATGTATGTATGTATGTATATAGATTAGGCGAGTGCAATGTGGTCATATTACTTCCATCTTAATCTCTGATTGTCATAATAATGCTAAGGTCATTAACATATACGCCCACCCGCCTATTGCCCCCACTTCTGGACAGATTTCAGGTTTTCAAATTGCATAAACGAAAATTCAGTCAATACTAAGAAAGTATAATGAAACTATGAATGTCCCCATGTTCTTTTTTAATTCTCTATCTCTACACTGAGCTTATGTAATATTTTCAGCCCGATTTAAATCGAATGGTATCTTAGGGGTCCATCTCGTGCAGAGGGAAAGAGAGAGAGAGAGAGAGAGAGAGAGAGAAGTCCACTCGACACAAAATAGCTCATCTGGGGACTAACATTTGGTTTTGAATTTTATTTCAATAATTCGCTTGTGCGTCGGGGTCTTTAGAAGTTGGAGGAAACCGGAGGACCCGGAGAAAACCCACGAGGTTGAACAGTGGATCCTACTCCTTTCCCAATATATCGTTTTCACACAGATGTGGGTATAATTCAAACCCAGTTTTCCTGAAATTACATGCAGGCGTTTTCAAACTATATCACAGCAATAATCCAGTGCAGATGAAACTGTATTTAAGGAGGACGAAGAGGAGGTGTTCGAGGTCTAAGTCTAACAACATACTAGAAATATGCAGACATGCAGAAAGAGAAGGGTTCCAAATATAAAACAAAATACAAAACATTATAATAAATCCAATTGAAACGCAAATACGGTGTCATCGTTACGGTTTTGTTAACGCTCGGTATAGGAGAACCAACTTTTATCTGGCATAAATTTACTATTTAATTTCAGTATTTTAATTAATTTAATATTAAGGTTTAATATTAAAAGCAAAGGATTACGATTATTAATCATATCCCCAGAGTGATATTTTTATCAAATTAAATAAAATTAAATGGGGTTTAACGTTCTAGTGTTCTTCACATAGGCTATACAGTGTGCTATGAGGGATATTTTTCCAGGGCAGCGATTCGAGGAAATGAACAAAGCCCTAAATTTCCGAGACTGCCTTTTAAATTAAAGCCTCTAAGAGGTGGGTCGATTACAGAATTTGGCAAACGAGCCTTTATTAAAGACTCTAATGGATTTGAAGAGGAATCTAGCCACATCTGGAGATATTTTCGTGAAACACAGAATAAAATCAACAATTGCCCTGATACAAATAGCATTAAAGACGATCAAAAATTAATGATTTAATTTAATGCTATTGCTAATATGATGAATGATTACTTCACTAATTTAACAGATGACATTAGGCCCAACTTCACCGCTTCCTCAAGATTGTAAACAGAAGATATCATATTACATAAATGATAAGATGCCTTCTTGTAACAACTTTTCTAATGAGCGAGAGAGAGGGAGAGGGAATAAATGAATGAAATGGGGTTTAACGCCCTACTGTTATGCAGAGGGAGAGGGAGAGGAGAGAGAGAGAGTGATAATGGGGTTTAACGTCTACTCGACACAAACTAGGTCATCTCGGGACTAACATAATAATATGATTTAATTTTATTTCAATAATTCGCTTGCGCGTATGGGTCTTTAGCAGTGGGAGTGAACCGGAGGACCCGGAGAAACCCAACAGAGGTATTCAAACATTTACTGAGTTTAAATAATAACGACACCAAATTATAAAATGGTCAGCTAATATGAATTGTGTTTATTTAGCATACGGTTGTATATCATTAATCTTTGTATTTCTCAGGGCACGTCATATTCAATGGTGCTCTTAAACTCGATAAACTTGAAGATGACCGGAGTATTTACAAGACACCCCCAATCTTTGTTGCACACATTCAATGTTATGTTGCGTATCAATTTGGATTTAGAGCAGATCATGTGCTACTAAAATAATTCGAATGACAGACAATTGACAAGAAGCGGTTGATAATGGTGCCATGAATGGTATGGCGTATCTTAAGTTTAGCAAAGCAATTGATCCCATTAGTCACAAGCTTATTATCAATGAACTCATCAATTACTACGGTCAAGTGCTGGATAGCACAAGGGTCGACACTAGGTCCTTTCCTTTTCCTTATTTTCCTAGATGATCTTTATTTATAGCCATTAACAATAATCTTCAAAATGATATTGACTTGGCTGCTTAGTGGCGTGAACACAATGGGGTGGTAATCAATCATAGGAAAAAAAATCGATACCGATTGCTCCAAAACACAAAATAAATCAGAAAAACCTGCAAGTATCACTTCAAGGTAAGAACATGGAGACGGTGACCTCCACTAAATCTATATTGACCGAGACCTTATGTGATACGACAAAGGTCTCAATAAGATAAAAAGTCATTAGCCTCATGAAAGCCGCGGTGGCTCGCTAGTTGCATTGGCGGAGAAAGTTCATCGGGATTTTCCGACGTGGTTTTCCCTTGTGCAGAAAGTGTGTGTGTGGGGGGGGGGGAAGGGAGGGTTGACAAGGACACTTATCCATAGCCGGGCACAATTTCCCTCATAGCACACTGGTGTATGTCCGTCTTTGTTAGCCCAGTCGGGGCAGAACAGTAGGACGTTAAACCCATTTTATTACCTCTAATTTTGTCTTATGATAGTTACATGCAACCAATATTTGACTATGTTTCCGTTCTATACATTGCTACCAAAGAAGATTAATCAATCTATTAAAACTACAAACGTATTCTTTAGGCACCAATTGTAACTTCATCCACCTCTATATTTTTTTTTACTCTCAGTTGGCTTCCCTTTACACATATGAATACTTATAATAAAGCTATTTTACCATTCAAAATTATTAAATTTTAAAATGCACCTTTTCTTAATTCCTATTTAATTGAAAAATTTCTTGATTCATAAATTAATATCTCTTGCTCCGTTCAGACGACAAGCAAATGTTAAAGGGAAGACGTGAGACGTACCTTTCATTATTCTGCATAATGAGTCTACCGTTTGAAGTAAAATGTTGAAAAGTGTAAACTGATGAAACCATAATATTTAACTGGTGTTACACTCATACTATTGTTGAAATTATTATTATTCTTGACAAAATGGGGGGGGGGGGTAGCACGTGCGGGAAGTATGATAAAATCTGTAATTGAGTCAACTGACGTTGTTTCGAATCCCCGGTTGTACGTGACAATGGGTACAGCCGCCTGCCCAGCCTCGTGGGTTTTTTCCGGGTTCCCAGGTTTCCTACCACTGCTAAAGACCCGTACGCGCAAGCAAATTATTGAAATAAAATTAAACCATATGTTAGTCCTGACATGACCTAGTTTGTGTTGTGTGGACGTTAAACCTCATTTCTCTCTCTCTATCTTGACAATATCTCCCCCCTTTAAACTGCTTTCACATATTTGTGAGCGTTTTTTTTAGTCTTTGGTTTATTTGTATTATGTAGCTTTACATTGCTAGTCTACTGCATTTGATCTTATCTTGTTTATACATGATTTTATTTTTACTGTATATATGTTTTTATAGTTTAGAAGGAATTCATTAACCCAAACTTCTCCCTTTAAATGTTAGCCAAGGTGTATAATACGGGATCTCACACTGGTAATGTGAATACAAGAATTAGAAACAAATCACTAAACACTTCTTACGTTCAAATTGAACGGTGTTTTAAGCTAAAATTTCGAAATGGTGTGTTACACGGAAAGGTGTACAATATTCAACGAAATGAAACGGGGTTAAACGTCCTACTGCTCTGCACCGACTGTGATAATGAAGACGGGCATACTCCATATAGTGTGTAAACCGCGTAATTTTGCACGGACAATGGTGCTACGGCATACCATTATTTCGAATTTTAACTGCCAATGTGTACACGTGACCCCAGTTTTAGCACCACCCTGACGACTATACGTTGTCCCTTTCCGGGCCCTCCGTTCTACACCAACAAGACGGAACTACGCCTGGAAATTCGAATTACCTTCTCGGTTCACTAGTCCGCGGGTGCACTAGCCCACCGCTATACGAAATACTATAAATATGGGTCTCATTAAACTTAGCCCTAACCCTAACCCAACCCAACCCTTACCGTCATACTAGATATGGGTGGACTAATGAACCGTAACCGTAATAATAGTGGCTATTGTTACGACGAGTCTGAGCAATGTTTAGAACGAATTCCAAATGGCTGCCAATCTCCCCAAAACCAGCTTTGAAAAAGGGGCAGTATTTTCAAGGTTTTCAGAACTGAGGACAATCTGATTAAAACACAGATCCGATTTCGTTTCGTTTTGTATAGTTCAAAATGTCGTTTTACTTGTCTTTACTACACTCTAGGATCTGGAAGGTTTGTTATTTAACTCGTGTTCAGTTTGAAATGAGGGGTCAGCCAATCAAATTGTCTGTCGAATCGGTGGTTTGACCTCTCTTGCACGGAACTGTGGGTAGACATGAACTCCGACAGAAATCATAACAAAGCAAAAGTAGATAAAAAAAAAACCATAGCCACTTGCAACAACGATTTCGAATTGGCTAATCGAATGACTGACCTTACAGGGTCAAATGTCGTTTTCTACGTCATAGAACATGACTTCCCACTATAAGTTGTAAGATCTACATGTAGCGAGGCCATCGAAAGTATAAAAAACGAAACGAAATAGAGATCTGTATTTTAATTAGATTGAGGACAGCAATTAAGAGACGGCTTTGAAAGCATCGTCCTAACGATAGCCTGGGGACTATATTAACGACTCGTCGTAACAATACATATCCACTGCCTTTTAAAAACCCAGCAAAATTGGTGTTACTCTATTTTTCTATGTGCCATTCGATTGTGGCGTGATACCAATATACAACAATGTAAATATCAAACGTCATAACATAAGTAAGAATCAATCAACTTGAATAATTATAATAAAAATTGTTGACAAATGCAACCATCGAATGTCATACCGTGAATAAGAATCCATTAAAGTCACATTAACACTTTTGATGGCTTGGTAGCTCCGGAAAAAAAATAATAGCAATATTTCTAAGTACTAGATGTTTAAGTGTCCTATCTGTTGTGTGAATTATCCATAACAACCCATTTTACTTGTTGAGAGAGTTCGATAATATGTTTAAATCCAAGTCACAGTTGAAAGTGTTTACGTAAGGCTTTCAAATGATGCAGTTGAATTTTTCCAATTTTTTAAATTAGGTGTGTAAATATGATATTTGTATCACCAATTAATTGGAATATTGTAAAATAGTTCAATTTGTAAACTAGAATAAAGATTTGGAAATATTATTTAGTTACAACAAGAGTGTTATTGGGCCTTTAAGCTGAATCCTTGTAATGCAAATTTGATATATATATATATATGGTTTTAAATTCTGTATTTAAATCAATTCTGACAAATAGGAGTTTTAACAATAAACATTAAATCACTTACCCCATACATGTTCATCAGATCAGTGTTTGTCATAACCAATCCCATCCTGGAAAACAAATGTGAAACTGAAACCCCGTGCACAATACAGAAAACGAAGAAATGATAGAATAATTAATTAATCTTGGATACTTATATTCAGTCTATAAGTGTTATATACGTCAAATATAATCGAAACAAAAATTCTTGATTTTCTCTGAAAATCTTCCTTACCATGATAACTCTGGTGGAAACGTATATCCTATTCTAGCCAAGTAATATTAATTTTGTTTCTGTTGACAAGGTTAATAATTATGACAATGTAATTATATTAAAGCTGTATAGCGTCTTACACATATCCTGTATTTAACTATGTCACAATATCCCGTTCATCATCTGTATAATAGTGATATGAGACTTGTGTATGGTTAAAGTCAAGCTAGATTAATATTAAAGATACACTATGTAAAACTTATGTAAGAGCTAAATTTCTCTATTGCAGGACTATCTTTTTTACCACAAACGTTATTTCAATCATTAATTAAACATTTCTTCACGTGACAAGCCCATAATCGACCCTTTAGACCATCGGATGGCTGTGATTTTAATGGATTAAAACCCATTCGAATTTTACTAATTCAATTAAAAATGGACAATCCAGACTTTGTTTATGCTTGTAACAATGGTAGCAATAAATATTTTTATCAAAACTTCCAACATTTATAACTTCGCTCAGAATATAGTAATTTGATTGAAAGTACCGTTATTTGTTTTAAAACTATTATAACGATTCGTCCCCCTGATTTACTGGCGTGGTTTCCTCATGTCAGCGGTGCAAGTTGGGGCGAAAAACCGAGAAAGAGAGAGAGAGAGAGAGGGAGGGGAGAGAGAGAGATACATGGAGTTTAACGTCCACTCGACACAAACTAGGTCATTTCGGGACTAACATATGGTTCAATTTATTTCCATAATTCGCTTGCGCGTATGGGTCTTTAGCAGTGAGAGGACCCGAAGAAAACCCACGAGGTTGAATAGGCGACCCTACTCCTTGTCACGTGCAACCGAAGAATCGAAACCACACGAAAAACCGAGTTCCCATCCAAACATTGATTGGAGCCCCTGGAAGTTGGAATAAGAATGAGAGAACCGTGGCGATTCTGTTAAACAGTCGACAATATTCCTTGTCACGTACAACTAGGGAATCAAAACCGCGCCAGTTGCCTCAGTAACATACATGTACCTTATGATACAGCGCACACGCGCTAACCATTCGCCCCCCCCCCCATATATTGTCAAGGGTTGATACAACTTTAATTGGATGGCATAGCATACCTATGATGTACTGGCAACATGTCAGTAGGAGCATACCTCCTTCCGACAGGATATTACACAACTTGAAGATAAAGGAACCCACTTGTTAAGTTGCCCATCGAGTTTGAACGTAGAAATTTTAATAGGAAGTTTTTATTAACCCAAGCCGGATTTATATTCTAAGGACATAATTTAATATTCGAAAAATGCTCAATTTTATAAATAGTACACATCTCCCCAATATCAGACATTTTCAATTTAATAGACGCAGAAGAGGCTGGTGATGTGTAAATGAAATTAAATGAAACGGGGTTTAACGTCCTACTGTTCTGCTCCGACTATGCTAATGAAGACGGATATACAAAGTTATGAGGGGAATTTCAATTGCCACGGAACCTCGGTTTTTTGTACCATACGAAAGACCTTGTGATGTGTAAGGGTCGGATGGGTGTAATATGTCTGGGGCATCTTATAACACTTTTCATTTATTTGGCAAGATAGCTTTGATTAGCGCGAAGAAGAAGGTTTTGTGGAAATCTCTCTTGATAGTGTATGATCTGCACTATTAAATTGCATTTCAGTTGTAAGATATAGATAAAGAACTATAATAGCCACAGACAGACGTTTGCAATAATTTCAACCACGGTCCTGGTTCATCGAAGCTAAGTTTTGACCCGTCTGGGTTCCGTCATGTTGATTAAATCAAAGTATCGCTTAAAGCTCTAATATGCCAGAAAAAAGGTAAAACATATAGATATAGAGTTCAAGACGTCGTAAATGAATTGAAATGGGGTTTAACTGATCCGATGGAACTAATGCAGGTGGGCATACGACATAAGCTACAGCCTACTCTTACATCGAATTCCTACCGCAAAGGTATCTTTTACATACATGCCAATATGTGTCACGGGACCTCGGTTTTTCGTCCCATTCGAACTACGAGATAGTTGACTGCACGTCCTGCAACAATTCTCGGCTACCACCTGGATCAGACCCGCAAACTCCAGGCTAGCGAGTAAGCCTCTTATTCACTTAGCCACTGTGGCCCCCGAGAGTTTAAGATCATACATACATAATACATTCATTTGAGTGCAAACAGTATTCAAATCAATCGATTTTAATCGTACCTGTACCCTTTATGTCGATTACACACTCCAATGCAGTGGTAGACTCACCTTGTACATGTACTTTAGATTTAGTTTGATCTACATATGTGCACTTGCCTTGAACAATCACAGCAAGGCACAAGTAACGCAGTTAATCTTAACTGTCTTCGATAGCTTTATGAAATGAAATGGGGTTTAACGTCCTTCTGTTATGTAACTAACCTGGGTGGCTCTGACCTGGGCTAATGGAAGACGGGAATAGCTTTAGAAGGAAATATAGCAAGATAGCCTTCTTAATATTTAAAAAATAGTTTTAGCAAAGAGATTTGACAATTACGAGTCTGATTTTTTTCAGAAATATGCCATGTCCTGGCGTGCTCTGCGTCAAAGCCGATTGTATAATATTGTAAGCCCAGCTCAGTATTAACGGCAACCTCTTCATGAAACAGAATACTTTTTTTAAGTTAGAAGAAGATAAAACATTTTTGATTTTCGTAGAAAAAAGTATCGATTTGATTTTAATTATTGTCCATTAACTTTGTGAAGTTGGTATACATAATGTGTATAAATTTGGCGAATTAGGTAAATAATATGTAAAAGAATTGTGAAACGGGTGTATATGTTTATACATCCGGATAAGTCCACCACCCCAGCCCTGAAGCTTAACCTTTTAAATTTGTTATCGTTATTGATCAAATTAACAAAGTCAATTAAAAATTATAATCAGATAGAACTCATATAAATTCACTTGTCTTGAATTGAATTGAAATGGGGTTTAACGTCCTATACTGTTATCATTCGGCAAACCTCGACCGATTCTACGCATCTTAATCTCGGCTGAATGACCATTTCCGCCATATTTGGTCTATTTTAATGTTTTTTAATGGTTCCGAATGCAAAAAATGGCTGAGAGTGTATTATATTAACTAACGTCACATTTGGCATTGTGTTTGTGAAATTACCAGGGAATTTTATCAAACAAGCAGCTTTGAGACATATCTCTGCTTATTTAGGCATACACACTCTACAAAAAACGCAATTTGGGACTTTTTTGTAAAAGCGACACGTTTTCCTGTTTGAAGTAAACCGGTAGCCGCATCGCAAATGTATGATCGTGGGAACATAGCACTTACTATCATAGATCCGAGTCTATTTGTAGGGTACCGGAATCTGTCGAGTGATACTGTTATGCACCTAACCTTGGCTAATTGAAGACGGGATTACTTGTCTTAAAATGACAACAGAATATTGATACAAGCGGGTGCTACAATAAAAGCAAAACCAAGTCTTATAATCCTTGAGTGGCATTTAGCGATCGAGCACATTAAAAATTTACATGGAACACAATCACTGGTTTATACACATATTATAGCACGACGTTTCGACAAGTATTCTCTTATCGTTTTCAAGTACAAAACAATAAAAGAATACTTGTCGAAACGTCGTGCTATTATGTGTATAAACCAGTGATTTTTTTCCATATAAATTGTGTAGTATTTTTTAAAAACTGGGTCTTACCTTCGAGATTTTGTTTTGTTAATTCCAGAAGAACAATCAGAAAATTGGAAACGATTCCGTTGGTGTAGAACAAGCGCCATGGTGTAAAGCAATAAACAACTGGTGATTATTCATTTTCTGTTTCTTTTTTATACTATAAGTAAAGTATTTGGGAATT
This sequence comes from Patella pellucida, assembly GCA_917208275.1. Lineage (NCBI taxonomy): Eukaryota > Metazoa > Mollusca > Gastropoda > Patellidae > Patella > Patella pellucida. The sequence continues at coordinate 48,672,357 of OU795041.1, read as the reverse complement.
TACGGAAGAATTTCGTATTTATTTTACTTACTGAAGTCATAAACTAAAAAAAACAACTTTACTTTACTTCTGAAAGTTTAGGGAAATACCCATTAAATATATTATAGTCTATTTAGTAAGTAGGTAGGGTGTACTATGGAGTTTGTGTACGCATTATATATTCACCTATTATGTGAAGCGTGACTCCGGTAGACGTTTAACGTTTTCCCACTCATTTACTCATGAGAAAGAGAGAGAGAGAGAAAGAGAGAGAGACAGACAGAGACAAACAGAGAGAGCGTGGTGGCGGTGTGTTAACGTCAACTAGAAACAAACTAGGTCACTCGGGACTAACATATGTTTCAATATTATTTTAATAATTCGCTTGTGCGTAGAGGGGTTCAGTAGCCGGGAATAAAGCGGAGGACGTAGAGAAAACTCACGAGGATGGACAGACTTCCATATACACTTTGTCACGTACAAGCAGGGAATCAAAACGACACCACGCAGTACAGTGTTAAATATTTCCTAAAAGAAATATTAGCTCCGAGGATGCGTAATGCAATATAGCTGTAGGTTTTCAAATTTGACAGTGAAATAATAAATTGACTACTGAAACACTTTTTCAAGAAAGAAAAATACAAGCACTTTTATTATTAAACAAATCCCAATCCAATAAAAAATGGATATTTATTTTGTTGCAACGTTGATATGTGTATTATTGGTCAACTTGTCTTGAGATCTAACAAACTTCTTTGACAGTGATACGGTTTTTTATTGCCAAAGGGAGATAATACTATTGGCACAATGAGGGGTGAAGTCAACTCATTTGAAAACCTCTTGAAGCTGTGGATAGAGCATATCCTACGGTAGTGTAAATAGAAGCGGAGATATGGCGCAAGTTTAACGATAAAAATAACAAGGAAGACTTCCCGTTTAAAAAAAAACATAGATAAAGATTAATACTGTATAGGAATTTAATCTATGACAACACAAGGTCTATTATAAACCATATCTTCAGTTGGTAGTTCGTCCATGACAGCGATAAACTGGGGGATAGAGACCATTGAGCCTAGACCCTAATGGGTGTGGGGGGGATATGTTCTTTCTGACCAGGATCCAGATTTTTTTTTAAAGTACAACGAAAATTCAACACTAAAACTTGTCCCCCAACCTACGTGAGAACAGAGGGACCCCGAGCTTACGATATTTGCTGACTCCTTCCAAGTCTTATAGGAAAAAGAATACCTTTATTATATAAAATTAAATGAAATGGAGTTTAACGCCCTACAGTTCTGCTCCGACTAGGCTAATGAAGACGGGCAAACACCACACAGTGTGCAATGAGGGCAATTTTGCCCGGGCACCGGCACTATGGCCAACTGTGATATCGAATTCCAACTGCCAAGTTATATTTTACGTGCACGCCAATGTATACAAGGGACCTCTGTTCTACGTCCCACGTGAACGACTAGACAGCTGTCCGTGTCAGGCCCTACGTCCTGCATCACTGACAAGGGAAAACCACGTTGGGAAATTCCGATTGGTCGCGTTTTCGATCCCTGCATTTTAACTTTCTCAGTGAATGCAGGGATCGAAATCGCGACCTCCAGACTAGCGAGCCAGCGTCCTACCCACCTAGCCACCGTGGTGGCTCCCTATTATATATTTTAACGCTACACAGAATTAGATAGATTATCAAAACATCATGTGCCTCAAAATTGAAACATTATAAAGTCACACAGAATCCAGGTAAATTATTAAAACATCGTGTCGGACATAAAATTAAAAACGTTTAAAATACAATTGTGACGTCATCCTTTGACGTTGGTGTACCTGTATTTCAAATGTCCCCGAGTGGCGTATTGCATTGCAAAGCACGTGTTAAATGGCCTCAAGACATTGCACATACTTCAAATTTCACAGAGAATCCAGGTAGACTCTTAAACCATCCTGTTAGCATATCCGGGTGACACCCTAATCGGTAGTGGACTTTAATATTACAGTGAACTTAATACGCATGACGTAAATGATTTCTCCGTAGTTATTTTTTGTCGGATGATTCTTCACGAAAATACTGCAGGTTTGTTATAGAACAAATACTGTCATGACCATACTGGCACATTCGGCAAACCTCGACAGATTCTAAGCATCTCATTAGGGTACCGGAATCTGTCGAGATTTGCCGAGTGCATACTGGCATAGCTATAAAAGGGAAATAACCCAATATAATGGAGTTCTATTACGTCTCTTTCAAGTCCTGGAAATTTTCCTTTGCTGTTTTTTTATTGTCTTAAAAGTTAATAAATAATATAATAACTCCGAAATAATGTAGTCCACGAATTACTCAATTACTGTGTGCATGATTGTAATACATGTATAAAAAAACCTAAAAAGAAGTTCTTTCAATGACTAGTAATTGAACGTGGGTAAGTGGGTAAGTGGGTAAGACACTGGCTCGCTAGCCGGTAGGTCTATTCGATCCCTGCATTGGCCGAGAAAATTCATCTAGATTTATCAGCGTGGTTTCCCCTTGCCAGTGATGCAGGACGGAGGGCCTTACAATGATGGCTGTCTAGTCGTTTGGATGGGACGAAAACCCGAGGTCCCGTGTACACATTGGCGTGCTCGTAAAAGATCCCTTGGCAGTTGGAATTCGATATAAGAGTAGGCCGTAGCGCCGCTACCCAGGCAAAATTTCCCTCGTGCCCATCTTCATTACCCCAGGTTAGGAACAGAACAGTAGGATGTTAAACTCCATTATATTCCATTTCATTTATTTCTTCCAGCACACATTGTACCCTGACACGTGTGTATACTTTAAATTGGATTTTATGAAAAGTATCAGTATTTTTCAGGAGTTGAACACATGGAGCTATGTTTTGAGCTTGAGGTCCAGGACTTTCTTTCAGCGAGGATTCTTCTTCTAGATTTTAGCTGCAAAATCATTTAAACGTTTACCAAGGGCTACAACTCCGATAACCCCATCGAATACTCATGGGAGTAGAGTCTCATACGTTTTAGATGCTATTTATCATTGTCGAAAATGTTAGATGTTTTGCACAACCAGAGCAAAATCACCGTCGCGTGACACGATGGACAGTTTCTGCAAACGACAAAGGTAAGGTAGAAACCTTAACACATCATAAGTGTTATCGGGTGTTCATAGGCTGCACCTTACGCGTGCATATCGTTACATTTAACAGTGGAAATTAAAAGTCAATCTAAAATTTGGTGTGGAATAGTAGAAAAGGGATCAAATTTGCAATTTCAGAGCAGTTTTGGGTAATACTGATGATATTATAGCGGAGGGATAGGAGGTGTAAAGTGTCTTTCTATATAGCAATCATTGTGTCGGAAGAGGGATTTCACCCTAATTAACAAATCCCCTTAGCAAAAAATCTAAAGGGTCAACCCCCTACAAATTTACCATGAGCAGATTACCAAATGTGGTCCCCATTGTGCTTATAAAGATTGGAACCAACAGAATGTTGAACAAAAAAGCTACAGTCTGTGATGTTACAGCCATTTAACATTGAAGTCAATGGGCAAATAATTACTAGTCTGAGACCAGATAACATTTTAATGTGCAAAGAATTTGTTATCTCCCTTTGACTATTTGCAGATACTGCATAACCAACATGATCTGAATGAGAACGCGCAATTCTTGTAAATACCTATGTTTCTGGTTGTCTTCTTAGTAAATAGTGATAAATTTTATGGGTTTTTCCAAAAACGACACCTACCTTTCCAATCCAATGGAAAATAATTATAGAGTTACAAAATACACTACCTTTGACCAGGATGTTAGCTAGCGTGAATGACAAACCACAAAACCGGGTGTCTAAATTTAACAATAGTAACACGAATTGTTTTTTTTTTTGCATAACCGATTGTGTGGTGACCGATTTGTTTAAAGCGTGTGCTTTAGATAAGAAGGTCAGCCAGTTAGTAAGGTGTCAAGTCCAGCTTGTACATGACAAGGAGTAGGGTTTCCATTTCAAGTCCCTGCGTTTTCTCTGGATTTTCTTGTTTCCTCCCATGCTATAGACCCATGTGCGCTGTTATTAAATTAAATCTGAACTACGTGTTAGTCTTGAAATGACCTAGTGTTTGTTGAGTGTTGGTTATGCCTTTATATTAAAACATTAAACAAAAGGAATATTTAATATTTGATTCCTGGCATAGATCAAGAAGAACTGTCGGAATATTTAAAATCCGATGATTAGTGTTATAGCACCTACATGACTGGCAAGGGTTGAGATTTAAACCGATTTGTGAAATATTCCCGCACCTCGCATTTCACACGTAACTATATGTGTCGTGCAAGTGACAGGGTATGCCAACTTTTTCTATAACCTCTCTGCTAATTCTTCTTTATTAGTGAAGTTCGTATAGCCGAAAATGGTCGACATGTTGTATTTACTGAAAACTGTCTCTCTCACACCTTCTGAATGTGGAGCAGAACACAGCAGGACGTTAAACCCCATTTCATTTCATTTTAAAAGTGTGATATTATATTTATAGCCCAGTCCTTTGTTGATTTCTAAAATGAAATTTGAAATAGAAACGCTTGGGGGTTTATTCAGCTTTTCCGAAATCAAATGCGGAAAAATATTTTGTAAATGAATAAATTTGAACTGATATCATTGGTATGTTTGTGCATGGAATGTACATTTTTTTTATAAAATGGCATCCGGTACACACCAAGATGGCGATGATTTAAAATGATGATATTTCATATACGTGCAAATAATAATATGATAGGATGTTGACACAGTTTAGTCATTTATAACTTGGATAGGTCAAGGTCGTACAAGCGGAAGAGTTCCGCGCCAAGATATTAATTTTGACCAACCGCCGATTGATGTATAGCTTACTTCGTGGGCTTTATTATATATATCAAAAAATCTTTGATTTCTCGCCAATTTCAAAACACTTTTACTGTTATTATAATAATACATATCATGAATTACAATTGTAAAATGATCTTGCAAACAATACAGCAGTATTCGAGGTTTTATGATACATGCCAAAACAAAGGTCAAATAATATATTGTAGACTAAAGTCCTCATATTCCGTGAAAAGAAAAAAAACAGGACACAACCCACAAAATCTTTCCTTTTCTAAATTTCCAATCGTTTCTGTGGGTCTCAAATGTAAATGGGGGAGGGGGTGGCTGAATGATTAGCGTGCCCGCGCTTTATCATAAAGCCTGTCATTCAGTTAACTGGCGTGGATTCGAATCCCCCGTTGTACGAGACAAAGAGTAGGGTCGCCTGTCCGACCTCGTGGATTTTCTCCGGGTCCTCCGTTTTCCTCCCACTCCGGTTTCCTCCAACTGCTAAAGACCCCTACGCGCAAGTGAATTATTGACATAAAATAAAACCATATATTAGTCCCGAAATGACCTAGTTTGTGTTGAGTGGACGTTAAACCCAATTTCTCTCTTTTTCTTCCCTCATATTCCGTGAAAGGAAATAACATGATAAAATTCACAAAATATTTTCTTTTTTAAATTTGGAATCGTTTCTGTGGGTTTTAGATGTAAATGAATGAATAAATATGAACAACTAGGCAAATTTAATTCGCTATGGTAAAGTTTCATTATTACTGATATTGAAGCGATCTGTTGAATTTAAATTTCAGAAGCCGATGGTTTGAAAACGCTTCAAATAATTAGTCAGGTGCTTCAAATAATTAATCAGGTGCTCTATGAAATAAACACGCTAATGAAGACACGCATGCGCCATACAGTGTGCTATGAGGGGCATTTTGCCCAGAGAGCGGCGCTACGACCGACTCTTATATCGAATTCCATACAAGGGATCTTTTACGTGCATGCGAAGGTGTTCACGACGCGGCGTCGATTTTTCGTTCATCCGAACGGCTAGACTGCTGTCCTTGCCAGGCCTCTGTCCTGCACCACTGACGAGAAGTAACCACGCCGGAAAATCCCAGTATCCAACCACCCCCCAAGACCACAAAATGGGTTAATTAAAATGAAAAAGGGAAAAGGGAAAACCACCGTGCCATCCCAACAGGAGTTATAAAATGCAATGAAATTAAATGGGGTTTAACGTCATACTGTTCTGCTCCTAAACTTGGCTAATGAAGACGGGCATATAGTTTGCTATAGAGGGAAATGTTGCCCGCGCTACAGCCTACTCTTATACCGAATGCCAACTGTCAAGGGATCTTTTACGTGCATCACTGACAAGGGGAAATCGGCATGAATTTCTCGACCAATGCAGGGGTCGACCACCCGACCTCTAGACTAGCGAGCCAGCGTCTTACCCACTTAACCAACGAGATTCACCAGGGGGAATAAAGAAATGATGTATTTTTGATTTCTTCGTGGTGGAGTTAGTTTGTCAGTCCCGTAGGCGACCAACCCAATTGTTTATTATCATTTTGATTCTTTGGTTGCCTTTTCTATATTTCTTGTTCATTTATATATACACTGTACTTGTTATTTACTCATTATCAAAAACGAGGTCCCGTGTACACGTTGAGTACACGTTAAAGAACCCCTGACTGTTTTAATTCGACAATGAGTAGACTGAAACGTTGCTTGTCGGGACAAAATTCCCGGAAATGCCCACTGCTTGGCTTATGTACGTCTTTATCATTCAGGTTGGTGTATAGGACGTTAAACCGCAGTTCATTCCATATCAATTATTGTTATGATGTATAAATCAATTTTACTTGTAATAAATGCCAAAGTCAAGGTCGCTTATTTACAGAGGGGTCAAGGGTTATATTGTCTTAGCGGCAAAGGTCTAAATCGTTGTGTAACTGTCATAAGACCTGCAATTGAGTCAACTGATGTGGTTTCGATTCCTCGATTGTACGCGACAAGGAGTAGGATCGCCTGCCAAACCTCGTGGATTTTTTCTCCGGGTCATATGGCTTCCTACCACTGATAATACATCGACTAATTATTGAAATAAAATTGAACCATATGTTAGTCCAGAAATGACCTAGTTTGTGTTAAGTGGATGTTAAACCCCATTTCTCTGTCTCTCCCGGTTCGAGAGTGACAAGACGGTAATTTATAACAATATGCTGAAACTCATATACCATTAGAGAACGGTATATAAGCATAGTGTTTTCATTGGAGTCGCTGTTTGATTACTCATCTGTACCAATTGATTTAGGAAGATGAATCAAACATATCTATTGTTCGGAAGTATTCCTGGTTATAAAGTACAATGGGACCATGATCATGTACTTGACCCTGAATATATTTACTTCCCATTGTTAAACTTTTATATCCTCGGCTACTTATATTCAAGATGTTTTGCAAACTTGCTGTGGAAGTTACTTTGACTTCTAATTTTCTTAAAATATCGGAATTCAATTTATATTGCGTAGTACTTTGTACGAGAGAACATTAAGAAGAACAAAGGTTACTCAAAAATATTTTTGTTTTACGGATCTATCCAGTTTTCAAAAAAAAAAAAAAAAATGAAATAAAAAAGAAAAGATAATAAGAATAACATAAATTATGCAGGGGATTGGGAAGCTGATTGTCGAATGGTTTAAGATGTACACTTTAGATCATAAGGTATTTCATTGAGTCACATACTAACGGTTCAATTGTCTCATTGTCTCGCAGCACCCTCACCCCACCCCAGCTTGACCTCATAAAAATCTCCTTCCGTTTCCCCAGTTTGCTGCCATTGTTAACGATCTTTACAACCCGGACGAAACACGAAAGAGCAAAACCAAAATCACAATAAACAAAAAATAAAACGCAGGAGTCGTCAAATTCTTAAACTATTTAAACTATTCCAATCGTTTCGCTCGGCGAATTTTTCATCACCCAATTTTATATATTTTCAAGGGGCCGTATTACCTGTTTTCTCTTGAGATAACCCCTTCAATTCGCCTATACAACTGTCTTTGTTATTGTTTTCTTAAAAAAATTACACTATAACCGTTCTCGCTTGTTACATTTTTTTTTGGGGGGGGGGGGTGGATGGCCGAATGTTTAACACGTGCGCGCTGTATCATAAAAAGTGTCATTGAGTCCACTGTCTTGGTTTCGAAATACCCAGTTGTACGTGACAATGAGTAGGATCGCCTGTCCAACCTTGTGGGCATTCTCCAGATCCTCCGGTTTCCTCCCACTGCAAGCGAATCATTGAATTAAAATTAAACCATATTATGTTAGTCCGGGAAATGACCTAATTTGTGTCGAGTGGGCATTAAACCCCATTTCTCTCTCTCTCTCTCTTTCTTGTTACATTTCCAACCTTCGCAATGCGACGAGTGGAGATAGCACACCGGTCTTGTTTTAATAGCCTGTGTTTCTCATTAACGACTAGGTAATTGTAGCTTATCATCTTTAAACAACGTACGTGCAACATCATCGAAAATAATTTCTAATCTGCTTTCAATTTTCATGATTCGCTCCGCTTGCGAGAGCACCATGTATATTATAATTAAACTACCAATTTTATTTCAGTCGTTGTAATATTGTTATGAGTAAATTGAAATGTGATAAAGAGACGGAAATTGTGAAATAAATGAAATGCTTTAAATATCATACTCGTTAATGATAAAGTCAAATGTGTGAACAAGCCGCCCACAAAGATCCGGTCAACACTAACTTGGTCGTGTCGGGAGCATCATAAAAGTTATATTTATTCAAAAAATTCAAAGGAGCCATACCATAATATCTGTGCCCCCCCCCCCGGAAGATGATAGAACAGACCCTACTCGTTATCAGTACAAACTTGGAAGAAAACGGTACAATAAGTTAGTTATTTTTGTTTTGGAAGTGGAATATAGTAGTCATACCGATTGCAATTCCATGTGCACATTATAAATGTACCAGTGTTGGGATTTTGACCGTATATACCGGACGTGGCCGAATTTTATTTCCAAACGCCCTCAATTGTCCGTCCGGGAATATGCCCAATCGGACATCAAGACATGGTGAATAATATTCAAAATTTTAAAAATTAATATAGTTTAATGGGTGTATAACTACCACTCAACCCGATTATCGTCGATAATACACTCGATTTATTAGGAAATTAAGTGATCAACGTATTTATCGTGTTATACCGTCTATATACCCTACCTTGATTAACTTCTCAATCTGCCTTGATTGACTGACTTAATCCTTTGTCGGAGAATTCATCAATCTAATCTTAAACAGAATTCATTGCTTTCTCTTCGTTAAACTATTCATCAATCCAATAAGAATGTACTCATTATTATTATTATTTCAGGGGCAGAAGGGTACCTCAGAACCAAATATCACTATTAGAAACAGCAGTCGAGTCTTGTTGTTGGCCATGGGAATTCTCAGTGGAGAAGTGGTATCAGATGTTCGAGAATGAATCTTGTGCACCTCGAATCATATCTCTAACCACTGAGTGGATGGGATGGGGGTCACGGTGGACTAAGTGGGTAAGACACGGGCTCGCTAGCCTGGATGTCGGGTGTTCGATCCATGCATTGGCCGAGAAAGTTCATCGAGAATTTCCGGTGTGGTTCTCCCTTGCCAGTGATGCAGGACGGAGGGCCCGACAAAGACAGCTGTCTCGTCGTTGGAATGGACGAAAACCCGAGGTCCCGTGTACACATTGGCGTACACGTAAACGATCCCTATAGAGTTGGAATTCTATTAGTAAGTGCAGGGGGGCTGCGCCACATTTGATTTACACAAAAGACAAATATAACGACAAGACATCAGAAGACAAATATAACGACAAGAATGGACCCGGGTACTAGCCGTAAGCGTCCACTGTGCTGTACAGTCCCTGGTCTGAAGTAACTCAGACTTCAGTCAAAATTGAAAATGACCAGAAATACAACCTGAAGAAAAAACATTATGTGATGTCAGCATGAGTCATGGTCTGCCATATGCTACAACAAATACAAATACTGTAGTAAAAATTCCAACTATACAAGCAACCATATCGGTGAAATGTATAAAAAGGTAGTCTAAAAAAATTCAAGAAGTGTTTAAATATTCAATTAAATAGATGTACAGTGAATGTATTGAGGGAACATATTCCACCTGTCACAAGAAAACGCACAAGCAAAACCGAACACAAAGAAGCAAAGAAAATGTAGACTGCCTCAGAAGGCAGCCGACTCCTGACTGAATGGTGTGACGTAAATACGCCGTTCTGTTATCAATGACGTCAAAGTTAGAGGCTTCTAGAATATCGTAACAAAAAGGGCGACAATGTAGATGAAATAATGCTGTAGATGAAAAAATCGGAATTTTTAAGTTATATAATTGCACAAAACATAATACTAAATAACCCATACAATCAATGCAAAACAGGAATGCAGAAGAAATCGTACTATGTAAATGTCCTTATAAAGGCATAAAATAATAACAATAAGGGCGATAATCCAGACAAGATTACTAACTATAGAAATTTTAAACTTAAATTTAATTGGATCATTATCCAATATGTACTCGACTATATACTTATCAGAAATGTTAAACTTGGTATGTTGAAGAAACGGAAGTTTCGAAATTTGTTTGAATATGCGTAATTGTGTACCGCCTTTGGCAGTGCATTTAAAAACAGAGATTTTATTCGGGAAAGCAATAAGTTTTCAATTGTAACATCTGGCCAAAAAACGTAATGCTTGTGAATAGAAAACATTATATAGCGTGGTATCTGGTATGTTACTATAAATTGACGGATATTTTACTACTTCAAAACCGAATTTGTCCGTTTTGTCGAAAATACCAACATTAAATTTATTATCAATTATATAAGAGTAGGTCGTAGTGCCGCTGTCCGGGCAAAATTTCTCTCACAGCTCACTGTATGGCGTATATGCCCGTCTTTATTAGCCCAGTTCGGAGCAGAATAGTAAGACGTCAACCCCATTTCATTTCTACGCCATAATTGTCATAAAATTGACCCGACCTCATTTCAGACGTGTGTAGATCGGACTTCAAACAGCAAAAAACCCGATGATAATATTTTTTTTTATTCCCAAGAAGTAAAATAATTAATATGGAGTCAAATTGCTTACACCTCTCTACATAATTATGCATTTACTAATTGCTTCTATTGGGTTAAAATAAAATTATTCAGAATCATTGAGGAAAAAAGAATTGTTATTACATGGTTGAAATGGCGTTGATATTAAAATTAATTTGAGTTGTTTTATCCAGATCATATCAGGTGTGCGATAGACATTAATATTCTCATGAAGTTGTTTCAATTTAATAAAACTCTAACTTAGGGTAAGTAGAGCAGAAATATATAATGATGACATTCTCACAAAAAAACATTCATACCCGGGTCATCTATATTATACTGCATGTCGTCTGACAAGAAATTAAAGAAAATCCCCAAATTTACGAGGTCAGACATGTGTGTGTTGTTCAGTGGTGTACCGAGAAGGAAGTCTTCCGTTTCAAAAATACTTGTTTCGACCAATCGTATATCATTTTATATGCACTTCCACTTATTAAGGACTATATTTATAACAACAATAGTCAACTGGTGACAAAACAGTGTAAATAGTGTACACCATTGACTCACAACTAGCGTAACCAGTTAGATAAAGGATTTATACACTGCCAACATTTTCCTAATACAATGGTCTGAACGAGTAAAAAAAAGAAAAAAAAAAAGAAAAAAAAGAGAGCAACATAGCTGGTTAAGCTTAATTTGAAAATCGTGTATTTGCAATAATGATTTTCACGAACTCATTCAATATATTGACATAAATTTCCGAACATAACACACAAAAAAAATTGACCTATACCAATATCGCGCAATATATAATAGCGAAATATGTTTTAATTTATGCGAATTCTTGAAATTAGACGTATTCTAGGACCATTATAATTTATTTAACTCCAATCAATTAGAATAAGGAACCAGATCAATCAAAGCCAGCACTGCGTTATTGATTTGCAATTGTAATTGTAGAACACAGCGTTGCTGTTCGGGCAAAATTTCACTTATATCACATCTTATGGCGCATGCCCCTCTTCACTATCCCAGTCGGAGCAAAACATTAGGGCGTTAAACCACATTTCATTTCCTTTCCCTAAGAATATTTGGGGTTGGATGGTCGAATGGTTAGCACGTTCGTGTTGTATCCTAAAGCCTGTCATTAGGTCAACTGGCGTGGTTTTACGTGACAAGGAGTAGGGTCGCCTGTCCAACATCGTGGGTTTTCTCCGGGTCCTCCAACTGCCAAAGACCCTTACGAGCAAGCGAATTATTAAAATAAAATTAACCATATGTTAGTCCTGAAATTACCTAGTTTGTGTCGAGTGGACGTTAAACCCCATTTCTCTCATCCCTAAGAATATTATACAATTCATATAAATGATATGTTATAATTTTGTATTGTTTTCCGTAAGAATAACAGTTCTCATCAGGAATCGGTTGATAGATACTGCGCACCAAAATATATAAAGAATGCAGTTTACTAACGTTAAAGACAGTTTTTAATTTATAATCTTAAAATGTTTCAAAAGACGGTTTCATATGCATTAAATGTTCATGTTAAGGGACCGAGTTCGTACTTCAAATCATGCCATTGACAGCCTCGATCATTTTTATTAAAAGGGCAGAAGATACATTAAAATGGCTAGCCAACGTGTAAGTCTTTCTTCTTATTAGTACGTTTATTTTATTTTCTAAGCGTTCACTACGTCGCATTGTCATTATTATTGTCTCATCTGGATTTAAGATGCTATTCCTAACGTATGTCTTCTTGTCAGGGGTAGCCATTATTCAAACGGCCTTAGCTATTGATCTGGTTTCTCGTTCTTCCAAACCCACTGCAGTCCATCCCATTACCTTGTTCCAATATCGCTGTAGTTCATCCCACCCCTTGTTCCAACACCGCAGTAGCCCAAACCAAACGTTTGTTCCAAGCCATGTGAAATCCATCCCCACTTTCTTCAAAAAGCACCGTAGTTCATCCCCATTCTGTCTTCCAAAGCGCTCTAGTCCATCCCCATCCCGTCTTTCACAACCACTGTAGTCAACCCCAAACCCCGTCTTCCAAATCTGCTGTACTTCATTTCTTTCTCCACAAACCAAGTATTTCCTCCCGCCACACATTTCTCTTACCCCCCCCCCCTTCAACAGGTGATTTATTAACAAAAAAGAAAGCCATACACATCTTTATTATAAAATCTATTTTTATTTCATATTTTGAAACGTTGGGCATAACATAAACAGTGTATAAAAAATAACTTACCGATATATGTAATATATAAACTCAACCAGCAAGCCTTTTGTTCTTTATATGTATACATTATGTCTTGTATGTACATAACAATTATATTTACATTATTTACATAATATACATACTCTATCACACATACGTTGATTATATACAAAGTGTACAAATCGATCATCGATTAATAATCGCATTCGATCATCGATTTATAATCGGATTATATTCTGATTAACCTAATTAGTCAGCATATATTATAATAATATCTAACTATATAAAAGCGCCCTACTGTTATGTATAATAAATCTCCGATAGGAGATACGTAATAACTCGAGACTTCTCGAGATCATGTACACGTTTATCCTGCGCAGTGAGAGTGACGGAGCAACATGCAGAGAAGCATATTATTACAAAGACAAAGTTTCGTAGAGTTTGTTCAAAAGCTAAAGAGTTGAAATTAAATCATGCAAAACATACATGTTACAATATTCATTCAATTTAGTGTCGTTTTAGAAGTTGTTTTAAACTTAGATTTCGGGGAACTTTTTTAATTTCTTAAAATAATAAAAATAAAAAAAAACAATATATTTTTTTTTCTAAAATCAAAAAATGGAGCCAGAAAATAAAATCTTAATTCTACAAAAGATAGAACTAAAGTACAAATCAAGTAAAAGACATACAACCAAGAATATTTTTTAAAATATACTTTTGACAAAAAATATTATTTTTACTTAGTGTTGAACAACTAATATCAGTCATTCGTTAATTACACAATAGAGATATTTCAAAGAAAATAATTCAATATCTTCAACAGTACTTTGTTGAAACGTCCCTTTAATTAAAAACCCTATGTGAAATATGAAACTTAAGGTTTCTTGAAATGGAATATCGGGACATTTGATTCGAATGCTCGCTCGCTTGGAATGGTATGACGTCATTTCTCCCACAGGCAGAATATAGCCATGACTTGGCTGTTGTAAGTTTTGACAAAATAATACAATATTATGATAAAATATGGAATACTATGAAGATAATGGAAAAAATAATAACAAAAATTATCTATGAATAATATCTACTAAGTCACGAAATTAATTATAATAGTCAAAATCAATCAAGATAAAGATCAATCAAAGGAAATGAAGAATAGTAGTAAGCTATGTGAACAAGAAGAGAGAATGCAATCCCCTTTAGTAGTACATGATTTCAATTGATGAAATCTTTACAAGTACTGTATCCAAATGGAATGATTTCAAATCATAAAAGCTCCAATTATTCTATCATATGGAATGATTTCAATTTATAAAATATTTCAATTACAGTATTAATTGGAATGGTTTCCATTAATACAATCTTTAAATTACTGTATCAATTGGAACGAATGATTTTCATTAATACAATCTTTGTAATTACTATATTAATTAGTGATTTCCATTAATAGAATCTTTGTAATTACAGTATTAATTGGAATGATTTGAGTCTATAAAATCTTTGTAATTACTAATGAACTGATTTCAATTTATAAATTCTTTATAGATCTATTCCTTATGTTTCCACTGCAAAAATAGTGGAATTGGACGGTTTACATTAAATAAAGAACGCAATTGAATTGCAATAAAATAAATTGTCTACACTTTTCATAAGTGCAGACATGTTTACCGGAAAGCTCTGTAAATTACAATAATCGTCTTCTTAAGAGTTTTTATTGGTTTGATAATGGTTGGAATGTAATCAGCTCAGGGGCCTGTTTCACCAACTTTTAAATAAGATAAAATCCAAATTTTAGTTATTGGATTCGATAATATTAGATTGATTTTAGTGCGTAGCCAATCAGAATGGACGAATCTACTAAAATTAGGATTTTATCTTTTGTTAAGATTTCGAGAAACAGGGCCCTGCATGTTAAATATATAATAAATTATATCTGACAAAATGTGGTGGTGGTAGTGTTTGGTCGCCATGACATCTAATCTTGCCAGCCATGTGCCTTGGGGCCAAATTTGAAGCAAAGTTTCTTGGGGAATCGGCCATTTTTCGGAATTGTTTCAAAGTACCCTGCCGATCTACAGAACCTGAAAGACACAAACAAAATAATCCCTTTAAAATAAACTTGATTAATACAAAGACCAAGTTCAAGACATCAACCCAATCTGAGAAGAATAAATCGTATTTAGCAAAACTAATTGCTCTAATTAAATATTTACTCATAAAATGGCGTGTAATTAAAAAGGCGTTGAATAGTAGATCATCATTAATGTCATTATGACATATACACCCATAAATCACAGGTGTCACATTTGACTGATCATTTGCCTTTCGGTATCACCAATGCGCCTGGTTGCTTATCTAGATTTAAAGTGTCTCACGTGAAACTATTTTTGTTTGAATATCTGATAACGCGGTGTGTCCCTAGTAGAATTATCAAAACTTAACATATATTTGTTGATTAAAACCGTATATTACTTACCTCATTGCACGGCTAAGTTTTTCGTAAGTCATTTGTCGGTTATTTTTCTTTCGTCCCCACATCTGTGCTACAGCCTCTGAGTTAACAAAACGAAACACACCGATAGACTTATCCTCCCATTTTAATAATGAGGGATTCACTGTATTGTCTTTTAATAAATCTCTCACAAATTCCCATAAATGGTTACCTTTAGATCCTGTAAAAGCAAAACGAAATAAATTGAAATAACGCAAAACTGGATATAAATGCATAATAAATGTAAAAAGCAAATTAATGACGTAATTTTTAACACATTTCGACTGGCTTTTGAGACTAGATCTAAGACACTGATTAGCACGCGAGAATACATTTAGGTACCCAGGCCCCGAGTTCAGACTTAAGTTGAGAATTTATTCAAGCTTGTTCATCTTTTTTTAACTAAAATATAATCCCTCATAAAAATGTTGTTGTTTTAATGTATCAAATACATCAATAAGAAACTATGTGCACAGTTTGGTGTTTCTGAATCAAAGATATTTCTCGTGAACAGTAATTGAAAGCTAAGCAAATTTTCAACTTCTGTCTGGGAATAAAGACCGACCATGCTGCTGTCTGATCAGACAACCCCACCCACCCTTCACTATCTGCTTATTTAAGTGATTACGACATTATCTCATATTGACAGTGTTGATGCCTACCTCCGGATCTTCCTTTGCTGGGTCTTGGTGGCCGTGTATCTTGACACCCTAAACTGTCTCCTTCTTCCGAAGAAACACTATGCGTAATCGGGCGCCTTTTGGGGGTCTGGAAAACTTTATTACAAGGAATCATCGTTAAGGGATTCAACTCCATCTCCTCCTCTGCGCTTAAACAGTCATAGGCGTTCGCGGCTTGCATACCCCAATCTTGTTCTTGGTCAGATTCTAGAATACAAGATGAAACACATGAGTAAAGGTGAGTTAATATTGCGAGTTTGAAATAAGATTTGACATTTGTAAGGAAAAAAAGGTGAAAATACTAAGACTAGAAATAGAATAGATGTGAAAGTGCACAACACCACAAAACGACTAAATCTATTTCTCAAGGCCAACTCAATTTTCGTCAAGATCGCTGAGATGAACATTTTTGTCGAGATTGTAGGTTAGCGTTAGGGCTAGGTCCAGGGTTAGGGCTGGGGTTAGCCTAGCCCAGTTACATCTCGTTACCTTTGACCAAACACAAAACAACTTATATCTGGCACAAAACGCGTTCAAGTTTTTAATAATAAAACCCCGAAAACAATTTCCTTCAGATTTAATTAGCCAAAAATGCGAGAGTCTGAACTTACCACCACTGACATAACCTTGGTCAGATGTCTCGGGAAATAAATTTTTTTCGACGTCAAAATCGTATTTATAACCACCAATAAGCACAGAAAAATCAACGAGATCCGCTGCAAGAAAACAACATAAAAACAAATAAACACCAAGCAAATAAAAAAACAAAACAAAGCAACATTTCACTAAGAACCAAACAAAATAGTTTTTGAAACTTGAGATAGAATTTAGTGTTTTCTGGAAAATAATAGAGATTGCCGACAACCATGCAAAATATCAAATTTTCACACACAAAAATGAACATAACGAGCAACAATAAACATATTATCACTGATTACAATAATACAGTACAAAATACTAACAATATGCACTAAGGAAAAATCTATCGGCCATATTTCAAAACGACTGAAGAATTTTCTTAAGTTTCCCGGGTTCCCAAGCCGTACTGAATGTGTAGTATCCGTTCACAGTATCCCTAGTTTTAGATATACAGTATGCGGTATGGCTGCCGATATTATCAAATTGATACCAACGAAGGTCGCTGATGAGCTCAAAGTGATCTCGACAGTCACTCGGCAACTTATATGTCATCTAGATTTAGTGACCCGGGAATTAAGCACCTCCCACATTTTGAGGTGTTCACACTATTCATCATGCCTTATGTAATCGCGATATTAATATTTAATAAAGGAGGTGTCCTATTTATTGGAGAATCGCTCCTGTCATAATTAGCCCAGGGCCGGCTTTAAGACGTGAGAAATTAACATTTATTGACACTTACTGTTTGATCCTTCCCCGGGCACGAATGTAGTGTCGTCAGAGCTTGTAAAGGGGACGTAGACAGGATCGTAATTAAAAGTCTCGGGCTTGGTTGGGGCAGAGAACGAAGCTGTCAAAAACAAATCAATCATATAATCAATAAAAGAATGATGATTAATCATAAATAGCATAATTTATCTCATTAAAGACATCTGATAAAAACGTAATAGGCGTTAAAATATTTGCAAACAAATCGCAAATCTTAAGGTCATTAATCAATTCAATGATAGGTATAACACACGATAGGCTACATCCCAAGAAAAGAAAATCAATTAAATAGTTAATTTGAGTAAAACAGTAAACCAATTAATTTTTTTAAAAGTTTTAAATCATTCTATGAATTAAAATTCACGCCAATATCATAATAACACAGAAATGTATCAATAAAATGACGTTATTATGCGTATAGAAAATGATTTAAAAAAATAATAATAGAATTAATGATACCAGACTGAATATTAATCTTTTCTATGACAGTCCCAATTTTTAAAAATAATTTAGCATTAAAAAGACATTGCTAACTCCTTGCTTGGACTATACTTTAATAAAAGAATTATCTATCCTAGCTACATGTCCACAGATATGCTTGTGTTACGCATGGCGCACCGTCACATATAAACAATCATATTAAAAACAAGATATTCTGGGCTACACAGACCCAAAATCGTAACAGTAGACAAACTCTACCCGTGACCCGTTATTCATAATCAAAATGACTTACCGGTATCTACCAACTGCCTGAAGAGATCATACATGGCCGAACCAAAGAACGGATCAACATTTAAAAACTCATTTCTCGTCATATTGCATAGTTTGTCTCCAGATAAATTTTGGTAAGCTTCGCCACAGACTTTTGAACCATCGAAGCGCTGTTTGTCTGCCACAAAAAATACCCAATCTAAAATTTCTGAATCGCTCCAGTTTTCGGGGTGCTTCGTCGTCCAACTTAATA
This sequence comes from Patella pellucida, assembly GCA_917208275.1. NCBI lineage: Eukaryota > Metazoa > Mollusca > Gastropoda > Patellidae > Patella > Patella pellucida. The sequence goes on along the minus strand of OU795041.1, from coordinate 48,653,650 downwards.
AATTATTTGTGGTCTCTGTAAATACTGAAAGCAAAAAGAATAAATATTTAACTTAAAAACAAATAAATCTAAACTTATCCTACCTATACAGCATTTGTTGTGCTTTATACATCAATTAAAGACTTATCTCCTTATGAAATGAATAACACCGAAGTATAAAAAGATACTTCATAAAGAATGGTTCGATTGGGATAATTTCTATACCCAAATGTTATTAGTGTAGCAAAGACAAGTAAAACGAAATTTTGAACTATAAAAAATGAAACCAAATAGGATCTGTGTTTTAATCAAATTGATAAAAGTGCTTCTGATTTTGCATTTTCTTAAACACTATATTTCCTCTTTATATTGATTGACATACAATATTTGGGGTTTGACAATTTCGTTGTAGAATAAGTTTCTTTGAAATGCAATCATTTTGCATTTTATTTTATGTAATTGAGAATTATTTTTTCATATAAATATTAAACATATTTCGATTAGCGAGTATTGATTATTCCCTTTTTACTTACATGGGCTTTGCTTAAGGGAATTCAGATTACGTGTGCAGGCATCGTTATTGAAGTTTTGACTAGACCGGCAAGACATATTTGGTTCGTATGTGTGTTCCATGGGTTCCAACTTTACAATTGATCGGGAATCAATGTTATATAAACAACTGGTTGATCGAGAAGCATCGTATGCAAATGGAGATTCTGTGGTCTGAAAATTCAAAACATGGAGGTGAAGAAAGCTACATAGATTCAAACTAAATTCCTATATTATATTTTGTTTTAGATTTCGCATCGTCGATATTTTCAGGCGGGTATAATAAATAGTTCTACTGTTCTAGATAATTTGTAACTGCCATTAAAGTAAACGTAATGCGCATGGCATCGTCACAGTTACAGTAATAATTTGTGTCTGTTGTGTCAGACTCTACATCAAAGTGTAAAAATACCCCAATTATAATTGAATATATACAATACATTTTTCGGGGAAAATTAAATCTTTGAACAAAGACCTGCTGATTAAAGACATATATATATTTAAATATATCAACAATTTGGAATCCGACGAATAAAGCAGAGCGGGGAAAATACAGGTCAAAGAAACGCGTGCAACTCTACGATCAATACGTAAAAATCAATACTGTGTTTTTCTAGGTTAATGTTAGCTAACATACATCTAGAATGAAGCATGCATCCTGAATTCTTAATAATCTCTATTTTCATATATTTATCAAGTCCATTCTATTTAGTTTTCTTAATCAATGTTGTTGTTTTTTTATTTCAATTTAATTAACTAATTAGGCAATATTAGAAAAAGGAGTGGATTATTTTCATAGAAAGTATATAAACCATGATATAGCACAAAAGCAGGAATTATAAAACCATATACATGTACCATAATAGAAAATATATGAACATAAATGTGTTAATAAAGTGTTATGATAACTTACGGATATAGGGGAATAGGCTAAGGTGGTCATAATATAGATTTGGAAACAAAATCCAACTAAATAATGATGATTCTGAAAATGAAATGATGAACAAAATAAAATAAAGTAGAAATGTGAACTGAATGTTGTGCAAGATAGACCATAAAAGGGAAAACAAGGATTATCTACTACTGTGTATATATGCAATATTATAATCGCAATTTTGATTCATTATGCACATGAAAACGACTGAAAGATAAGTACGATAATAGCAACGAAGCTCGACAAATATAATTATTGTTTTTTCTTTATATTCATTTTTTGCAAACTAAAAGTTGTTCTGCAGTCACCTGATTGACATAAACATACTTTTAGATTAAAGATACACATTAATCCGTAACCGAAATCCTTATCGAATGCTTCTAGTTCTACTACAGTCGGCAACTTGAACACGTGGTTGGAGTTGTCATTCATAATACTATAGTATTTCTGTTACCCATACGATAAGAATGTCATCCGCCTTGCAATGCATGAGATAAAACAACATAACCTAAATTTACGCTAATTAATAATAATAATACTATATGCATAAGATATAGCCTAGCTGCAATAAAGCAATAAACCATCGATGATGATGAAATGCATCTTGCAAAGGATCAAAGACATACGCAAATAAAAAATATATATATTGTAATGTGACTCACCTACAAGTGACTCGTCTTCAGTTTCAGTCACAGGACTTGTGTGTTAAAATTCCAAGAGGGGCTTATTATATAAGTACACTGACTATACAATATTATCATTATGAAATTTATAGAGTGGGCACCGGCAAGATAAATCCAATGTTTTCATCACGTGGTCTGTTGACAATGACCAATCAGAAAGTTGTAGAATTTAGGTGGTTTCCCTTTTCTAAATAGGTCAACCTGGGCTCTTTTGATTGGCTGAAGCGATTGTGACGAATCCAGCGCTGTTGTCATTGATTTTTTTGTCTGCTGTCGCTTCAGACTAAGCGTGGATAGCTCGGGTTGGTTCTCTATACGCTCGTTTCATTCTGAACTTACTATTTGACCACTTGTTTATATTTAGATACCTATATCTAACAATATCACGAAGCTAGATGAACCAAATGTACGTAATAGAGCAACGGATTGCCAATACAGTAACAGTATACCTGTACCTATCTATGTCAAGGTAGTTTGGGCTTTGAGCAAGCAATCAAGCACAAACCTTATAGTCTCATCAGCTTTAAGCTGTATTGGTTTCAGGTTTGTTGAAGACTCTGCTTTTCACCGTACAACTCCCCAGGAGTACCCCACTAATCCCCAAGATTCGGTCACAACGGTTTTGGAACCCTGTCCCTACCCAGCACCAGTAAGCACATGTATGTTTACCTCTGTGACCGATACGTCTATAAGTGGTTCACTGTCCATTTTATTGGATTTTACACTGGACTAGGGCTCAGTGTTGTCCAATTCGTTCACTGCCACCAGCAATTTCAGGTCCGCTGAAGCAAAGATTCAGGAACACTGGATATACAGGCATTTTAATATTATCTATATGTATTCCACAGCAAGATTATTAAGGGTCAGAAGTACTTAATTTTGGGCTTAATTTAAACAAGCAAGTAAAATTAATTGACTGTCAAATTCAACTTGAGCAGCCGAATTCGGCAAAATAGAGTAACGACATTAAGACCGCGGAATCTCCATATGAGAAAACCCCATCACGTGGAGCGACAGCACGTTATCGATCCTTGTCGACTTATAAAGAACAATCAAATTAACGAATATGATCAGCATTGCATGGACTAGGAAATAAATCACATCTCTTTATTTCATTTACAAAGCAGGATAAAATGTCTTCCATGCCAAATTTGCTTTCGAATATTTCAACTGCAGTGCACACGTGGGTGGAAAGATGGGCACAGTTGTTCCTTGTTTCAAACCTTGACCCTTGCGAGGTTTTATTTTAGAAATATTGCACAAGATTGTTCAGAAGAGGAAGAAACCGAAATCAGAATCTGGATGGGGTGCAGAGTAAGATTTCATCTTATTTTATAAGAAATATAAGTGTGGTACTAATTAAATATTAATATTAACAATAATTGGATAGAGAAATGCTTCATTAAATCACTCATACAATATCGATATTAACAAAAAAATCCAGAAATATCAGCATTTAATGGAATTTAACGTCCTATACTTTTATGCACCTAACCTGGGCTAATGGAAGACGGGCATACGCCATACAGTTTGCTCTGATGGAAGTTTTTGCCCGGGCAGCGGCGCTACGGCCTACTCTTATCTTATATCAAATTCCAACTGTTAAGGGATCTTTTACGTGCACTCGAATGTGTACACGGGTCCTCGGGTTTTCGTCCCATCCGAACGACTAGGCAGCTGTCCTTGTCAGGCCTCCGTCTGCATCACTGACAAGGGCAAATCACGCCGGAAAATCGAGATGAACTCTCTCGGCCAATGCAGGGATCGAACACCCGACCTCCAGGCTAGCGAACCAGCGTCTTACCCACTAAGCCACCGTAATCCCCCAGCATTTAATGGTAGCCGTTGTAATATCGATATTGGGATGTGCGTTCTTTCGACAAAACTATAGCTTATTTTTGAAATGGTTCAATTTTATTTCATTAATTTGTTTGAACGCAGAAGTTGAGAAGCGACCCTCGTCACGTACAAGCTATATGTCGAAACCACACCACTTGACCCAATGATATACGTTATCTCATTTAGCATCGATGTATCCCCATGCATTTATAGTCTAGATGGAGATTTGCAAATATATTTTCCGGATCTCCCTTGATATTAACTGGAGTATAGCATATTCATATAAATGTAACATAAGAGTGTGAATTTGACAATACATATTTCCTTTCTCCTTCAATTTGAGGTTCATCAATGAAATCTGAGGTCACAGTGATATTATCAGAGTGATTCAATTCAATTATGAATTAATGCTGATATTAATATTAAGATAAGATCTTAAGTTGGTTAAAACTAGTCGCTGATAACTCTGGGGCATGTCATTTTTAAATCCAGATCGAATCTCGCTGATCAAATCTCACTTGATAAAATCGATTAATAGTGTCAGGTTTTACACTGACTAGCTTATTTTGGCTCGATTACTTAGGGTTAGGGTTTTTGTTAATCATTTTTAGTGAAGCCTATGCCATAACAGGCCCGGGACGGTACACAGTTGACCCCGGATCCATTCAATTAATTTGATTTTTGTTTATTTTTTGCAATGTCTGTTTTCTATCTTGTCCGCAGGTTTATCTTGTACATTTTTGTTTTGCGTGTAGTGCGGTCCTCCTGCACTTACTATTAATAATAAGTCATTTGAGAAAACGCTAACTAATGATAAATATCTTAACATAAATTATAAATCTATATACATATAATATTTATAGATTCCTTGGATGTGAAATAAAATAAAACTAAGTACGAACAATCCAAACCATCAGACAAAATTCGAAGCCCTAAAAAAACGGTATAGGCAAAATAGTGTAATCAGCATATGGACTGTTCACTAGTCGAAGGTTACATAAATCTGCCGTAAGAAATGATATATCATAATATATATTGAATTACATACGTACAAAATAAGTGACAATATACAGAAGGTAATAATATCGTTACAGGCACAGTCATCTGTATTGATGTTGGTGATAATAGAGGGGTATGCGAACCTAGATTTGTGGATGGCAGGAAGTAAAATCTGATACGGTTAAATGAAAGGCATCTGAAGCAATAGAAAGAAGTGATCCTTTAAGCCGATCATTTGCTGTACACTAACTTAATCCCATAACTGCCTTTATTAGTAAGTGTATTATCTTAATCCAACAGCACCACAGATAGTTGGGGATTAATTAATTCTTGATTGTTTGAAGAAAAGGAAGGCGAAAAGAAAAGTCAATATTGGTGATCTGTATAATTATCTGTTTGATAGTTTGATATTGTATTTATTATAATACCACCACTACTTACACTTTGTCCTACCCTTTGTCCCGATCACTTAACTCGGTGTAATTCTATTCAGCATTAAGTGTATCACATTACATTCGATTGCATTTACAAGGGAAACAAACAACAAACAGTGCACATTTATAATCTAAAAACGGGCCATCACTAATTTATTAAATTATAAACGAGAAGCATTTCATGTATGGGGGGGGGGGGGTCTGTTATAGACATCTTTTATACAGACAAATTATTTCTTACTCAAATTATTTTTATATATATTTTAATAATTGAATGCAAATACGTCAACTACCTGAATAATTATTAAATAATCTCAAATTCCTGATGAAGACTGACGGATTTAAGTCGTTTGAAAACGTATCATTAATACTGAAGTAAGGGATTTTAACATAAAATTAAGCAGTTTTATTCCCAAAACAAATATCGAGATTAGCCCTGTAACACAAATGAAATATCAGATATCAAATTAACAAATTTATATATTTTTTCTGTTTACTCCCCCTCCACACCGCCACGACTGCCACTTCACCCCATCCCACCCCAAAAGCGGTATGCAGGTGATTAGAGTCATCAAATACTTATTGCCCGTATACATGATATATGGTATATCTTTATATTATTTATTTCATCGTTATTGTCAATGTACTAATTTATTATCTGTTTAATCCCAGCAAATTAAAGTGATGCCGCCTTAGACAATAAAATACTTGTTGTTATGTAAGTATATCGTTTTTCATTGTTTAGCGGACTTTATGGTGTTACCTCAAAAGATGAACTCGTAAACACATTGGTCGATCGTAAATCACCGAAACTGTTCAACTTATTTAAACAACAACAGAAACAAAGTTGCCGACCGTTATAAGTATGATTTATAGATCGATTCGTGTAGAAAAGGCCCCCAATATTCCACATTTATTATAATAATCGATTTATCACATCATAATTGTTTAAATGTTTAATTCGTTCAAATTCTGTATGCAGATGCACGATGAAGATTTTGATAATAATTTAGATAGCAATAACGACAGGTGTAAACATTGATAAACGATTTACAATTTTTTTTTACCGTAGTCGTCCATTGGATTTTGACTACATTGTCAACTTGAAAACGATTCATTTTATTTTTCAAATATGAGCCGAAAAAATAGATTTCTATTTTAAATACGGGATAATTTAAGGTAGAAATTTATTTTATTTCAGTTAAATAGGAAAACACTTCACACGTCTATGTTTATAAAGAGTTTTTAACAACGAGCACACTTTGACAATCCAAATAATCGAAATAACATTTTCATTAATCTCAGTAATCGAAATAACACATTTCATTAATCTCAGTAATCGAAATAACACATATTATCATTAATCTCAATAATCGAAATATCACATTTCATTAATCTCAGTAAATTTGGTTATCTTGTTGTATGACAAGTGTATGTACAGCATAACTGGAGTATTTTGCAAAAAATGTCACAGGATAGGCTATATCATGCAATGTAGTTTTTAATATAGTGTTCAAATTAATAACTCGAAAATGAAATGAAGTTGGGTTTAACGTCCCGTGTTTCTGCACCGACCGACCAGAGGAAACCCTGGAAAATCCCGGGTAACTTTCTCGACCGACACCAGAATGGAACCCCGACCTCCTAGTTAGTCAGTAAGCCATCACAACCCCCTCTCCAAAACAGACAAGGATAAATGCCACCTTTTTAAGGAGTTGCTATAGTCTGGTAATATTGTTTCCTTGTAAATAAATAAATAGAATCTATAAATACACACTAAATCTAGCCATTAATCTATACTCGATCTCTCTATGGATGGAATTTCCCCGGAATATAGACTATAAACAAAACTGTAAAATATATATAGTTCTTGAGGATTATTGTAGACTTATGACGTAGGGCAATATGTCAACAATCTTCTTCAATCTATAAATATCACTATGACTAAAATTAGCTTTTTAATTACAATAGCAGGTGGTTGCTATAATTCTATTTTAGATTTACCTTGTTAAAGGACAATATTGGTGCCAGTCATATATCACATAAGAGCTGGTTAAACACGTTCCAAATATAATTTTAACACAGATACCATTGCTACGATAGCTGAGTAATTCAGGTTTCCTGAATCGAATATTGAAAGCAATTAGTTCATCCGTAAATCAGGGGGTGGATGGTGGAATGGTTAGCACGTGCGTGCTGTATCATACGGCCTGTCGTTGAGTCAACTGGCGTGGTTTCGAATCTTCGGTTGTACGTGACAAGGATTAGGGTCGCCCGTCCAGCCTCGTGGGTTTTCTCCGGGTCCCCCGATTTCCTCCCACTGGTAAAGACCCCTACGCGCAAGCGAATTATTGAAATAAAAAGAAACCATATATTATGTTAGTCCCGAAATGGCGTAGTTCGTGTCGAGTTGACGTTAACCCCATTTCTCTCTCTGTCGAGTGGACGTTACCCCCTACCCCACTCTCTCAGATAAGAAGTGGTATCAGGTATTTAAAAGTGAACATAAGATGTGTTTGGATGGCACCTATATAGTATGTATGTACCTGTTATCTAATTTCTATTTAAAATTTATAAAGAGTAAAAGGACTTTGTAAGTAAGCTATATAGATATTCAAAAGTATTATCTTTACAGAGAAATAAAGCAACATTACGATATGACCCTAGTTATATATGTAACGAACAATTGGTGTTTATTTATAATGAATTGAACTCACACATCGAAGTTATTTTGGTCTAGTCATAAACGTTCTTTTTATTTTCGCCTTATTGGGATATACTGATCGTGATAAATCAATAAACAAGACAATGACACATCACTCCAGTTAGCGTAATGTGTTATAGTGTGCCCGAGACAGGATAAATGTGTTCTTTTTCTAGAACGCCCGATATCACTTTACATACCTAATCAGTTTTTGGTAGGCGTAATTTCAAATGTTATGTGTAGAAATAATCAACAAAACAGTAGTTGCAAGACACTATGCACTACAAAATAGCATCTATCTCTGCACACAGAGATATATCTACTTCATACTTCAAGAACATAATTATTATCTCTGCCCTAAATGACCACCATATCCAAAAATAGGTATATTGTTTTGTAACTCGGTTTCTCATATGTCATACAAACACAGACAATAAACTTATCAATTTTATTAAATGGAAGCAGACTAAACACAGTTCTCGGCTAAAATCGTCGATTAAGGACTAAAAATGTCGGTCAATTTTTTTAGTGTGTGTTATAAAGCGGAGTTAACTGTAGAGAGGCAGCCTTAAGCGGGCTTATGTCGACTTTGCAACTGACTGAAACTAGTTGCAATCAGTTGCTAGAGTGCTTATAATGTCGATTATATCAGCAACAGAGGACAAATTGGAGCAACTGAATTCGGAGCGCTTATGTCGACTCGGAACTGTAAGCGACCACACTTAACACCAGACTGTTAATTTATTTATTACGTGATCAACAACCAAAAGGCATGGTCGGTCTTGCTACAATTATTTTAATATATGATTGGCGACATCATTAACATTTGAAAAGTTGGTGTCTTCATTCGCTTCCATTTGCTTTTCTTATAAAGTCACATGACATATTTCTCTAATCACGTGATGTTATTTCCATGGAAACGAGTTGACTCCAGTAGCAAGAACGCTCATGTCGACTGCAACTAGTTGCGACTAGTTGTAAGAGGCGCTCAGGTCGACTTTTTTCAATTGCACACAGTTGCAGAAAAGCCAGTTGCATTCAGATGCAAGGTCGACAAAAGCCCCCCTTTAGTTGTGCATGGGGGAAACGTGTAGAATAACGATCTTTTAAAGGTAGAATTTCAAATTATTAGGTTATATTTTTTTAAATTATTAAAATAAAGCCTTAAAATAGAAGGTATCCATAAACAGCCCTACCTTGTTAAAGAATAATCCTATTAATACTATAATTCATTGTTGCCAGCTGAGAAATTGGCAAAAATATAATTTCCAACTTCAAATTCCAACGTTTGAAGAAAGCTTATGCATGGAGGCAATGGGAGGTAATTGAGTTTTTTTCCATGTGTCAATGATTTTTAGGGATGAGAAATAATGCCCATTGTCGTATAATAGTGAGTTGATAACCTATTGAGCAAAAGACATAGAAATAATTATGTTTCGACTTTCTTAGAAAATATGAAATTCTCGCTTTAATATAATATCTATGACGAGGTTTTTGACCCTATTTCCTTTGTTCATTAGTTTGCATTAGTGATATTAACTAAAAATAGTATTACACAGCTTGAGCAATAATATATCCGAAATATCCGGTATAACACACCCTAAACTAGAGTGTATTTTTCTCCTGAGCACTTATGATTGCAAATATAGACTTTTTTCTCTAGCACACTTTTCAATGTCGTTTAATGACTGTAGCCTATGTATCTGCGTGACCCCCCCCCGGACCCCCGGAGAGCTATTACATAGGGCTTCAGTAGATTTTGTTTCATCAAACTACTATTTTAATTTTGATTCTATGCATAACTTTGGCCTTTTCTCCAAGGCTATTGTTCGCTTTCGCCATTAGGTCCGTGGCTGTTATGTATACGATAAAGCACGAGACTGGGGTTATGCTTGAGAAAAAAAACTGAAGAAAAAAACCGGGAAAAAGAAAAACCGAGGCGACCTTAAAATAAAATGAATTGTAAAAGGATGAAACAATCTGAATTGGATACCCAGTACCGACTACAGAGTTACATGATAGGGTTTTGTTTTTTGGGTTTTTTTTTTCATAGAATTACTTATAACAAACAGTTTATTTATAACTATAAGGCAACAACCTACAGTACACATACAATAAATCTGAAAGAAAATGTTACGACTAATATCAAATATTCAAGTTAAGTTACAAATTACGTTCTATTTGATGATGCTTGTGTTTAGAATTACTTAAAGAGGCATTAGGTAAGTTATGTTAACAACTGAGAGTTCTGGCTGTATAAGTTGAAAAAAAAATAGATACTGAAAAGAGATTATGCTGAACAATTCAGTCAAATTGCTTTACACTGAACCATTATACAGGGCCAGATTAACCTTGTGGGGGGCCCGGGACATACCAACTGTGCGGGGCCCAATTTCAAATTGTTCGTACTGACCGCGGATCGTACCAGTATGTACTCCGCCTCCTTGAGTGCCTGGGGTGTTTTCCTCCAGAGTTTATTTGTTTAAAATAAAGATTAATTTCAGTGCATCTGAGACAATTTAGGCAGCGATTTCATTGACGTTTCGAAGTCGTTGACAATTTGAGTATTTAAACCTTTCTCTCATGATGTTTTCATTTACTTTGTTTTAGTGAAATTATTTTAGATGATATAAAACATTAAACTCTGTTGTCTGAACTACTATACTATGATTACGTTAATTTCCCGGGACTGGTTGGGCCCCAGCAATCACATCGCGGGATGTGGTCCCCGGAACTGGTTAGGATCTATTGATTGATAGAACCTCTAAATTATGTAATTTAGTTAATTTTAGGGCCCAACCGATCTCTGGCCCACAATATCCCTTACTGCCTAGGGCCCCAATCCTCGCCCCCCTCAGCCCGGGTACTCGTTAGCTCCGCCCGGGATAAAATATGAGCATGAGCCAGAATTGTGGGGGGGGGGGGGCGAAATGTGGGGGGCCCGGGACATTTGTCCCACTTTGCCTCCCCTAGATCCAGCACTGCCATTATATCAGAGTTTCAATTTTAGGTTACCCTCAATCGTCATTATACTGCCGTTGATACGACAATAAACAAAATCTCAAGTATTGTCCATTTTTACATTAAATCATCCACCCCAAACCGAGTTCGAATCCACTATGTACTAAATATCGCACACTAACGATAGCACCGAAAGGTGATTATGATCTTAAAAGCTAATTGATAAGTTAAATAACATTTGAAGTCCAAAGAAAACATTGCTTATAGGCAGATTTAGCTCTTGCATAGTGCATGTTTAAATAATGTGACGAAATTTATAAAAAAAATTGCAACTTGTCGTCTTTTTTAAAATACTTTTTAGAAATTGATATGTTACATCATTTCTGTATTAATATTACAGGATGAACTCTTCCGGTACAAAAAAACCACCACATTGATAGAAACTTTACAAATTTATATGGAAAACAATCACTGAATTTATTTCGCACTACGTTTCAACAAGTTCACCTTGTCGTTCTCAAGCAAGTAATGACAATATAAAGGCAAGAAATCAAGTTATATACTAAAAGGTAACAACAACAATACTTTACTAATATGAAACCATCAAACTTTTATACGGTTTATATTATTCATATGCGAAAATCCAAAAAAAGGCACACATTGCTCATACATAAACACCCTAATCACAGATGCGCTAAACTACTGGGGCGGGGGGGGGGGTCGCCTGTCTAACCTCGTGGTTTTTTTCTCAAGGTCCTCCAACCGCTAAAGACATATGTTAGTCCCAAAATAGCATAGTTTATGTCTAGTGGACGCCCCCCCCCCCCGCTGTCCCCCCTTCCTCCCTCTCTAAACTACTGTGGGGGCCTGACAACTTGACAAGGACATCCTATATTGGGATGGAATGAAAAATCGAGGACCCATGTACGCATTGACATGTACGTAAAAGATCCTTTGACAGTAGACATTCGATATAAGAGTATAGGCCGTAGTTCCGCTGTCCGGTCTAAATTTCCCACATCGCACAATGTATGGCGATGTCCGTCTTCATTAACCCAGTCTGAGTAGAGCAGTAGGAAGTAAAACAGCCTCCCGTCTTCATAAGCCCAGTTTGAAGCAGAACAGTAAAATGTAATTTGTGTTATTTAAAAAAAGCCATAATGTCCGAAACTGGGCTACTGTTCCGCTCCGAATGGGCTAATGAAGGCGGACAGCAGCACTACGGTCTACACTTATGTCAAAGTTTTTACTGTGAAGGGGTATTTTACGTGCACTCCTATGTGTACTTGACGCCTCGTTTTTTCGTCACACCCGAACGATACGTTGTCCCTTGCCAGGCAATCCACCCAGTACCTCTGATAAGGGACACTTTCTCGCCCAAATCGGCATCGAACACGGGACTTCCGGGTTACCGACTAAAAGGATTACTCAGTGATCCACCGCGGCTCAAACGATATAATAACAGCTTATAACTAGAATGTATGACCAAATTATATATTGACATGATTACACAGTATAACTGGAATGTATGACATAATCGATTACTTTAGAAATCATTATGATAATACGTTAGGTACAATAACAGGACAACAGTAAAATCGGAAGATCTTGGAAACTCCCGAATATTTCGACATTTTACTTTTCTAAGTAGCTTATCAGTATTTTTTTTTTTAACACATCTCACACACGGATATCCCTTTTTTTACTATACATGTTGTACAGTATAATATAATTGATAATAGACAATTACGTGGGAAACTATGCATACACCTACATATTATATGTAGGAGTATGCATATATATTATAGTTTTTCACGTAATTTTCTGACCTGTCGAGCCAATTCGTATACATGGGGCCGCGATGGCTCAGTTAGTAAGGTGCTGGCTCTCTAACCAGGAAATCTGGGGTTCTTTCTTGTGCTTTTCCGGAGTGGTTTCCTCTTGTCAGTGGTGCGACGACACTCCTTAGTCTCTCGGATCGGCGGATGGGTAAAATTTCCTTCGTAGCACACTGTATGTTATACATTACTTCCGTCCCCATTAGCCTAGTCTGTGCTCGATAATATCCGCATCTCTATGCATGGAGTAAGCGTGTGCCTAGATTGGATTACTCGGCTACTAATCTCATACCCCAGATATTCAAAATAATACACACACAATATTTATTGATAGAGGAAGAGAATGAGTTTAGCTTACTGTCCACTCAACACCACTAGACTATTTCGGGAGCGCGCAGGCTCCTTATAGCTGATGTATATAGGCTTATGACATACACCTTGGGTGGAATCCACAGTAAAGATATAGGGTGCAACTGTTGTGATCCACAGCGAGGGGCGTTAGAACTGTCGATAACGCAACCAGAGCCTTTGTCTGTCTGCGATATCAACAATGTGGAAGTAGACGTTAATAATCAACCAACAAGCAAGCTAACTTGGGAACGTTTAGTACTAAACACGTCTTCGAACTCATTACAATGAAATAAAATGGGGATTAACGTCATACTGTTCTGCTCCGATTGGGGCAATGAAGAACATGGGCGCCTGTAACGTGGACAATATGTAAAAAATAACAAAGAACTATGACGAAGTATATAATATATGTCTTAAGTTTGCTACGTTCAGGTTCGTAAGCCAGATTATCAAATAACTAGTCTGATTCCGATTTCTAACTCAGGGGCAAATAATTCGTCCGAAATCAATTCTCTTTCAGTAGATATAATATATACCAAGGTGAGAAACGGACTCGAATTAAATAATTGGGATCAAAGTTCACTACTCTAGATTTCGTCAACCAGTGGCAATACTCAATTCAATTTTTCACTAAATTTCTCTAGGTAGACAATCGAATCTACGATGACGTTTAAAAATTGTCCACGTGAATAGGTCGCGTGGGGAATTTTAAAAACTCATCGCAGACTGAGGGCTAGCAAACGAACGTCGTACTCACTGAGCCATCGTGGCTCCCGGAACTCAATATAAAGCTGTGTGATTACCTTGAACCGGTAAATAAATAGCCGTAAGTTAAATAAATTAAATAAGCCCCACAGAAAAACGGACAGAAATATAAATGAATTATTTTCACAAGGCTTTTCTGGCAACTAACTTTACACCCAATTAAGATTTCCTAGAAAGGGAGTGTCAAATGTATATATAGGATATCGTTAACATCATTCAATAATTGATTCATTACACCCGCTACATAATATATCCACTGGCTGATGAAATAAAAGGGCGTTAGCTTGATTAATTGTTTTATATATTGCATCGACAATCAAACAAGATCAACAGATTGGAAAAATTACTAAACATATCTATTTCAAGTTCAAGTCAATAAAATGCCCGTAACCAGTTACATGTACTTCACTTTTGGTCTTCTCTCATTTTTAGAGATCTTTTTCTGCCAGAAAGTTTACCAGTTTAAGGGGGGTTGGATGGCCTAATGGTTAGCACATGTGTGCTGTGTCATAAAGCCTGTCCATGAGTCAACTGACTTGGTTTCGAATCCCCGGTTGCACGTGACAAAGAGTATGGTGTCCTGTCCAACCTTGTGGGTTTTCTCCGGGTCCTCCGGTTTTCCCCACTGCTAAAGACCCCTACGCTCAATCGAATAATTGAAATACAATTTAAAACCATATGTTAGTCCCGAAAAAACCTAGTTTGTGTCGTGTGGACGTTAAATCAAACTTCTCTCTGCATTCTAAATCAAAGTTATCCAGGCAATTTTTGCAGGATATTTATAGTGCGCCCTTTCATATAACATGTTCAGGGACACTTTACAAAGTGACTATGCAATCATAAATAAACAAGATAAGATTATGAACATGTGAACGATTGTTACAGGGTCAGTTAAAAGCCTGATTACATAAATGTGTTTTAAGTTGTTGTTTTTTTTAGAAAGATGATAGATATGTACAACATCTTAAACTAAATGGTAGATAATTCCATAGAACAGATGCTTGATCACTAAAAGAGCGTTGAACATAAGAGAATAAATAAAAAGTCTTGGGCTTTAAAAGTAGTTTATCTGATGTACGTAACGTTCGACCAAGGGTATAAAGTTATAAAGATCTGAGAGGTAAACAGGAGCTAAATTATTTGAACATTTAAAAGTAACTAATACAATCGTAAAATCATTTCGATATTTAACAGGTAATTTACTTAATTGATACCTTGAACCTAATAACAAATATTCGCTTTTATCATCATTTAATTTTAGAAAGTTCTTTGACCTCTATTTTCTAATTTCACTTATACAGTTCTCACAAGTTGCAATTTCGATAAATTGATAGAGGATGGACAATTTGGCGTAAATGAAATATATAATAATTGCGTATCATCAGCATACAAATTGAAGCCGAGACCATTATTTCTGACAATATCACCTGATGGTGACGTATAGAGGGTAAATAAAATCGGACCAAGAACAGAGCCCTGAGAAACCCCAGATGACAAATACAGACTCATACGACGATTTACAATTAACTAAAATACACTGTTTTCTATCCACAAGATAGCTTTCTAATAGATTTAATGCAGACCCACAAATACCGAATTTAAATTGAAGTCTACGTATGGAAGTATGGAAGGATCCACCGTGTCGAAAGAAGCAGGTATATTTAATAAAATTTCCATTAAAATGTCATTTGAAACCCGAGTTAAAGCTGTTTCGGTAGTATGAAATTGTTTATAAACACTTTGAAATGGTTCATACAAACAGTTATCATCTGGAGGGGCCTTTTCCGGGAAGCACCACATTTCTCCAATATTTTAGAAATAAAACTTAAGTTAGAGACAGGTCTGTATTTTTTTAAAATATAAGGCCCCAATATAGACTATTTAATTAAAGGGGCAACAGAAGCTTGTTTGAACACATTGGGAGTAGTAGAGGATGATATACAAGAATTAATAATATTGGTAAAAACTGGAATAACTTCGTCTAGACAGTCCTTAAGAACAGGAGTAGGAACAGGATCTAATGAACAAGATTTAGAAGCAGACGATTTAATTAGCTTTAAAACAAAAGATTCACTAACCAAGTTAAAGTTTTCTAACTTATCAAAATCATGAGCGTGAAAGTCAATAGTTTTATTTAAATCATCAAGTTCAGTTCGCATTTTCTGTATTTTTATTTGAAAGAAATCAGAGAATAAATTCGCAAGTTCAGTGTCATTATCATTGTCGGGGAGAATAGACCGCTCAGCAATGAGTCAGCATTACGATTTATGATCCAAAAGGCAATTCACAACTTTATACAGGTCTTTTTGTCTGTTTTCGCCATTTTTTTTTATTTTATCAAAGTAAAATTTAATTCTAGCATCTTCAATTAATTTATTCACATTGTTTGTTTTTTTTTAAAGATTTGTAAATCTGTTCAGCCTAAGTACTGTCCCATTTGGCTTCTAAATTAGAATCATACCCGATCCACCCTATATAAACGTAGAAATAATAAACCTCATTTTCTTTCAATCTATTTATATCAAAGGTCGACACGAAAAAGTTATTACTTTCTAATAGTAATAGTCATTCGTTTTTAGTTAGCCAGAGAAAATGTCGTATAAAAGTTATAATTGAATACAGGGATTTGCTAAGAAGATTCTAAGCCTGGCCCCTTTTATATCAGAAAGTAGACACACGCCACTGCTTCCGACCATTGAATAATATTTAGTCACAATATAGCAGTCGGAAACAGTTTTCAATCGGTGTTTTCCCGTTTTTAAACGCGTCTGTCTATCAGCCCAAATTAGATAAATTGGGTCACCATTATTGAAGAACTAAGTGTGCCCACTCACTATGATTTCGTTATTAACTATTTAAATGTCATCGATTCTTTAAATGATTCCATTCTTCTTATAGATTAGCGGTAAATAAATTCAAATTGGGTATAGCCTTTCTTCTAGTAAAATTACTATATAGTATATTAAAATATAATGTAGTATTTTCTCTCATTTATGCTAATATTCCTGGAGGTCGGGTGATTGATCCCTGCATTGGCCGAGGAAGTTCATCCAAATTTTCCGGTGTGATATCCCCTTGTCAGGGATGCAGGAGGGCCTGACAAGGAAAGCTGTCTAGTTGTTCGGATAGGACGTAAAACCACTGCCCAGGCAAAATTTGCCCATATCACACTGTATGGCGTATGCCCGTTTTCATTTGCCCAGTTTAGCAGCAGGACAGTAGGACTTTAAACCTAATTTCATGTAATTTGATGCTAATATTCACACGAGTTACTTTCACAGCAAAAGCCCTTTTCCCACAAGCTCGTTGAAATGTTGGGAGTTGGATGGCTGAATGGTTAAAAACCATATGTCGTTAGTCCCGAAATGACCTAGTTTGTCGAGTGGACGTTACCCCCCCCCCCCCTCTCTCTCTCTCGTTGAAATGTTGAAGCCCGTATAAGGGAAAGGATAACCGAGACTTTAAGTCACGATGACATAATACAAGCTAATTCAGGTCGTCTATATATTAGTAGCATCCAAAATTATTATATGACGATTGACGATGTAACCGACCATATTCAATTTTCAATCGGATATATAAATTTAAAAGCTGATAGGACCAGAAATGTGTGCAAGTGTAAGAAACTAAAATAATATATCAGTATAATGTTAATAAAAAAATGAAAATGGGGTTCAACGCTCAACCTTTTTGCACCGACTCGGCTAATTGTGCAAATTGCTGACTATCATATCGCGCTATCTTGCATATCAGCACTAAACATGGTTTAAGCCATAGCTGGGGAGAACGCTAGATCGAAGACGGCCCTTAGCATTTTATGACGTCGTAATAACTATGTGGATTGTGGGTTGGGGTAAGGGTTAGTGTAAGGGCTACTAGGACCTGCATATTTCCTCAGAGTCTCGAGATGTAGACAGGGCTATTCCTAACCCTAATCCTTGGCCAAGCCTAACCCTTACCCTAACCCATAATCCACTTATATGAAGTTGAAATGCTAAGGACCGTCTTGGATCTAGCGTTCTGCCATAGCTGGAGGTCGTCTAAATATGATCTATTGTCTTTGGTTTATTTTCTTCCGTGAGAGGTTTGGCGTAAAACAGCGTAAATACAATATTGCGTATATATTCTGGGTGAAACGTACACAGAACACAGGTGTACGGACGACGATTGGATGGAATACCGACCAATCAATCTCAAAGTTTAGAACATTATTGATTGCATAACTGTAGTATACGTCTTGGAAACCATGGTAACTATTTCTATTGCTGTACAACGTATAAATGTTGATCACTATTTTATAACAGTCCTAATGTGTGAATTCAAATGGCGTGGCGGGGGAGGAGGAAGGGGCTTAATGGCGTAACGTCTGTCATCAACTTTCTATCTTCCTGGTCTCCTGCTTCATGTCGCAATTTATAATGGAAATTTTTTAAATGTTCAATCAGAAAAGGACAACAGACAACAACTGTTCTTTGCTATTGAAATAAATTGTAAACATTGGCATATGTTGACGTTTGAATGTAGGATTCAGAATTCTGGGACGGCCATGATTCAGAAATGAAAATTCATTATGCCACTGGACGATCATCTAACTTTATTTAATGAAACAAAAACCAATAATGACCTATTTAATCTTCCATACTATAAAAGCTTTACGCTATTTAGCAAGAACACTCATTAGTAATTTAGACTTTGCTCTGAGAGATATAGGCAAAATCGGATATAAGCATTTCAAATTGCCCCCCATCCCCGACCCGTTACTTACATCAGGGCTCTACTATACTAGCATATTATTGAGAGGATTCATTGAACCAAGCGAGAGCTTATAAGGAAACACAGATAATGATTACGTGGGGCATTTTAAAGCGCACGGTCCAAGGCCAGGCCAATGGCCTAGTTGGCATGTGCCTTAATCCTGACCTGACTACAAAAATATCAAAGACAACGAAAACGCATCAATAACGTATTGTTTGGTTCCTTGTTTTTATATGGAATCTGTTCTAAAACTTTATATTATGCTTCACTATTTTTGAACTTCCGACAACTGAGTTGTCATGTTACTAATCAGTTTTTATCACGCCATTGTTTGAGAATATTTCACAAATTTCATGAATTCTGTTGTCGTATTGCTTATGTATTTATCATATTTTTACTTTTTTCTTCATACGTGTTGTAGGTCTACTCAGAGCTATTGGGTACTGTTTTTTTTGTATACGTATGACTACCATTTTACTAGCAAAACACGCCGACGTTCCAAACCCGGTAGACCAAGCAAGTGCCACGGATAGTCCTGGATATAATCGGCATTATACCCTGTAGTAGTAGTAGTAGTAGAAGATTTGGTTTTACGTCTGCTTCCACAATAGTGATCTTGCAAACACTTACCCTGATCAAAAAGGGATATGATATTACGTTATGTATTGTCAGAACCATCAAATATTAACGTCAACAATTACGGTGTAATAAAAAACGGCTACCAATAAATCGGTTAGATTATTAGAAAGATTACTAGAGATTAGGTAATTGACCTTGGGACGAAGGTGTCACCCCTTAGCAGTAGAGGGTGGAAAGGTGATCGAGGGCCATTAGGAATCAATCATTGAAAAATACTGTTTTGACATATTAGTGCCCAAAGGCAACCATGATGAGCTAAAACATAAAACCTGCGTTCTAATTTGATTAACTACGTATTGCGGATTAGCAGATTTCGTGATAAAAGAACTGTCACGTACAGTGTCATATCTCAACGACTTCTTAAGTGCCTTAATAGTTTAAGAGAGAGAGAGAGGGAGAGAGAGAGGGGGGGGGACTAAATTCCCTTTTTTTAATTTGTAACTTTATTATGACTTATCGCTAACATTTGGGACCTAGAAATTGACAACAGTGGGTCGCAACGCATATTATACTGTAATATGAATGTATATAAACTGATTTACATTCAATGGTTTCCGTTTTTACTCCAAATTCAAACCAGTTATGTTCGGCGAAATAAGGCAGCAGTCCCAATCGAGTACACATTTCTAGAGTCTGGTTATTCCAGTCTACATACGCCGTTTGATTTGGTGCAATTCGAACATCATGTTACAACTGGGGCTTTGAAGCGCATTATGGTACACGATTCGTGTACCAATCAAGGGCGTGGATTTGTCATAACTTTGGGGGGGGGGGGGGCGACGAACCTGGAACCTTTCAAATTAGTTTACCAGTGTTAGGGCATAGGCGTAAGGGATCGATGGAAGATAGATGGGCGGCACCGGTCTACCTCGAGAAGCGAAGAAGCGGAGCTTACCTTGTATGGACCCCCACAAGAAAATTTTGAAATATTTGACGGTTGTAAAGGCGTTCTCCTGCTATTTCAGCCCGTGAACAAAGCAACTTCAAAGTTGTGTAATATACCCTATTTAAGGTGGCTGACCGTTGGGAGAAAATTTGGAAAATTTAACTGCCACAAACGCGTTTTTCTGCTATTCAGTCTGTGAATACAGCAACTTCAATATGGTCCAATAAAGCCTACCTGGCTGACCCAAATTCCTAACAACCAATCAATCGAAGCGGGATATGAGGGTGGGGGGGGGTAATCTTCCCGGGAAAAATTTATCCACCGCAAATGCGTTTTCTTCTATTCTAGCCTGTGTAAGCAACTACAAGAGTAGTTGATTTTGTAACCGAAATCCCACTATGAATTCCAACCACCCAATCAGACTGTTGCGGTTGCATTCAGAAATCCTTAGTCAGTACAAATTCGTGGTATTCAATTAAAATAAAAGTAAAATTAGTGTTTTATTAGGGTCCGATGACAGTTAGGGAAGTAAAACCAGAAATGCCCGAAAAAAAATTAAGGTTTACAGACAGTGGCGTCGGTTTTCTTTGAGAGCTGACCTTGTATGGAACCCGCAAGAAAATTTTTGAATATTTGACGGCCGCAGACGCGTGTTACCGTTATTCCAGTCCGTTAAATTGATGTTTTATAGATTTCGGGCACTTTATTTTGCCAAGTAGATTAAATAAAAATTTGTCCTAATTTAAAATCATGGGGGGGGGGGGACAAAGACATATTCGCCCCCCCCCCCTAAATCCACGCCCATGGTACCAATGGTAAAATATTTATTTTGTTTTAAATATTGGATATTAAAAGCCCATCTTTTTCCGGTAAGATCACAACATCAATGATGATTTAGTTTGACACATAAATCGTGTGTTGAATATTGAGTTAGAGACTTAGCTACTTTAAATTCATATCGGCCTAATCGACGTTCAAGAATAGACTGGAGCTAATGAAATCCATTTGGCAGATTGATAATGGAGCCAAGACAGTGATTATCACGCCTCACGCCCGTAATATATGTTTCCAGTTTATATTTCTATCGATCTCTTTCAAAATGGTGTTGTCTGTATTCAAGAAGCAGGATATGTAGGGGGTTGAGGGTCTCTCGCTAGAAAATCTTACATTTTCACCCTCTACATGACCAATCATGCCACTGCACAATGCAGATTTAAGCTTTACTAAAAAAAAAAGGGGGGGGGGGTAGTACTTTGGCCTTTAACAGTGGCATATGTATTAGTGTTTCAGTTGGAGCTTAGTATTGTCCGCTATATGTCATCAGATACGATGAAAAAAAGTGTCAAACAAAACGATATAATATTGCCACTCATTTTGTTTGATTTTTTTAGAAAAGTGTATTGTTCCCAATACTCTGATTATGCAAACATAATCAATATATAATGAGTAATATAATGTTTCGTTAATTTCTGTCAACATTTACATGTAATACAATGGTTATTTTCCGTAAAACAGCATTGACTCTCCCCCCCCCCCCCCCCAATTTAACAAAAAATACTTCTCCTGAAGTCTGTGAAGCCTGTTGCAGACACACCGATTATAAATAACTGAAAATATTCAGAGCGTATAGTGATGACAATAATAGGGTAATATACATAGTTAGATATTATCAATTAATGATTACTAATTGATTACTTATCATAGATCATGTGATTTATTAACACCCTCAAGGTATGCTGCTTTTAATCAAGGTAAAAATAATAGGAATTAAATTCGTCCATACTTTAAACTTTTAATATGGAATAATTTCTGAAAAGAATACAAAATAGCACGAAATCTTATATTTGACTTCCGTGCGATGATTTAGATTTCATTAAATTTACATTAAACTTGGAACTTGATGTTTTTATCATGCGCCTGAGACCCGTCTGGGAATCGAGAAAGTCTAAAACGAATGTGAAGCCTAGGGCTGCAACCCCTTCTGTCTTGTTATCATTATATAATTTATATTACACAGATTACAAGGTAAGGTGTTAAGATGCGATTAATAAAATCATATAAAACATGCATTATGCAAGAGTTAAATATGCCTATTGCAGTTATTTCTTTGGGCCTAAAATGTTATCTAAATTATTAATTAGACACTAATTAACTTATCCAGGCCATAATCAAACCTCGATGGAATCGCTAACCTACGATATTTACTGGATTATAATCCGATTTGCTGCTTAACTTTTATTAATGATTTAATCATGAAATGGATAATCGAAACTATGTTGGTTTTTTTTTAATCGTACCGACTTTAGTAATGATGATTGAGGCTAGGTCGACAATTTAATCGCTAAATTCTCGGTTCAGAGTGAATCAATTTGACTGAAATTTTCAGCAAATTCCCTTTACATTATCAAGTTTTTCAGTATTATATTGATATCTGCCAGCTCTGTATCTAATCTCCCATTACAATGTAGGCCTATATTTAAATAAATTCGATATCGAATGAAATAAACTAAATGATTTTATTAATTGTTTGTTTGATGATGAATGGGAGCAAGCAGTACAGTAAAACGTTAAACCGCATTTTCATTTGATTTGTATTGATAATGAAAAAAAAAACGTGGACCAATTTACAACGAGATATTTCTATATAAACAGATAACTCATTTTCAAATTTTGTTCGTGACTTGAAAATAAAAGACTATTGACCTGGGGGTGTAAGCGTAAAAAGTGTGTTTTTCCCGAATATACTTAGCTTAACATTTTGGATTTCATGTTAAGGGGCAATGCTGCGTTTTATTTTTTCGGAATCCACTACACCACCGGTTGCGAGTTCAATTCTTGTAGCGGTTTGAAAGACCACATTTATGTGTTTATCATAATAAAATTGGACATCTACGAGTAAAAGTCTCACATCCCCTTACCCCAAATACACACACACAGACTCACACATTATTAAATACACAACAAACCCCACATAAAGCCTTGGTGTCGCATAACAATTCTAGCTATAATATGAACTTAAAGCGAAAACTTCTAAGAAAATTAAAACAAATTATTTATGTCTTGTGCTTAATATGGTGTCAACTTACTATTATTCTACGGTCATAGGTATCGTCCTCACACTTAAAAATCATTCACATCGGAAATAATAACCCAATTACCTCCCTTGTTTTGCCTATCATCCATCGAATAGCTATCTTCAAACGTTTGAATTTGAAGTTAAAAATTATATTTTTGCCAATTTCTTAACCGGCAATAGTGAATTATAGGATTAATAGGATTATTCTTTAACAAGGTATATAGGACTGTTTATAGATACCCACTATTTTAGGGCTTTATTTTAATACGTTTAAAAAAAATAACTTTAAAATATGAAATTCTCGCTTTAAGCGTAATGATTATTTTAAACACATCGCTATCATTGAATCATGGTTGTTGAGATGTAAAAGTCGGGGTTTTACCATTTTATATAGGTCCCTGTATCAGTTATTATGCCCTGGGAAATGTTTACATTGGTTCATATCACGATGTTCTTTTGTCCATGCATGACATTGTATCAGCTACCGTATCCATTTTATAAATAGAAATATCGTGACGACGTACATTTGATTTAATTTCCCTACAGTTCAGGCTCCTTTATATTTTTCCGCTCTGAAAAAAATGTTTTCTTTTTAGTATTATACATACATGTATCTTTTAAAAAGTCAGTGCACACTGGGGTCAATTGGCATAATAGCCCTATTGACATGGTTTAATCAGTAATAAACACGGACAAGAACGGGTCTTTGTCAATAGCGCCTAAATCTCATCTTATTAAATCCAAACTTTGCTAATCTATTATGTAAAGACAGATTTTTATAAAGTTGTTGTATGTTGTATTGTATATATCGGTATTTTTTGTTATAATAAGCCAGCTGAGACATAAAATTGTTAGGTATTGTCTTTTTTATTCACACATTTTTAGCAGATAAAATATAAAAATTATTATCCATTTTGATGGTAAAAAAAAAGCTAGTGTGAGCCCTGGCAGGGGGACTGCACCACACATAATTTACACAAAAACAAATATACGGACAAGGTATTGTAAAAAGTAAACGACAAGGAAAGATGTGTTACAGATATCCATAGTATACATCATACCTAAAATAAATTTAATAATAACTGATATTTTGACAAAGCGATGAAATAATGACAATAAGGAAATATCATACTGGCTAGATAAACTATTTTTAAACCCACGTACAAGAGTAAATGTAAGATAGATAGATCATGTCATATAACCGATATAAAACATCCAAGTCAATTGAACGACAATACAGGAAGGTATGTACAGGTTGTAAGAGCTAAAGGAATTCTGGTAAAACCATCTCTGTTCACCAATGAGCATGATGCAATAACAAAACAGAAGGCTATATACCTAAATGAATAAATATATCTGAAACCCGATAACCTAATTATCATACAAAACCCCATGAAATGGGTATCATATTTGAAAAAAAAAATAAGAATAAAAAACTATATAATATGCGCTATTTATGCCGGTTATTGCCGTTGATTAGAAAATTGTACTTCATCATTATCTTTGCGAAGGTCTCTGTGAAATAAAATTTCAAATAATATACATTTAACATAATATTCCTTATATTATAACCCAGCAAATATGCCAACATTTTGTAACCTGTAAATATGTTAAATAAATAAAGAGTCAAATTTGCTAATTTAAAAAGAATACACAGTAGACTGTTCTGCGAAGTACGGACCCCATAAATAAATAATTATTTTCCAATTTTCATTGCAAAATCATAGCTTTGATTAATTATTTTCTTTTTTCATGGCAATCATAAATTGACGTTTGATATGCTCAGCAAAAAACGCAAATTGTCTCCGGGATTTCAAACTTACTGTTTCCACATTTTAGTTCTAACTAAAAACAGAGGAGATGTAACATTGGGCCTCCGCGGAGACTGTGCTACTAATCATAAATATGAAAAATCCCCTCCAAATAATTTGCCTTCTAAAAACATCCGATAATTAATGCCAGAGTTATAGCCCTTGATCACGTTGAAATATCTCGTGAACGCTCTAGAGTTAATATCTGATTGACTTTAAATTAATACACAGTGTTTAAGGTCATGAGACAAAAAAGCCTATTGATTTTCAGCGATATCCGATAATTACCGCCAGAGTTATGGCCCTTGATCAATTTCCCCATCAGATATGAAATATTGATAGTACAGATTTTAAAAAAAAGATATGAAATTAGGAACGATACTGACCTGACGGAAGTCGGCGCGAAGAAACTATTCTATGGTTGTATTCTTGTATTACGGCTACATCCACAAATTTCTGATACATTGCAGATAATGTGACCCCAGGGCATGTTTCATAGCTAGGTATCCAAATCTGGACTTCGTTATTAATATTCAAATTGTTTCGGGTGGGATTTTAAATTTGATCGGGAAGGAAAAAAAAGGAAACATTCTTAGTTGTTTTTGTATATTGTACAAACTCCAGTTTGTTTTTGAGTATATGTGTTGATAATTTATAACAATCAGTAGTTTTAAATTGATTAGTAGTGAATAAAGATGAGAAATTATTATAGGATATTGTATTTAATTTTTTTTTTAAAAAACATTTTTTTTATTCATTTTGTCTGAATTGGATTTGGGAACATGCTTAGCCTATGTTAAATCCCTCTCCCTAAATAAAAAAGGGTGTATATACATAGGTAAATGGCCAACACATATATATTACAAATAGTATATAGATATAATACAATGGGTGAAATGTACAGTATAATATAGTATGTTAATAATTATACATAATCAGCATTAGAGAGACTAGCCAAGATTACACATAAAAGAGAAGATAACATATAATTTGATCGAGATAAGATTATAATCTGTTTGACATAATTATCTATAAATTTATGGACCTGATTAAAAATATAGTGTGCCCGGACAGCGGCACTACGGCCTACTCTTATATCGAATATCAACTGTCAAGAGATCTTTTACGTGCACGCCAATATGTATACAAAACCCCGGGTTTTCGTACCATCGGAACGTCTAGACATATCTTGCTGTCAGCCCCCCGTCCTCGATGATAAGTGAAATGGTAGGGTTATATTAAATATCTTGACTTAAATCCATAGACAAAGAATGGAGAAATATGATGGATGAAACAATATTGTTAATTTTACAAATTATTGATTCTAATTTCATAACTGAAAATATTATGGCCTTGTTTAATTATGGTTTACAGATTTGTAGACACTGGAAACATCACGGGAGTCTAGATCTGTGATGACATGATGCATGAATTAAAGTAAGGGTTAATGAACGCGTTTATCATGTGCCCTCTTAAGGGTCAGGAATGGAATGTGTCTGTTGACTATTTTGGCAAGGAGTCCCTGCCCGGTGCAAGGTGTAGGGTAGTTCACAAGGACATTTTTAATTCTGCTCGATTAAATGTTAAATCACTTATGGAATCCTCGAAATGCGCCTTTTATTCCGAAAAGATATCCTACAGTACAAATCAACAGAAGGACCTTTATAAAGTTGTTAACACTTTGTTAGATCCTAACTACGGCAAAACTACACTCCCTATGGAAAATTGTGCCGATCTTCCAAACAGATTTTCTGATTTCTTTTCTGAAAAATTATCTAAAATACGTAATGATCTAGCAATTTCAACTCCAGTGGTTATTAAAATAGTGACTAAAACAAATGACATTTGCGCTTTTGATAAAATACACGTTCTTAGTGAAAAAGAACTATGTAAAATAATCAACTCCATGAAATCCACATCTAGTTCTTTGGATCCAGCACCTACCTGGCTCATCAAGCAGAACCTACCCCTTTCCCCCCTACCATATTATTAGATATTGTGAACACTTGCCTTCAGCTCGGTATATTTCCACAGCCTATAAAAATAGCTTATGTTGCTCCCCTTATAAAGAAGGCGTCACTTGGCCCAAATATTGACAAAAATTACAGACCTGTATCAAATTTAAGTTTTCTTTCGAAAATCCTTGAAAAATGTATTACCGATCAGTTTAAATCTCATTTGTGTCGAAATAATTTGTTAGATAAATACCAAAGTGCATATAGAAGATTCCACTCAACCGAGACTGCTCTACTATTTTGATGTCAATGGACAACAACAAACGCGTGATGCTGGTACTGCTAGATTTGTCTGCCACATTTGATACAGTAGACCATGAAATATTACTGTCTATGCTATATTCTGAATTTGGGGTGTCTGTCTCTTCTCTGCAATTTTTCGGTCTTATCTTCATTTAAGACGTCAGGCAGTGTTGATAAACAACAAACTCTCTGAGAAGAAGGACCTTCATTATGGTGTGCCCCAAGGCTCAATTTTAGGGCCGATTCGTTTTACGGATTATACAACCCCCGTTGATGACATTGCTTAAAAGTATGGTGTAGACTTTTACTTGTACGCGGACGATACTCAACTCTATATTGCTTTTAATCCTGCCTCTTCTAATTATTCAAAGAAACAAATTGAAATGTGTTTATCAGAAATTAAATCATGGATGTCTGTTAACTTTTTAAAAATTAAACGACGATAAAACAGAGTACATCCTCTTTGGATCCAAATCGTCTACCCATTTGTTTTAGAATCGCATATAAATTGCTTCTCTTAGTTTTTAAATGTCTCAATGGTTCTGCCCCTCCATATTTAAGCGATTTAATTCAAATTTACACGCCCTCTAGAACTTTGAGGTCCTCATCTGATTGTTTACTTTTATGTCAAAAGCGACCGGGATTAATAGGTGATAGAACATTCAGTATTCATGCTCCGAAAGTTTGGAATTCATTAACTTTTAACATCAGAAACTCTACAACTATTACAATTTTTAAGAAAAATTATTGTAACTTATTTATTTAAAGACGCTTTTAATTTATAATTAAAGTATTTTGCGAAGAAAGTGTATTTTAATCCAGATCGTTATTTTCTATTCAAAATTTTTCTGATATTATATTATTTACAGTTTATTATACTTTATGTAAGTTTCGTTTATTTCTGAATTATGTATTGTACTTTGTGTGTTGTATATTGTTTTTACTACTTACTTTGTAAAGCACATTGGAGCACTATGTGAATTGTGCGCAATATAAATGTTCTTAATAATAATAATAATATGTCAGTTCGATATTTGGATTTGTGACGGTGGACAGTCTTTGACGTAATCCAATAAGGGCGCGAGCATTAAACAATACAGTGGGGAGATAGAATTCTGCAGAACCCACACCGCCTGTCATATCAGCCATATACTTATTTAAAAATAAGAATTGTGACTAGCGCTTCTAGTTTATTCAATTAAAATATTTAAGAAAAAAACCCGAGCTGTAGTTGTAACTTAGTCACGGGAGAGAATACAACGTTGAAATTAACGATCCGATGGGGCTGCATTCAGCGCACACCTGTACTGAGATAAAAAAAAATAAAACCAAGTACGAACAATCCATACCATATCCTGTATTTTATCTTTTAAACAGTGGCAGCTTAGAGATAGGGAACATAGGTCGGTTTGGATTTCCGGTTATAATCTCTTACTTTGAGCTGTATTCAATATACTTATTCTGGGCGGTGGGGAGCTTTGGTTTATTTGTCATAATAGAAATCAGTACAATGGGACCATGACTATACCCATTGACTTCAATGTTTTTAAACATTGAAGTCAATGGGTATAGTCATGGTGTCATTTCTAGGTCTTTGAATATTCCGATGATTTTAATCTTCATAACCACAATGAGCTACAATTTCATATTTTTAAGTTATATTTTAAAAAATTATTAAAATAAAGCCTTTAAATAGGGGATGTTTATAAACAATCCTACATTGTTAAAGAATAATCCTATCAATCCTATAATTCATTATTGCCAGCTTAAAAATTGGCAAAAATATCATTTTCAACTGTGTTATTATTTCCTGTGTCAATGATATTTTGTGTCCATGATTTTTTGGGGTGGGAAAAAATGCCCATGGTGTATAAAAGTGAGTTGATAACCGTTTGAGCAAACGACATAGAAATAATTAGGTTTTGACTTTCTTAGAAAATATAAAATTCTCGCTTTAAGGGGCTTGGCCCTTTGTGTTTTTGTTTCCTGGTACTGGTCAATGATTATATAGACAGTGACGTCATTTTATTCGATATTTTCTATAAAAACGTCTGTTGTTAACTTCCTGATCTTTCCGACGCAATAATATTATTGTGAATATTCATAAAATCCTTGCAGACAATGTCCAGTCAGTTTATGTTGCTTGGTGGTTTTAGTAATACGCTAGAAGAAATACATTCCTGGGTACCGAGATAAAGGGAGGCAATTACTTGTCTTAATCCAGTATTGGAGGCAGACCACTATTATTACTTTCACTATTCATTAGACATTAGGTGATCATTAGAGTAATAAACGTGTATGAAATCGGCCACTAAAATGATTATGTTTGTGTTAGCGCTTGTATGATATATTAAATTACACCATCCCCAAAAGTCTTATTTCTTATGCAGATATACCCTTCTTATCTCTAACCACGAAAGATAAAAGAAGTAGAACTCAATGTATTGATACGATAAGAAAGCTAAAATCTGTTGGCAATATTATGGCCTTGAGCAATAATTATTTATAGATTCACAGTCAAGCAAAAAGCCACGTGAAACAAAGGATTGTGATATTTATGATACATGAATTAAAAGTTAATAAACACATTTGTTGATCAAATTTAGTACTAAGTTCTTACCAGATGTTAAGGTATGATGTATATCTATTCCGTATTTGGAATCTAGGACTGTGGTCAGTTTATGACGTAAACCAATTGATGTGTTTAATATAAAAGAGACATGGGGAATAGCATTTTTGTTAGAATTGTTAAAATTCATCCCCTATTTTAAGATAGTAATCTTAATGTGGGGTAGGTTCGTCTAAACCAGCAGTAATTATCACCGTGATGACAAATACATATTGAGTTGGTTATTTACTGTGTTAAAAAGTCAAATTACATTTTAGGATTATGATGCATTCAGTTACCTGTCTGTAAACCGTTTTTTTAAAAATACACTGCTGCTAAAGAAGGTGTTAAACCAAATAAACCGTTTATAGTTAAGATTACGCTTATTATATTTCATTTAATTTCACAATCTGCCTTTAGTCGCTTCACGCCCATTTAGTAGTTAACATTATATAATTTATAATATCATATTTTCTCAATACATTGGTTCTTGTTTTACCTCCCCTTTGTTATATCATATTCCAGCATAGTTTAATACATAGTGATTCATCGTTACATTGGTCATCCGATAGGCAGCTGTTATGGCAAATTTAAAAACGTTCCATTAACAAACAATGATCTATTGGCAGTATTACAACAAAGCTGCACCACAAACAGAACCGTTCTTCGTATTATATCATCGGACATGTTATCTGTAATGTCAAGGGTAGCACGTGAGCAGGTACACCTTCTAAGCCCATATTTTTTCTATGGTCTGGTTAGTCCGATTCCATATACCACATGTTAGTTCCGGAAGTTAGTGTCAAGAGCCGCCGTCAATTTTTGAAAATGTAAGTCGTAGCCTATGGGGTGTGTCAAAGCTGACGTTTCCAACGCTTTCCAATGGCAGGTCTGCTCAGAACGGATAGATCAGTTGTCTCAAAACCGCTAGTTCATCAAATAGTATGTCAATTACACAAAGTTGCAGTATATAAGAGCTGACCGTTCTTGCTTTAATAGGTCATGAAATGAAAATTCCATTCAAATAACTTTATTCTGATTAAAGTCATCACTGTTTGAAGTTTTGACAAGATGTGACAGATTGTTTATTATCGAAACAACAGTACTTGTTATTGAGACTTAAAGGAGTTAAATCGCAAATATTTAGACATAGAAATTGAAACAAATGGGTCGCAATGCGTTTAATAATGTAAAAGGAATGCATATAAACTGCTATTCACTCGTTTCGTTTTTAATCTAATTTCAAATCAGTTATGTTTGGCGAAACGCCAGAAATCACAATCGAATGGCAATCTCTAGCGTCTAGTTACGAACGTAATTTCCAAGCAGCTAAATATTACTTCTATTCAGAATCGTCAACAATATTTTTTTTGAGGCTGTGATAGTTGATAGATGTGCTGAGAATTTCACGTGCTATGGCTATTTATAGATTCAAAGAGAGTGCGGGGTAGCCAGAAATCACTTCGAGACACGCACCTGAATCCTGCACATTCGCCGTGTCGGCTATCACTTTTAGTAGGGGAAATTATCGGCACATGGGACACCCTACATTTGCATCAACCGACAAAGATCTTTTGTGGATGCAAGCCTTATAATTAGCACGCAATAAATGCTGATTCAGTGCATCACCTTTTGGTGGCATATTTTGTTCCGATGCCGTGTTTGTAAAAAATAATTTATGACATGCTTCATTTACATTTTGAACATTTTCTAACCCGTATAAATGTCATACAGATACTTCAGCTTTTTTTAAAGAAGAGATTCAACGACTTTATGATCTGGGGTATCTCCTATATATTCTACACATTAACTCAATGTACTCTATACTATTGGGCTTTATCATAAAAGGCGCTTGTAGAGTCACATCCAGAAAAGCTGTGTAATCCTACTAATGCAAGGCGGTTGGATGGCTGAATGGTTAGCACGTGCGCGCTGTATCATAAAGTCTGTCATTGAGTCAACAGGCGTGGTTTCGATCCCCGGGTTGTACGTGGCAAGGAATATAGTTGTCTGTCCAATCTCGTTGTATTTTTTCTTGGTCCTCCGGTTTCCTCCCACTGCTAAAGACCCTTACGCGCAAGCCAATTATTGAACCATATGTTAGTCTCGAAATGACCTAGTTTGTGTCGAGTAGACGTTGAACCCCACCCCCTCTCTCTCTCCCTACTAACGCACGGGATACATCAGGACCAAGAACCAAGTTAAGCGAATGAAGACAGTGACATGATTGGTTGATTGTGGAAAAACGACCACTTGACGCGCGAACAACTTGGAACCTTGCGCTCTACTAATTTTACTATTAATAAATGATCCGGATTTCAAATAAGAATATAATCGAAGAGCTATTATTTTTTGTGTGGAACATTTCGACAAACGCTGATTACAATATTAACTATACAGAAATCAAATTTCTTCTAGATCGGATTTGAAGGAACGAAAATATTTTTGAAAAGAGAATTTGTGTCCATGGATTGCAGCTTAACGCCCGTTGACTCAATGGCAGGCTTTATAATACAGCACGCACGTGCTAGCCATTCGGCCATCCAACCTCCTCGTCAATAATTGAAAGATATAACAGAGATTAACAGTGAATCGTCGCCCAAATTTCCTTGTAGGCAAATACAGATAAATTGCTTTCAAACGGCTCGGCAACCATGTGACCGATGCAAAATAATGACTTTTTTTTTTAAATGAACAAACTAACATACATATTCTAGATTATATGCTAATAATTTTTGAAACGCAAATGAATAAAACGGAATGCATTTAGATATTGAATAGATACACAAGAGGGCCACAGTGTTAAGGTGAGCTTGGCTGTACTTAAATAATAATCCCCGAGAATGAATAATACACAAACAATATCCTTTAAAAAGACATTAGCGCTCGTCCTCTTTATTTCTTTGTAAACTCGATATGTCCATATTTTTCAATTGTTGTACAACACAGTATTTAAACATATACATATTTGTTTTAAACTTGAATTAAACCGAAATACATTTTATGGTTTTAATTTGATCTATACAATAATAAAAGTGCTGTGTGTATTTTAAATTAGTCAGAGAGTGAAGCTAGATATGACAATTACGTAATAAAACAAATTACAAATACCAATTAAGTCAAGTATATATAATTATATTCTTATAAATGATAACCAATACCAATTAGGTAAAATATAATTATATTCTTATAAATGATAACCAATACAAATAAAGGAAATTATAATTATATTCATGTAAAAGATATAACATATACCAATTGAACAAAATATAATTATATTCGTTTAAATGATAACCAATACAAATGAAGTAAATTATAATCATATTCATATAAAAGATATAACATAATATACCGATTGATTGAACAAACTATAATTATATTCTTATAAATGTAAAGCGTGATAAAATAGCAGAACCATTAACAGCGGATTTATAAATAAGCGGTTGTTATATATAATTTTCATAGAAAAGCAAATAGTATATATTTTGTAAATTAAAAGACATATCTTTATACATATATAATTTATCGTCTGACTCTATACACTATTATAGTACGAAATTAAAAGTTATATATTTTATTTAATTAACATTACAAAATAATTATTACAATTAATTCATATTTAACATCTACCGATATAATAAATTGAGAGAACTAAAACTATGGATACTAAGTAAGCTGAAAGAAAAAGAAATTCTACTTTTAAAATGTCAAGAGTCCTCACAGAGGTTACGTTAATATATCAAATATGATAGACGAATATTCTTGCTATATGAAAATCCCTCATTTTAAATAATTTAGTTAAATATCAGTTCATAGTCATTATATGTTTAAGACAACTTCAAATGTATATTCTACTCAACATAACAACTTCAAATGTATATTTTACTCACCCAATATTATGTTAAATGCCTATTTTACTGAACCTAATATTATGTCAAATGTATATTTGACTTACTGAATATATGAAATGTATATTTGACTCGCTGAATATATGAAATGTATATTTGACTCACTGAATATATCAAATGTATATTTTACTCACTGAATATATCAAATATATATTTTACTCACTGAATATATCAAATGTATATTTTACTTAATGAATATATCAAATGTATATTTTACTCACTGAATATATCAAATATATATTTTACTGAACTTTATATCATGTTAAATATATATTCTACTCAACACATAGTCTCACAAACACGGAGTCGACGCTTATTTGACAATTCTAATATTGACAAATGGTTCCTTTCATTAATTTTGTCTTTAAGAACTTTATATGACATAATATTATGCTTCTTAATATTTTTGTTATTAAGTTTGAGAAAAACAAATAGATTATAATTCAATAAACCTACGTAGTTGACGCATTAAATTATTCTCTGTAAACATATTAAAAACAAGTTTGAGTTTAATTAACCCAGGCACAAACAAAACCAATCTTCCTTTTGTCATTAAATAATGCACCTTATGAATATATGTATCATTGAATGACACATTCTTAATATTGATATAATACCAACGGGATGATTGTGTTTTACGACTACATTTCGTTATCAATTGAACAGTATTTTATACTCAAGTTGCATCATTAAATAATTTACTCTTAAATACATTCTTGGAATTCTTAACGGGTTACTTATAAACAAAAATGGTGGGTTGCCAGACAACGAAACGCACACTCACAGAGTGAAAAGTGATCAAGGGCGATACGATATAATCAGAAGTATTTTACTGACATTGTTAAAATTCGACGAATTTCTTCACGTCAATAATAGATTTCAAGCACTTCGCGCAATAACGTTTCTTGAGAGTGTTCAGAATATAATACGGTAATGGCAGTTATTCTTAAAATAATCACACATTCGCAAAAAAATTTAATAGTAACATGAATGTATACAATGCTTACAAATTATATTATCCGAGGGGTGTTTAGCAGTGGGGAGAAACCAGAGAAAACCCATGAAGTTGGACAGGCGATCCTACTCCTTGTCACGTACAACCGGGAAATCGAAACCATACCAGTTGACTCAATGACAGAACTAATGATACAACGTACATGCGCTAACCATTCGGCCACCAGCCCCACAAGAAACTGGGGAAGACGGACGAACGGAATGGCGGCACAGCAATATACGAACACATTTCATGTGGGCATATATCAATGCCATAAAAATCAAGATAAATGTACAAAACAAACAACAAATAATGACAATAATGACCATGATATTACTAATGACGTTTTTTTGAATGAACAAAATATCCGTGACTTGTTTCTGTCTGTATCCAGACTTTCTCTTTCAAAAAGCTCTATACGTGTATGTTTATGATGGAAAAATTACGATTACATTCATGAATTTGACACTAAAATTAGGGCTTTTTTTATTTAATGAATAACTAATAGTATATTCAGGATTTATTTCATTATCTCATAATTACTAGTATATTCAAGTTTTAGTTCATTATCTTATAATTACTAGTTTATTCAAGATTTAGTTCATTATTTTATAATTACTAGTATATTCAAGTTTTAGTTCATTATCTTATAATTACTAGTATATTCAAGATTTAGTTCATTATTTTATAATTACTAGTATATTCAAGTTTTAGTTCATTATCTAATAATTACTATTATATTCAAGATATAGTTCATGAATTTATAATTTACTAGTGTATTTAACATTTATTCCTTGAACTTATTTTACTATTATATTTAAGATCTGTTTCGTGAACTAATAATGATTACTATTATATTCAAGATCTGTTTCATGAACCAATGATGACTAGTATACTCAACAGTTTGTTAACCAAAAATGATAAAGCATAGCCACAAGATAAATCCAAGATAAATCTCATGCAATGCACAGAAAAAAACAGGAAGATGAATAGGGAAGTCAAATAAATGTAGTAAAACATGCACGAAATCTATGTCACGAAGGGTTTTAACACACGCAAAACATACAGGTAAATCCCAATGAGTAATTTGTTGATGCATGAATATATATTTTTTTATATTCAAAATATTTAACAAGACAAATAAAATATACAATGCAATATTGAAGTACATACATAAAATATAATAGATAACAGGGACTTAACTATGTAAAGACGGATTTCGCAAGAAGTTGAATACATTTTATAAATAAACCCTCACAGGATGATTTTAATAACAATTTAATATTTGCTTAAAGGGATCCAAACGATTTCCTATTCAGGCAAGAACTGAAGTGCTTATATGGAATTATCACCATATTATATGCCGAGAGTGGGGAATTAACACCTATTAACACTCAACCAGCTTTTGTATTTACGTTTTTAATCACGATCGAGTTTAGAATTTTCTCAATGACTTGAATGTAGAAGTTGGTTAGATCCCTTTAAGTTATAAAATATACATTATGAAATATATTTATATATATATATGCAATCTATTATTTGATTCACAAAAAGAAGACCACTAGGAAGACATTATGGGATCCCCGAACTACATCCTGGAACAGACTGTCGTTCATTGGTTGTTTGTGAGAGGACATCCCAAACAGGCGCTCGTGCTGAAAACTTGTAAACCAATCGTCGACCAGGTACTCGTTCTAAAATTCCCACCTTGTAATAATACCTGGAAATAAAGCAATTCAATTGTATAGGGATATTGTTTGCAATAAAATACACGTAGGTCTAGCCTACTTTCGTTACCTCACACCTTAAATAGAAACATACTCATTAGTTTACGTACATGAAAACCCTTTGTACATAGCAGTCCCTACTATGTTACCTATATTCATACGTAATGGTCTTTATATATATACAATGATCTGTTGAGTTATTGTTAGGACATTACAAAACTAAAATACGAATAACAATCGTTCATTCGTTCGTTACTGGGGTTTTAAGGCCACTTCCACATGGGGTGATATCATAGATAAGCATAACAATCAGTCAGTGTCCAATTTTGACCAAACTAATCTAAGATTAATGGTTGTTACCATTGAGTAGGAGGGACAATTATTGTGCGAGCTGGCACCGGTTTCACAAATCATTCTCAGACTTAAGTTAATAATTTACTCTAAATTATTCGCCTTATTCTAACTAAAATGATATAGCCTTTTATAAAACTCCTGTCGTTTGAATGTATCAAATGCATTAATAAGATACTATATGCAAAGTTTCGTGTATCCGGATTGAAAGTTGAATACATTTTTTAACTTGAGAATGCTTTGTGAATTTGGGGCCTGGTTTTTACTTATACATATACACTAAAACATGAGCATAAATAATTACGGATCAAATAGTTACGCCTGAATTCATTACTCTTGAATATAGTTTGATTTATTACGAATGTTAATCCTTGTTTTAATTCATCACATCAAATGAAATGAAATCGGATGTAATAATTAATACAAATAAACTAAATAAAAATGGAAAGAGTTTCAAGTACGCCTGTTCTTAAATTTAAGATTGACAGATAGAAACCGTGGGAAGTGGGAGAGAGGAAATAATATAAACAAAACAATAAATATCCTCATCACGTATCACAGAAAACTTCCTATAATGCGGAACCATATATTCTTTGAGTCTCTGATTTTTTAAGTTTTCTACCACTTTAATATTGAAGATTTATGAACTGATTTCTTGTCTCATTGCTGACAACTTTCAGATCGGACTTCTTCTCGCATTGCTGACATCATTGAGAACTGATTAATCTCTTATCACTTAGCTGTCAACTTTAAGAAATGATTTATTATCATATTTCTGACAACTTTGAGAATTGATTTCGTATCACGAAGCTGACAACTTTGAAGATGCTTATCACAAGAACTGATTATATAAATCAGTATCTTATTTTAATCACGACAATTTTAAGAACTGATTTCGAATACCAGCATGGCGACAATTTTAAGATATAAGTGCTTGTCACAATGGCGGCGTTACCTGAACTTAGGAGCTCTTGATTTGATGTATACATTCTGTTACCGTTGTCTCTTCTATCTTGTTTACGTGTAGTGCCTTCCTCCTGCACCCAATACTTATTAATGTGTTTTGGGGAAGATTACGTCGTGATTTTTTTTTTTGCATTTTTGTGCAATGGCTACGGTTACCGTTCTAGTCAGTCGAATGAAAGGGGACATCACTCACCTAAAGCCTCGGCTCATCTTCTCATAATTCATACAGGAATTATTCTTACACACCCCCCATCTTCGTGCAATCTCATTAGGGTTGACTAAAGCGAACATGCCTCTACTCCGATCTACCCATTCGATAAGAGAGGGGTTGGTTTTACTGCTCTCCAGTAAATTCACTATAAATTTAAATAGTCGTGGTTGACCTTGAGAATCTGAAATAAGCAAGAACGTTATTGTTTTAACAAGTCTTCTTAATATCGAAAAACAGATTACCAAAGAGGCGGATGAAATACTTTTTAAATTTCATTAAAACTCTTTCTAAACGATAGTATGCGTACTTCACAAGCCTTAAGTGGAATTTAGCGGTTCTTGACCCTCTTTCTCGAAATCTTGTCTAAAGATAAAATCTCAATTTAGCAGATGCCCCCATTATTATTGGCTAAGCACTAGAATCAATCTTATCCAATCAAATTACTAAAATTTGGATTTTATCTTAGTTAAAAATTTGTTAAAACAGGCCCCAGTACATTGAAAACGCAACGCCTATTTAGACGAAACGCAACAGCGGCGAATTAGAGTTTCAACCATTATTTTTTTAGAATTCAAATCGCTTTCCAAATTTGTATGTATTAAAATGAATATACTATTTTATAGACTATTTGATCTATTTTATCCAGAAAAAATGTAATGGGCACTGAGGGAACTTTTACACAAACAAAATTTCATGCAAATCTTATCTTTATGAAAATTTTCTGAAACCGCTCGTAAATTTTAGAATGCAGAAATTGGTGCATGTCTTCTATTGTACGTACCGTATTTCCTCTAATAAGCGCTGGGCCTCTAATATGCGCCGGGGGGGGGGGGGGTCAAGGGTAGTTGAAAAAATAAGCCCCGGGCCTCCAATAAGCGCCGGGTCTCAAATAGACATTAGATTGCTTTTGATCAAATGCCGTAATTCAAAAGATTTTCCGGTCCTATGTCCATGGTAAATGACGGCTTTACCCTAAATTCAATTTGCTATTAAAGAAATAAGCACCGGGCCTCCAAAGAGCGCCGGGCCTCTGAAAAGCGCCGGGGTGCTGAAAAAATAAGCGCCAGTACACTATAGAAATTAGTGCTGGGTGTCTATTGTACGTAAATACAACAACATATTATAGAAACCACCACGTTCACCTGGTTCAGTTTTCTGTATTCAGGTTGAAATTAGTTTAATTCAAGGGCGTTTCGTATTTCACATAATGTTGAAGTTTGTCTGAATTTTTGATGACTTTCACGTCTTGTGTAATAGAGCCACCAATTACAATCCGGTTATAATGTGCATTAAATGAGATGAAATGGGGTTTAACGACCTACTGTTCCGAACTGGGCTAATGAAGACGGTATAAACTGTGTATTAAGCTTCTTTTTTAATTAAAAAAAACAACAACATGTAGGGTATAATAGGTATTATGAATAAAGATTAAATAGATAGGAAGATCGAGACATTCTGAGATGAATTTAAATAAGCCTTGATTATTTTGATTTGTTCATTTCTACCGGTGCAGTCGAATAAATGAAACGGGGGTTTGGATTTGCTTTTTTCCACCGACCGGACTAATGAAATGAAATGGGGTTTAACGTCCTACTGTTCTGCTCCAAACTCGGCTAATGGAGAGGGATCGGACTAATGAAGACGAGAACTCGCCATGCGGTGTTATATGTGAGACATTTTGCCAGGGCTGCAGTGTTTATTATATTCATCAACGATTTCGAACTCTCAAGATTTGTTTACGTGCCGTTCCTCAGGTTTTTAGTCCTAGACGTAGGGCCTGAAAAGGGGAGCTGCTCAGTCGTTCGGATGGCACGAAAACCAAGTCTCGTGTACACATTAGCGTGCATGTAAATAATTCCTTAGCAATTGGATTTCGATAAAAGAGTTTGCCATAGCGCCGCAGTCATCGCAAAGTTTCCCCCAAAGCACACCGTGTTGCGTATGCCCGTCTTCACTGGCCAAGTCAGAACAGAACAGAAAAACGTTAAACCGCCTTTCCGTGCACCACAACATGCCTGACACCCTGTCTTCTACTACTTGAAAATTCCAAGGAACCAACCTAGGCCCTCCTAGATAGTGACCTGGTGCCTTGCTGTGACTCCAAGCCCCTAGGACCATATCACAAAAAAAAAACAAAACGCATAGGACAAACCTGTGGACAAGACACATATCAAATCTAGTGAATGGACCGGAGTGCAGTTTTTAGTTGAAATATCGATATTTTACGTAGCAAGTAAAAAAATATATTTGTTTTTAATAATCTGATTTGAGTTGTTTTAAAATACAGTTGAAAGAGAGAGAGAGAGAAATGAGGTATAACGCCCATTCGACACAAACTATGTCATTTCGGGACTAACACATGGTTTAATTTTATGTCAATACTTCGCTTGCGCGTAGGGATCTTTAGCAGTCGGAGGAAACCGGAGGACCCGGAGAAAACCCACGAGGCTGGACATGCGACCCTATTCCTTGACACGTACAACTAGGAATTCGAAACCACGTCATTTGCAGTTGACTCACTGACAGGCTTTATGATACAGCGCGCGCACGCTAACCATTAAGCCATCCAACCCCCTAAAATATGGTTGAAATTGCGATTATTTATCAATGGTATGCAGACTATGGATTTTCTTTTCTCATAAATTACATCAGGTCTGTCAACATGTATATACAATGTGTTTTGACGCCACGAAGGTCGCATTAGTCATACTTCAAGCTTCGTTACACCTACAATCTATTTTACAATTCACAAAAGATTTGGGGGATTCCCCTCAACTTTCCCAGCTTCAGTTGTATGGAGATCAGAATTATCACGATCTATATACAACTGTTAAAAACTCTATATGTGTTTATTTAGCTTGTGCATACATCGTGTTAATGTTATGGGTTTTTTTCTGTTTGCATACACACTAAGCTTACACAGACATTGTGCGTGATTTTTTTTTGTAGACATAATAAATTAATAATATTTTTTACAATTGTGAGTTCAAATATTGTTTGGATTTTTTGGAATACATATTTAAAATCAATGTGTAGAAACTGCAATAATAATGAAATGGACAATTTGTTCATGGTTGATCATTAAAACTAGAATCAGGGCATTCGAATAAATATTTCCAGCTTTCATTATTTTAGTAAAAAAGGAATTTCCGTAATTTTCAGAAAATAAGTTATTGTACCTAGTTCCGAGAATTCGCTATGGACATACATCATCATATATTTTTACTTTACATAAAAAGGGGACTGGTTATATCCCTGTAAACACCTTTTCTTGGAAACACATACAATACAACACATCACACACAACACAAAAACAACAATTACAAATATGGTGTTAAAAAAAACTTACAAAAGCGCTATACACTGCCCCTAATATTGTCTTCCTTACATAAAAAAAGACTTTAAGGTGACCCAAACCCCATGATACTATGAAATCAGTAATGTCAGTTTTAGTTTGTGTGGTTCGATTTCATAAAAGACACATTCATTATACCTGCAGGTTTAGACAAAGAGCTGACCATTCTTGCTCTAATGCTAATAGTTCCAAAACAGATAATGAAAAATTTATACAATGTAAATTTCTGTCAATTACTTTGTTCTGAGTAACGTTATGAATGGCTAATTTTAAATTACTTTAATCCTAAACATGACTTTTAATATTTAAAAAAATATAAAGTGTATAAATGTAACTCTATTGTTTTGCGTGGAATTGCAGTGATTTGTAGTTACCTTTAATAATGTAATTTACAAGCGGTTATATTAAGTGGGATATCATTCCTTTAACACCCAGCTTTATGATTAAACTTTATGATCAATGACGATAGCATGCAGGTGTATGAATGGCAATTTTGTTACTCCGTTACTCCGGTAACATGCAGGTAACATGAACTTATATGTTTACCTTTTTATAAACTACGTTTGAAATTCTAGATGCAGTGTTTTTAAACCCTTGCTAGCAATAGACCATATTACACCTCGTGTTGTGCAACAATATGTTGGTTTTTTTGATTGCTCTATGTTTTTTAAGACCTTTATCATTACCATTACTAGCTTTTGTACTTGACGCTGAAACCACTTACTATACTTTGGGGCCTTAAAGCCAATATCAAACATTATGTACATCGAATAATTGTAAAAATTTCATTGTTTACTTTCATATCAATTAATGACACCATATGAATAGGTCCGACTATATGATGTCATGTACTACTTGTAATTATATTATTTTAATGAGGAGAGAAGGGTGATATAGGGCTACCCTGTTCCACGATCCTATTCTTATTGAATAAAATATAGTTTAAACAAAAATTACATGTTGGCATATTTGGGGTCAATTATGTTTTTAACTAATCATAATGTTAAAAAGAATAGTTATATCGTTACATATTGTTGACAATTATAATAATTATATCAATCGTATCCAAATAACGACACGAAATTTAATCACCTGAATCCTCAAAAAAGCATCAAATACTTGTCTTTTGAGGTAATAAAAACACGTTGGCTTAAATGGGCGACCTTATTAACCTCATATGCATTTACCAAAAATATTCCTCAAGCTAACAACCATTATAGTTAATACAGCCGGAATAGCATAATTAAGTTGTTATAAACAACAGCAATATAAAATCCCAAATACAAACTGTGTGTGTGAGTGTGTGTGTGAGAGAGAGAGAAGAGAGAGAGAGAGAGAAGAGAGAGAGAGAGATGAGGTTTAACGTCCATACGATACAAAGTGGGTCATTTCGGGACTAACAATATCGTAGGGGTCTTTAGCCGTGGGAGGAAGCCGGAGGACCCGGAGAAAACCCACGAGGTTAGACATGCTACCCTATCCCTTGCCACATACAACCGGGGATTCGAAACCACGCCAGTTGACTCAATGACAGGCTTTGATTTTGGGGGGGCTACTGACAATAACTCACGCAATGTGGCCGCCCCCACTAAGCATCACACCCATACCCCCCCCCCCCTAACCTTTTTCCCTTTTTTGAGCTTTTGACGGCATTTTATTTTTCACTATTAAAAATTTTTGCCGGGGCTAAAGCCCCCTTACCCCCCCCCCCTTCCCCGGCTCCGCGGTCCCTGGCCATCCACCCCCCTCAAATACAAACTGGCTTGCATAGAATACTTATAGGGTAAGACACGAGGTGTACTTATTAAGGTAGTCAGTATGAGATGACCTTGATCTACGTCTAGCCCACAAAGGCGTGTGTTGCCCATAAAACATAAAGTAGGTCAATAGGTCAATACACTGATTATAATTCAATACTTAGAAAAGCCGACTGAATACTTAGAAACCTTGTATAAACTACTTCACACTGATACGTCGTAATTGCACTTAAGATAAGAATTCTTAAAATATGATTAGTGTAATATTTGTTTGATAAGAGTTTAACAATTATTGATAGGCAAGCGCAACAACAAATAAGATAACTCATCATATTGAACTGAGAAAACACATCACAAAAAATAGCCAAAAATAAAGTCAATCACATCAGAAAGTATAAACCTTAAAGGAGCTAAATCGCTAACATTTGGAACCTAGAAATTGACAAAGGTGGGCAGCAACGATAATACTGTAATATGAATGTTTTTTTAATGCATTTATCTATCGTAAACAAAGAAGTACTTGTACTTATCTACTTTTATACAATGTATATATTAACTGATTTACATTCA
Source organism: Patella pellucida (assembly GCA_917208275.1). NCBI lineage: Eukaryota > Metazoa > Mollusca > Gastropoda > Patellidae > Patella > Patella pellucida. The sequence goes on along the minus strand of OU795041.1, from coordinate 48,609,742 downwards.
ATGGTTTCCGTTTTTACACCAATTTCAAATCAATTATCTTCGGCGAAATAGGCCATGCAGTCTCAATCGAGTGCAAATTTCTAGTGTCTGGTTATTCCAGTCTACATTATGCCGTTTGATTTGGTATTATGTGTCTAGCCTCGTCCCTCGAGTCTCTTATTACAACTGGGACTGAAACGCATTATGGTACACGATTCGTGTATCAATGTTAAAAAAAATATTCTATCTTAAATATCAGATATCAGAAGCTCATCTTTTCCCGGTAAGTTTACATCATCAATGTTGATTTAAATTGACCAATAATTCGTGTTTTCGATGTCGAAGATTTTGGAGGATTTTGAGTTACGGACTTAGGTTCTTTAAATATAATAAAACCAGGTTATTATGAACCACAAAGGCATTATAATATTTAGTGTTCGGCACGAATATTCGAATATTCGAATATTCGCTCGTCGAAAATAATATTCGAATATTCAAATAGCAATCGCGATATTCGAATACTTTCGAATATCTACATTATTTATTCTATTTGCGTTCAAATATTATTAAAGGCGACTTTCCTTGCCACATTTACATCCTAAGCTTATTTCGATTACCTACAGTATATATTGGATTACTTAACTGCAGATTGTATGTAAGGGGGGGGGGGCGAATGGTTGGCGTGTGCGCCTTGTATCATAAGATTTGTCATTGGTTCAACTGTGGTTGTTTCGATTCGCCGGTTGCACGTCACAAGGAGTAGGATCGCCTGTCCAACCTTGTGGGTTTTCTCCGGGTCATCTGGTTTAATCCCACTGCTATAGACCCCTACGCACAAGCCAATTATTGAAATAAAATTGAACCATATGTAAGTCCCGAAATGAACTGGTTTGTGTTGAGTGGACGTTAAACCCCACCTCTCTCTCTCTGTCTCGCTCTCTCTCTCTCTGCTTGTAAGGGTGCTACCCCTTCAGAGACAGTTATTCGGTAACTAGCCACGCAGGGACCCCGATGCTGAATTCTGATTCTGGGTTAAAGCTAATTATTAGTGTGTGATATCATTGAACACCTTTACATTATAATTATCTGAACACATGTGTAGCGAAACTCACTATACGATGCTATCTGTATGACATTGTGATGGATTTGCTAGGATTCGTCATGAAGAAACAGCTGGGTGAACCCACTGGGCCACATTCATCACCAACATGAAGATACTGTTTTCTGCTTATAGAGAAAAACGACTAGACGAAAATGACTTCCGTGAAATGTTGCAGTGCTAGACCCACGAATGAACGAGATACCCTTTGTTTCGGATGCAGCGCGGAAGAATTCCTATACATTGGTGATGGAAAATCTTGTTTTGATGTCGTGGAATGCCGAGTTCTTGTGTACAAACTGGCAGTATACGTAAAAGATCAACTGGCAATTGCAAAAATATTTTTTTGTTCGTTTTTCGCGAGTCAACAGAGGTTTCACGTATTTAATAATTGATTTGAAATTTTAATAAATTGAAAATAAACCATTTTCATTATATTGAAAATATTCGAATAGTATTCGAATACTATTCGAATTATATACCAATTTCAAGACCCGTCGAATATTCGAATAGTATTAGTGTTCGAATATCCGAACACTAATAATATTACGTGTCTTGAACAACTATGGTTTGTTTTAGTATACAGATAGTATATTATTATTGCTGCCTAGGAGGGGATAATAACAACGAAATAAATGGGCCTATAAAGGAGATAAACCACGCAGAAAATAAAAATATTTTAAGATATTATGCATAACCGAGTCATAAACAATTATACAAATTATCTATATTTTCTAGCGTGTTTGCTCCAAATCGTACATTATACCAAATCAAACTTTGTAAATAAGCTTGAACCTATCTGCATTAAATAGCAGGTTCAGTTCACCAGGGCTGATTGCCAAACACGTGCAGGTTAAATTTAGGGACTATAATTTAATTAAATTATTTTTTTTTAAATCGTACATAATAAATTAGACTTTGTACATGCGTGTAAGCTCACTGACCTAGCTGTACTTTTTTTTTATGGCCAAGTGCCAGACATGCGTGAACTATGATATTACATTTAATTTTAACGGCGAATTCATGTTACACCTTCAAATTCTCCACAATAGGCTCAATAGGCCCCTACAGAATAACATATCCAAGAGCTGAACATGCTAATTTTGAAAACACATTTGCATATTAACATTTTTTTGTAATTATCAATTCTTATCCCACCAAATCAATTTCAAAACATTGTAAACCTTGTATTAGGATATGATTTGAATATCAAAAGTGCGCGATGGCTTCAAGGGAAATAACTCTAAATTGCTTAGTCGATATCGTATGGCGACAGATCACTAATTATTTTCCCATTGACTTTAATGTTAATTCTCGTCTCTCGACCGGCTCTAACTTTTCCCCAAATTTTCGTTGGGTAGAACGCTTTCTGCCACAGATAGAGCAACATGTGAGTTAGGTGCAGAAGCGTAAACCCCATTTCATTCATTAACATACTGGAATAAACATGTAAGTGCCTAGCTTACATTTCAATGTATTCAAAACCGTTAACCCTCTAGTCCTTCCGCCCCAAAACCTAGCAGGAAAAAAGGCTCTGGGTCCATACTGGTCAAAGGTTCCAGATTTACGGACCATTACCGAATGACAGATTGTATCAACTCGTAAGGACTGGTGTTAAAAGAGATTACTAAATAAACCGCCATCTTAGTAGTAGATTATTATTGTGCCTAGATGTCCATCCACAATATCATGACACATATTACAAACACCACATGATTATTCCGGATACTTCATGTTACCGATTCCCTTTTGTAGGAAACATCTATGACATACAATTGTAAGGAATAGGGATGTTTATCAACCTATATCAACTAAACTCAAATAGTAATTTAATTGTTTTTAAAAGTCTGGGCTCGCCAGAAAACATTGCAAAATACCGGATACATGAAATGAAATGAAATGGAGTTTAACGTCGTACTGTTACATACAGGACAAAGAACAATTAGTAGATCTTAGCATTGATCATAATTTCCATCATTTTGTCTCCCGCACCCCTCTGTTCAAGTTCCATATTTGTGTCAAACAGCATAAACCTGATTTCAAGTGACCCTTTTTTATTCCGTGTATGCCTTTGCCAACTCCATTAAAGGGACAATAACACTCTTGCTGGCTTGACAGGTTCCGAAAAAAATAATTAGCCTAAATCTAACTACTAGATGTTTGAGTGTCCTCCCTGTTGTGTAAATTATCCATTATAACCTATCTTACTTGTCTAGAGGTTTCGAAAATATGTTTAAATCCATGTTGCATTTGAAAGTGCTTACGTAAGGCTTTTCAAACCATGTTACGGCATGTAGTTGAATTTTTTCAATTTTTAAAATTAGGTGTGTTAAGATGAAATTTGTATCATTTATTAATTGGAATATTGTAAAATAGTACAATTTAATGACCAGAATAAAGATTGGGACATATTATTCAGTTACAACAAGAGTGGTATTGGGGCTTTAATGGAAAAGACTTGATTAAGAAAATCGTTCGTGTCTGACTTTGATTACATGTATAATCAAAGCCTTTCAGAGGAATTTACTGGGGTTAACGTTGACCTGTCGACCAATGACAATCGGCAGTTACTGAAAGTGCACACGAAAGGTAATATTTTTAGGCCATTTTGAAGTGGAGTTAACAGTCGGGAGCTTATACGGAACGATATTCTGTTAAAATTTAAATTAGACTGCTGTAACACAAGTGCCATTAGTAATGAAATACAAGACACCGAACAATTCCGAATTGGTAATACATTTTTCAAAAGTAGAGAGATAGAGAGAGAAATAGGGTTTAGCGTCCACTCGACACAAACTAGATCATTACGGGACTAACATATGGTTTAACAGGCGACCCTAGTCCTTGTCACGTACAACCGGGGATTCGAAACCACGCCATTTGACTCACTGACAGGCTTTATGATACAGCGGGAACCTGCTACCCATTCGTCCATCCAACCCCCCACATTGTACAAAATCAGACGTACCTTTATTTGGTAAATGATGTGGTGGTAGAGATGAACACGTTGGTAATGACGACGACGATGTTGTTGAAGATGATGATGATGGCGACGATGACGATGCTATAGTGGTAGTTGAGCTAACTGCTTCTGGATCTATCAATCCGAGATCTTCCAATGTTCTATCCAGGGTTGCATCGCTGATATTATCGAACTCATCTGAAATATTAAATATACCTTTAAAAATAACTGTCAAAATGTCCTAAAATCTATCAATTCAACCTTAATTTATTGCCATTTAAAGTTTACAGACTGTCTATCAACTTTATAATGTATAAAAATGTGTGTCTTAAAAAAAAGAGATAGAGAAATGGGGTTTAACGTCCAATCGACACAAACTAGGTTATTTCAGGACTAACAATATTGTTTAATTTTTTTTTAATAATTCGCTTGCGCATAGGCGTCTTTAGCAGTGGGAGGAAACCGGAGTGCCCGGAGGAAACCCACGAGGTTGAGAAGACGCCCCTATCTCCATGCCACACACGCTCACACCTGGGGCCTGTTTCACGAAATTTTAATTAAGATAAAATCCGATTTTAGTAATTCGATTGGATAGTATAAGATTGATTTTAGCGCTTAGCCAATCAGATTGAAGTATTTACTAAAATTTGGATTTCATCTTAAGTTAAAATTTCGTGAAACAGGCCCCAGGGCTCGAAAGTGTGTCTTAAACAAATAAGATAATAATAATTATGTTTATATGGGATTTATATTAAACATTATTGACTATTGACGGGCTTGTTGTTCCTTTATTAAGGAATGATAAGATATTTCTAGAACTCCAAAGCTACTCCAGACATACTTTGGCACATATATGTTATTTCATTTGAAATGTATGATACATGTGCAGTTTGACATAAATTTACAACAAAAGTCTATAAATCAGAAAAAGCTATGGTGATGAAATATGGAGTTATCTCCCCTGTCATTGGACTCCCGGCATTGAATAAAGTATTTCAATGGGATGACGTCCTTCATGGGGAGAGACAAATGGGGTTTTAACGTCCACCCGACACTAAACTAGGTCATTTCGTTACTAACATATGTTTTTAATTTTATTTCAATAATTTGCTTGCGTGTAGGGGTCTTTAGCAGTGTGAGGAAACTGGAGGACGCGGAATAACCCCACGAGGTTGGACAGGCGACCCTACTCTTTATCACATACAACCGGGGTTTCGAAACCACGTCAGTTGACTTAATGACAGGCTTTATGATACAGCACGCATGGCTTGGGGTTCTATTTTGTTAATTGCTTTTGAAAACTACGATTTACTAAAAGATTGTAAGTACATAATATCAATTTGAAATCTGCTTATATTTAATTGTTGATAGTGTACGTCATGACATAATAGTTATTTTCACATAACCCAAAAATAATAAAGATCAATGCCCATTTTAATAGCGCAAAAAACTCAACAAAAATAAAGCCACGATATATTATCGGATCATTGTGAATCGCAGGTGATATTACGTTTGCATTCCCTACTATACGCAGGGACGAGGTAGGGCTAAAACAACTGATTCGATACCAACGTTCGCTAACCATCAAAACCATTACACATTACGAATGCGATCGACAGAACCTTGTCGACTACGAAGACGGCGAAATAAATTCTATTGACTTTATCTCATTCACGCCAGATCGGTGCCAACCCTCTCCGGGCTACCTTGTCCGAGTCCTTTACTTTTATTTTTCGTATGCATATGTAAACAAAAGCACCGAGGCTTTTTCCTTTTTGTTCTCTTACAGCCAGAAGGAGTCGTGCAGTGAAAGCTCACTGGAACATAGACGACAACCTTGGTCGCAAACAGATCGATAACTCTCAAACCATCACAATATTGTAAACCTCAATGAAGCCCCCCCCCCCCCACCAAGATTTTAAAAATGACACTTATAACTTTATTCTTAATTGCACCTACAAACAACGCACATCATTTTTGCAAGTTGAACATTTGGATTGTAGAAAGCAACTTCAATATACATGTACATTAATGAATTCTTTTTTTTAATTCAAATCTTCCATGAGTTTCTTCTACAAGATTAAAAGTTCAAACGGTAAGAGAGAGAGAGAGAGAAATGGGGTTTAACGTCCACTCCACAAAAACTAGGTTATTTCGGGACTAAAATATGGTTTAATTTTATTTGAATAATTCGCTTGCGCTTAGGTGTCTTTAGCAGTGGGAGGAAACCGGAGGAACAGGAGAAAACCAACGAGGTTGGACAAGCGCCTCTAATCCTTGTTACGTACACCGGGGATTCGAAACCACACCAGTTGACTCAATGACATTCTTTATGATACAGCGCGCGCACGGTAACCATGCAGTAACCCTAATCTGCCATGAGTTTCTTCCACAAGATTAAAAATTCAAACGGTAAGATAACTAAGTAATATGATCAGAAAGACATTTCTGAACCTAATCTTATGGAAATAATTCAAAAATGTGTTGTTTTACACCGTAATAGTCAATTTATCTAAGTTTTCACAAATATCGTCGAGAACCCTGACCTGTATCGAGTTCACCAATGTTGAACGTGTGTGATCATTATAAACTATTCGTGCCGGTTAGAATACAATTTTATAGTGTGGCTTCAAGAAATTATGGACAGACGAATTGAAAAAAAATCAGGTGGTGAGAGTATATGGTGTATAAGAGCTATTTATTACTAAGAATTTAACTTACCGTCCTGTAGTTGTAATACTGTAGAGGGTATTATAGATTGTGGTGGATGTTGTGACGCTATAGTTGATTGTGATGATAGTGACCGCTGTTGTGACGCTATAGTTGATTGTATTGATGGTGACCGCTGTAGTGGTGTTATGGTTGATTGTGATGATGGTGACCGCTGTAGTGGCGCTATAGTTGATTGTGATGATGGTGACCGCTGTAGTGGTGTTATGGTTGATTGTGATGATGGTGACCGCTGTAGTGGTGTTATGGTTGATAGTGATGACAGTGACCGCTGTAGTGGCGTTATGGTTGATTGTGATGATGGTGACCGCTGTAGTGGTGTTATGGTTGATTGTGACGATGGTGACCGCTGTAGTGGCGTTATGGTTGATCGTGATGACAGTGACCACTGTTGTGACGATATGATTGACTGTGATGGTAATGGCCGCTGCAGTGAAGTTATGGTTCGTTGTGGTGGTTGTGACCGATGTGGTGATGTTATGGTTGATTGTGATGATCGTGGTCGCTGTTGTGACATTATGATTCGTTGTGGCGGTTGCGGCCTCTGTTGTGTCTGTATGGTTGATGATGGTAGATGTGACAGGTAATGTGAATATGATGGTTGAAGTGGACAATAAAGTGATGACGTGTGTAGTTGTGGAGGTGTGTATGGATTTGTTGGATAGATACAGATGGGTGGGGAGTTATAAACTTGATATTGAGATTCAACTTGTTGGGAACAGCAACTGCTTGATAGATCCATCCATTCTTGTTGTGAGTATGATGCTGTAAGAAAAATGTCCAAATCAGTAAAACGTGGAACAATCATTATATGCTAATCAAGGAGAAAGGATGCTAATTAAGAGAATGACACAGATTTATTGTAGTCCGTCTATTTTAAACGATTCTCAAACCAAGGTCAAAATTTTCATTTAATTGCTTCACAAATTGATCTTCGCTAGGACACATTATTAATATACGACCAATTCTATATTAAGCAAATAGCTTGGTGCTAACATGACTGTGGCCAGAACTCTGAATCAATCTGGATATGTTGATTTAGCCCCTGTGGATACATAGCACATTCATAATTGAATGGACATGGAGGGTTGTAAATTGTATTCTTAAGCAAATCTGTTTTGAGCCATTTAGTTTCGGTCCGTACCAATCGATTAGCTAAACACATATGTTAGCTACCATAGTCATTCCTATTTTTATTACATGTAATCCAACATATCCTCGTTTTAAAATGTTCAAAATTAAGGACAATATAAAGGTTCCAAATCTGAATTACGTAAGATATTATTGTTTAAACCTACTATTTTCAGTAGTCTTACACACAGCTCTACCGGGCTCTGTCTTGACCAGACCAGATAATACAGCATTCATAATTTCTTCAGCTTCTCCAGGCGGTGATACATTATATGAGAACTGCAGGCGACTATCGTCAGATGAATTATTTCCTTTCTGAACCATTCTTTCAGCCATGCATTAGTAAGAATATCTGAAAGTTTAACATTGAAAATAAAATTCAATTCCATACCTTACTATAATCTTTATTTTTAGAATTGTCTGATTCGAAAGGCGCTTTTTACTTCTTACTTATCCAATTAATTAAAATAAGACAATATCTGAGATTTTTTTCATTTCTACACTGATAATGTTTTTTTCAGATGTTTCCTTTATATTGTTCATTATAATTATATACAATTGAAAGGGGATTTAGAAAACTTATCAGCCAGCATGGGAAGTGTCAAATATTATATTATTATAATATAGAACAACAAGGTCAATATATCTTATCCGATAATGATATACATCAATAATAATAACTATTAATTACAGATTTTTAAAACCTTCTAAGTTTAGTAAGATCATCAAATTTAAAATTAAAAAAATCTTTGTAATGAAAACGATTATCTACAATTAATATAACCCTCGAACTCGATCAAATCAGCCAGATCCAAATATTCGATAGCATTTATTAAAAAAAATAATATAAACAGCTTTGTAATGAAAAATATCAACTACAGTTACTTGAGTGGTTATTATGCAGCTTATATTAAAACTTAATCACATCTTCAAGATCACATTTTAGCTAATCGATTTTCATTGATAATTTACGAATACAATAATTAACCACAATAGTTTTGAAATAAAAAGAACTTGACTAGAACAGCAAGATTACATCTCAGCGGATACGATGAACTATGCATATTGTAATTGTAATTGCTTATTACTAAATACATAGTATATAGGTTTTACAAAACAATAGTTCACAATAAATATAACAAGTAGTGCGTAAATAGTAATTATAATCACATCTTAGTTAAATCGATGTTTATCGATGATCGATAATTAGCAATTATAATCACTATTACACTATAACAGAATAAACAACAATGTAAATTACCAATTTAAAATGGTAGTAGCATTAATATAATGTTATCACACTGATAGTACTACAAGTTGTATCTGTAGTAAATTTGTTCTTATATTTATACCCTTATTAAGGTATTTTTATTTCTAAAAATAACAAAACGAACATAACTATTTTAAAACTTCATTCACATTTGTCGAGACTTTTGTGAACATGAGGAAGTTTTAACAGTAAAAGTTTTCCTGTTCTCCTCAAGCCACAGTCAGTTCGTGGTTATTTATGTTATCAAATATAGGACAGTAGAGAACAACTAGGGACATTCTGTGGTTATCTATCACAACCAACCAAACGCGACCTCGCCCGATGTTCATTGGCTAAAATTTAATATTTAGTATTATTGTTTTTTTTAAAGGAAATTAAAAAGCACGGATATAGTGTAATTTAGTGTCGCTTATTTACATATTTTATAGTACGAAAACGGAAAAAAGATGAAAATCTCTGATTCGCCAAGAGCAAAAGTGCATTTCCTATATTAAAAGAATATTTTCAACAAATACAGTACTGGACAAATTAATAGCAACAAACTCATAATTGCGGAGAAAATCGAATCTAAGAATGAAGTGTTGATCAAATGATGACGTTTGAACATATTCGTGTGAAATTTTGCACACATGCCCACATGGTCTCACTCTTTGCAGTTAATGTACGATCGACGTCGTTCATGACGTCATGACGTCATCCCGGATGATGACGTCATTAACGACCGCATGATGTTTTCTTGCAGTTTTTGAACATGGACTTGATATAAATATTATAAGAGAGAAATACCAAGTAACACTTGGGTGGTAGTCGACTCTGATGACATGACCATGAGACAATCGAATGACGATGACGACATTGAACGTGCGTTATGTCATGACGGCTGTATGACGTCAACAAACGCTCTAAAGCCTGGTTCCAGAAAATATAGATTATGGTCCTTGATTGGCCGGGCAATTCACTTGAGATGTTCCCAATCGAAATATTTTGGGACACACTTAAGGGCGAAATACATGACGTCCCCATAACTAATAAAGTGGACTTGATAGCCTGCCTAATCATGGTCTGGTTCCATTCCGAAAACATCAAAATACAGAGCAAGAGTCTAATTTATGGAATGCCACGATGCATGGATGCGTTGATAAAAGCCAAAGGAGGACAGACCAAATATTAGAAATATATCATATCATCAGGGTCGACTACCACCAAAATGTTACTTGGTATTTCTACCTGATAATAATTATATAATGCCCATGTTCAAAAACTGAAAAAAAAAACATCATTATGCTTGTTAATGACGTCATCAGTCGATATGACGTCATTACGTCGTGTACGACGTCGATCGTACATTCACTGCAAAGAGTGAGACCATGTGGGCATGTGTGCAAAATTTCACGCGAATATGTTCATATGTCATCATTTGATCAACAGTTCATTCTTAAAGATTCCATTTTCCCCGCAATTATAAATTTGTTGCTATTAATTTGTCCAGTACTGTAGACGGCAATATCCTTAAACCGCTAAAATGTGTTTCACAGTGTTTCGATTCACATTTTTCTTGCACCGCTTCACACCTCTTTGTTTTCCGCGACTGCTAAAGACACCCACGCGCTTACGCATTACTGAAATTGAACTATAAAATGTTAGTCCCGAAATGACTGAGTTTGTGTTGAGTAGACGTTAGACCCCGTTTCTCTGTCTCTCTCTCATGCATAGTATTACGTTATACACACGTATACTGATTTCATTGTGTTTTCTGGTTTTGTTTTAACCGAAGAAATGTTTTCTTCTTAAATATACATAATGTAAGATTTAAATAAAGTGCTGATCTTTCTTTCTATGATAGCTAAAAAAAAATACTGCATTCTGAGCCAAGTTGTCACTGTTTATTGTTTTGACGAGATGTGTGCATGGTGGTTACCAGGGTACTGGTATATATTCAAGATTAAGCACATCTTTCCCATTTTTAGTTAAATATTGTAATGGGCGAACCGTTTTAATCTAGTTAAAATCTCGAGTATCCAATGCCATCGAGGGTTGAACTATGGTCTTGAATTGTTAACAAATGTTTAATTAATAGTTAATATGGCATTTCAGACCTAAAGAAAGACCTGCACTAGGCAGATTTAACTCTCGCATAAGACATGTTTAAATTATTCCTATTTTATATTAATTTATCAACTAAGCTTTTATCAGGACGAAAATTACTGGGTAATCTACCACATAAAAAATCGAACACTCCCGGTTACGCATGGGCTATGGAACCTATTGGCTAAAGCCTCGGTAAGTGATAGATCTTATGAAGCCGGGCCGATTTTGCTAGATTCTATTGGCTAAAGTTTCGGTTAGTGCTATTTCTTATGAAGCCGGACCGATTTTGCTAGATTCTACAAATTGAGGCAGAAATATATCCCACAATTCACTTGGCACATCAATTATAAGAAACAAAATAGAGACGAGAAAATAGCCTGAATCGCGATGAAGAATTAAGAAGTGTGTGAGAAGCCATACGTCTGATTCATGACGAGAGAAAATTACCATTTCAATTACAACCTTTACAAACAAAATGTTAGAGAGTGTCATTGTTGACAAGTGAGATGTTTTGATAGATTCAGTACGTGGTAACTTAAAAGACTGGATAATCCAGACAATGACCGACTTTCCGTCAAATTTTGGGGACCCATCCAGACTAATATTCGTAGAATATTTGTTTGGATGATAGAGACTACGTGGTCGCTAGTGATCTATATATGAGGAAAATATAGCCTATACATCTTGTGAGAAGGAGATATCAACTATGCCTACTGACACGACAAAATATGCAATTAATAGATGTTACCATTCTTATTCATCAAAACAATTATAGTATAGAATCTTTAGATGGTGGCAATCATGACGTATAGTAGTTGTCCTGCAAGTTTATCTTATTTTTGCCAAATTCAAACATCTACATAAAATAAGAAGACCCCTTGTATGGGATTATGGATTTTACTTCCAATACAATAATATCAAACCAAGTATGAACAATCCAAACCATTAGACAAAATTCGAAGTCCTAAAAAACGGTATAGTCAAAATAGTGTAATCAGGCAACATAGTGTAATCAGCATATGGACTGTTCATCGTGTACAAAATACACGACAAACAGTGGTAACAGGTGTCCGCAAGAGTAAGCTTACCCTGCCTGGTGCCCCACACCCGCCATAGCTGCTTCAAAACTATTAGGCGAAATCTCGGTAAAATAGCGTAAATATGTCTAGAATTATAGTCGAAAGTGACATGTTATATTTACCAATCAAGGTTTTAATAAGTTTAGTTTGCAAATGTCCCTGTAATTGAAGCTTCGATGGCAAAGGCCTCGATCTACTTAAAATATCAGAATAAAATGAACGAGCTCTCGCGTACCAATTTAGCTGAGACACAAACACTCCATAAACTGGTGATATTGGAATGTTACTACTAATAAATGGGCAGTTAACAATCGGATGGTCAAAGTCATCACGTTTATCGTACAATTGAACACTTAGTTTATGCCAATTGTCAAAATCGAGACGCAGATCCAAATAGGAAGCGTAA